>LPNX010287829.1:179544-191255 GCA_001517045.1 Pseudotsuga menziesii | reverse complement strand
TACTCTCCCCAATATATTTGTTCATTCTTTTGTAGCCTTTCACATGCTTTCTCCACAACTGTGTATCAGCATTATATGTCTCAGTAGTAACACCTGATAATGAACCACTGATAACTCTAGGAGGAACAACATTCAGGCACTTTGGGAACTTCTCCAAAATCCTTCCAGACACATCATTAGCATCACTAAATTTAGGCATTTGCATAGTGCATCTTTGCATTCTCTTATGCCTAAGGGTCAGCAGATTTTATAGACATTATCAGATAAGCATAAAATTTCAATCATCTGAGTAAAACTAGGCCATCTGAGTAAAACTAGGCCACTGTTAAAGCAGATCGGGAGAAAAACAGACTCTTCTTGTACTGTAATGAAATATGAAGCCAATTATGCAAACATGCTTGAATTTTTTTAAGATTTAGACAGTTAAACTTAAACCTGTCTGCAGCACAAGATCAATTCATGCATGGCCATTAAAATGTAAAAGCAGATAGGAAAATTCAAAACTCACGTAAAAATGATGAATTCAAAATGTATCTCTGACTTGTATTTAGGATATAAAGTTAATTCAGGATATAAAGTTGCTAATCCCTTGTATCTTGTAGCATTTACAATTAAAATCACAAATTATAATAAGTCAACGACCATTCTATCAATTGTTACAAAGCAGTTCTCCAGATTTCTACATGTCAGAAAATTATGACAAACAAATATACCATGTACTTCAACTTAATAGCAGTGCAAGTTTAAATTTTTCATAGTCAGCCACAATGACATTTTAGTTCAAAGGAATCCTACAACCACAATACACTTTGTAACATATCCATTGCAAGATTAATATGCAATTTAGAATTTGGCATGATATTAGTCTTCTAAAGGAAAAAAATCCAATAGAAGAATACTTACAAGGATAGGTGTTAAATGCTCGTTTAATAGAATAACTGTATGTAGCCAATACCTGGAATCTAAAAGCACATTCTAGGAAGGACAAAAATAGGTTTTAACTATCAAACCCCAGGAATGTATTGGAGCCTAGATTTAAACCTAAGAATACCTACAACACTGAGCTTATGGTCCTACTTAAGCAAAAAAATGTCTGGGTTACAAACATTGCTCATAAATATAATCACTTTGTTCACCAGCAATGAATTTTTGAAAATAGATTTTAGCACACTATCGATCTGATTATGTTCTGTTATAAAATTACGCTACATAAATTGTCTTCAACTTTGAGCTATGAAGTTCAGGAACTTACCAAGAATCATCTGGATTTCCCAATTCACAGGCAGGAGGTGGGTCAATAGTATTCAGGCTTCTAGGACAAGAACGAGTATTAATTCTCTTTTTCCAAATGGCAAGATCACCTTTTTCATACTTCTTTTCCCAGCACAAAAGTTCTTCTATTTCTTCAATTTTCTCTTGTTCCTGCTGGAGCTCCTCTTTTGATCTCTGCCAAGATTGGTAATATTGCTTCCAATTGATGGGAGGACCAGAGAGAAATCGATATCCACCTAGTCTCAGGACTCTATCCACTTCTATCAAACACATACCATCTGCAAACAAATGAAGCTACACAAATCAATTTGAGAATCAAATCAGTAAATTCAAGGCTCTTCTATATCTTAGAATTTTAACTTTAACAAAAGCATTCATCCTGTAAAAGTCCCTAGTACCATTTGCAGTCAAAGGTATCAAACACCGTGAACATTGAGACATGTCAAAAGCCCTCAAAGGGTAAGGAAGCTACTATGTCCCCATTACACCAATCACAGCAGACACACCTCACTCCAAAGCAAACTGCACTTGGGCTTCATGTGAATCCCTTGGTGCAAATGACATGGTCAAAACATTTCTCTTCAAAAGATATGCACCCCAGCTTGCCACCTAAGCATGCCATAAGGATTTCAGATAAGGGCATATCCTCAAATTTCATAAATCATTGCAAAAACAAAATACAGGAATCTCTTCAAAATTGAAGAACACTTGTAAGCATATATCAGACAGTCACAAATTAAACATACTAGTTGCCACAAAAAGAGCAACAGTATGGAAAAGATTGTTGCAGAATCAAGACTCACAAGGTATATGCTTCAAACATACCCCATAGCCAGTGTCCAATGCAGTCCTGAAAGTACCATCAGAAATAAGTATCACTTCAGCAAGTTCATCAATATACTTATCTGCACCTTGAGGAAAAATCGTTCCTTCTCCAAGAAACTTGAACACATCACCTTCAAATTGAACCCAATTCTGAACAGCCTTCTCTACTACGAGACTCTTGTAGGGAACATTAGCATATGGCACATAGTCACGGCTCTTTGGCCATGGAAATGGATTTTTGTATCCTTTTGGAGCAGGAATGAGGCAGTGTAGCTTCTCATCCTCTAGTAGGAAATGCCTCCATTTGTATATCATATTATCTCTAGGAAATTTCATAGCTCGCTTTTGGTCATGGCAAGGGGTGTAATCAATGTATTTGGAACTGCAAGGTTCAAATACTTTTGCTTTGGAGTCAGAAAGTTAAACATTATCTCCTTCATTGTGGTGAGTCTCAAAATATAGAGTGGACAAAGTTCCATAGTCTGTCAGCTTATTGACTTCCAATGCAATGCTATCACCCTTTCCAAAACCACTCTTCTGCCAAGCACCCAATATATAGAAAAAACAGCATAATCCCACAACAATAAAGATAGAAACATAACTCATGGTCTTGCTGTCTGCTGAATTTGTTTTCGACCTCATTTTGTATCTGTAAGAGGACAAGAAAATGAAGGAATTATTCCAAAATCTATGAAGTCAAAAGCTCCTACTGTATCATAATGTAAATAATAATTTTGGAGATGCCCCTTATGGCAACTCGAATATAATGAATGTTTCACAATATATCACTGTGTCTTATAGTTGTGATTATTATGATGAGTTTAAGGCCCCTATTGAAGTTTCAGAATTAGTGTTGTGACTAAAACCCCAATGTTATTTCATATTCAACTTTCCTACATGTTCGTCTAAAAGTGTTCTTTGAAAATTTTGAGGAAAACAAGAAAATATAGAGCAAAAGGAAAACCCTGCCCAAATGGCTCTGTCATTCCTAATATACAATCTCACTCTTAGCCCTGGGTAAATAATTCCTAAAAGTGCTCTTGGAGATGCACTGGGGCCACTGGTTGTCAAGTTTCACCAGTTTTTTCTTTACAGGCTGGAACCTATCAAAAGTAGAGTAATAACCTAAACTGATCTATCCTGATTCCTCTCCAACAGCCCAGATATATTTGAATTGCAAATTGTAGATCTAAATTGCAAACTCCATTGAAGAAATTACAACTAGTGGGCCATACATGAATAAGGGACACATTCTACAGATGGATAATGGAAGATGAGGGTAGTAAAAGACACAACTAATATGCAGTTTTGCACTACTAAAATGGAATTTACAATTTAAACTGTAGGAAAATAATTATCATAACCAAGATTCAGAGAGATGGAAAATGACACCTTGAAGGAGTATCTGAGCTGAACAATAAAGGGATGCACAATCCTTGTCAGAATGTCCCTTTCAACTTTTGTGTATTCATCATGATTATTTTCCATAATTATGTCTTTCCTCATATATTTCATAGCATAAATCTCTGGTGTTCCATTTATTTTTACCTGGAACACCTTGCCATATGCACCTTGTCCAAACACCTTAAGTAGCTCAAAATTTTCAACCCCAATTTTTTGAGTGACCTTGACTTGGCAGGACTCAGGTTCTTTTGAGCTTCCCGATGAGAAAAGAAATAATCTGTTGTTAGATGAAACTTGAGATTCTACGTCAACACTCTCAGGTTTTTCCAATATATTCCCTTCCCCACCTTGATCTTTGTTATTCAAAGCAATCTTGCTCAGATGCCCTTCAAGATTGAGTTCAAGAGACGAGCCAACTAAGGAGTGAGACCACCTATTAATGGTTTGAGGATCCTTCAGGGAAAGAATCCCTTGGAAATTCTGTGTTGAATCCACAGTCGGACCAAATATATCTAAAAATTCATTCTCCTCATATCCCAATTGCCCATTGGATTGAGAATCCAATGGGAGTCTTAAAATGAAAGACTTGCTCTTGTCAATTGTGAGAACACCAGACAACCCTACAGAAACCATTGCTATGGATACACCGCAGGAGCCACTCTAAGAATAGAATTGAGAAAATGGGCACTAGCATACACCAATGCAAACTTAGGAATTTGTGGGAAAAGGTAGGTTAATATAAAAAAAAATAGAACTTTTCCTTCTTTCCCCTGATATAGGAAAGACCATATACTACAGTGCAACTTGAATTCATTACGCTACATAAACTGTCTTCAACTTTGAGCTATAAACATTTCTCTTCAAAAGATATGCACCCCAGCTTGCCACCTAAGCATGCCATAAGGATTTCAGATAAGAGCATATCCTTAAACTCCATAAATCATTGCAAAAACAAAATACAGGAATCTTTTCAAAATTGAAGAACACTTGTAAGCATATATCAGATAGTCACAAATTAAACATACTAGTTGCCACAAAAAGAGCAATAGTATGGACAAGAGTGTTGCAGAAGAAAGACTCGCAAGGTATATGCTTCAAACATACCCCACAGCCAATGTCCAATGCAGTCCTGACAATACCATCAGAAATAGTTATCACTTCAGCAAGTTCATCAATACACTTATCCGCACCTTGAGGAAACATCGTTCCTCCTCCAGGAAACTTGAACACATCGCCTTCAAATTGAACCCAATTCTGAATAGCCTTCTCTATTGTGATAATCTTGTAGGGGACATTAGCATATGGCACATAGTCATGGCTCTTTGGCCATGGAAATGGATTTTTGTATCCTTTTGGAGCAGGAATGAGGCAATGCAAATTCTCATCCTCTGGCAGGCAATGCCTCCCTCTGTATATCATATTATCTATGGGAAATGTCATAGCTCTCTTTTGGTCATGGCAAGGGGTGTAATCAATGTATTTGGCACTGCAAGTTTCAAATACTTTTGCTTTGGATTCATAAAGCTCAACGTTATCTCCTTCATTGTGGTGAGTCTCAAAATTTAGAGTGGACAAAGTTCCACAGTCTGTCAGCTTATTGAATTCCAATGCAATGCTATCACCCTTTCCAAAAACACTCTTCTGCCAAGCACCCAATATATAGAAAAAACAACATAATCTCACAACAATAAAGATAGAAACAGAACTCCTGGTCTTGTTGTCTGCTGAATTTTTTTTCGACCTCATTTTTTATCTGTTAGAGGACAAGAAAAGGAAGGAATTATTCCAAAATCTATGAAGTCAAAAGATCCTACTGTATCATAATGTAAATAATAATTTTGGAGATTCCCCTTATGGCAACTCGAATATAATGAATGTTTCACAATATAGCACTGTGTCTTATAATTGTGATGATTATGATGAGTTTAAGGCCCCTATTGAAGTTTTAGAATTAGTATTGTGACTAAAACCACGATTTTATTTCATATTCAACTTTCCTACATGTTCGTTTAAAAGCGTTCTTTGAAAATTTTGAGGAAAACAAGAAAATAGAGAGAAAAAGGAAAACCCTACCCAAATGGCTCTGTCATTCCCAATATACAGTCTCACACTTAGCCCTGGGTAAATAATGCCTAAAAGTTCTCTTGGAGATGCACTGGGGCCACTAGTTGTCAAGTTTCACCCTTTTTTTCTTTACAGGCTGGAACATATCAAAAGTAGAGTAATAACCTAAACTGATCTATCCTGATTCCTCTCCAACAGCTCAAATATATTTGAATTGCAAATTGTATATCAAAATTGCAAACTCCATTGAAGAAATTACAACTATTGGGCCATACACGAATAAGGGACACATTCTATAGATGGATAATGGAAGATGAGGGTAGTAAAAGAGACAACTAATATGCAGTTTTGCACTACTAAAATTGAATTTACAATTTAAACCGTAGGAAAATAATTATCATAACCAAGATTTAGAGAGATGGAAAATGGCACATGGAAGGAGTATCTGAGATGAACAATAAAGGGATGCACAATCCTTGTCAGAATGTCCCTTTCAGCTTTTGTGTATTCGGCATGATTCTTTTCCATAATTATGTCTTTCCTCATAACTTTCATAGCATAAATCTTTAGTGTTCCATTTCTTTTTACCTGGAACACCTTGCCAAATGCACCTTGTCGAACCACCTTAAGTAGCTCAAAATCGTCAACCCCAATTTTTTGAGTGACCTTGACTTGGCAGGACTCAAGTTCTTTTGAGCTTCTCGATGAGAAAAGAAATAATCGGTTATCAGATGCAACTTGAGATCCTACGTCAACACTCTCAGGTTTTTCCAATATATTCCCTTCCCCACCTTGCTCTTTTTTATTCAAAGCAAGCTTGCTCAGATGCCCTTCAAGATTGAGTTCAAGAGACAGGCCAACTAAGGAGTGAGACTGCCTATTAATGGTTTGAGGATCCTTCAGGGAAAGAATCCCTTGGAAAGTCTGTGTTGAATCCACAGCAGGATCAAATATATCTGAAAATTCAATCTCCTCATATCCCAATTGCCCATTGGATTGAGAATCCAATGGGAGTCTTAAAATGAAAGACTTTCTCTTGTCAAATGTGAGAACACCAGACAACCCTACAGAAACCATTGCTATGGATACACCGCAGGAGGCACTCTAAGAACAGACTTGAGAAAATGGGCACTAGCATACACCAATGCAAACTCAGGAATTCATGGGAAAAGGTAGGTCAATATAAAAAAATAGAACTTGTCCTTCTTTCCCTTGATACAGGAAAGACCATATACTACAGTGCAGCTTGAATTCATTACGCTACATAAATTGTCTTCAAATTTGAACTATAAACATTTCTCTTCAAAATATATGCACCCCAGCTTGCCACCTAAGCATGCCATAAGGATTTCAGATAAGGGCATATCCTCAAACTCCATAAATCATTGCAAAAACAAAATACAGGAATCTCTTCAAAATTGAAGAACACTTGTAAGCATATATCAGACAGTCACAAATTAAACATACTAGTTTCCACAAAAAGAGCAATAGTATGGACAAGAGTGTTAGAGAATCAAGACTCGCAAGGTATATGCTTCAAACATACCCCACAGCCAGTGTCCAATGCAGTCCTGACAGTACCATCATAAATAGGTATCACTTCAGCAAGTTCATCAATATACTTATCTGCACCTTGAGGAAACATCATTCCTCCTCTAGGAAACTTGAACACATTGCCTTCAAATTGAACTCGATTCTAAACAGCCTTCTCTATTGTGAGACTCTTGTAGGGAACATTAGCATATGGCACATAGTCACGACTCTTTGGCCATGGAAATGGATTTTTGTATCCTTTTTGAGCAGGAATGAGGCAGTGCAGTTTCTCATCCTCTGGCAGGAAATGCCTCCCTCTGTATATCATATTATCTCTAGGAAATTTCATAGCTCACTTTTGGTCATGGCAAGGGGTGTAATCAATGTATTTGGCACTACAAGGTTCAAATACTTTTGCTTTGGATTCAGAAAGTTCAACGTTATCTCCTTCATTGTGGTGAGTCTCAAAATTTAGAGTGGACAAAGTTCCACAGTCTGTCAGCTTATTGACTTCCAATGCAATGCTATCACCCTTTCCAAAACCACTCTTCTACCAAGCACCCAATATATAGAAAAAACAACATAATCCCACAACAATAAAGATAGAAACAAAACTTCTGGTATTGCTGTCTGTTGAATTTGTTTTCGACCTCATTTTGTATCTGCAAGAGGACAAGAAAATGAAGGAATTATTCCAAAATATATGAAGTCAAATGTAAATAATAATTTTGGAGATGCCCTTACGGCAACTCGAATATAACGAATGTTTCACAATATAGCAATGTGTCTTATAGTTGTGATGATTATGATGAGTTTAAGGCCCCTTTTGAAGTTTCAGAATTAGTATTGTGACTAAAACCACAATGTTATTTCATATTCAACTTTCCTACATGTTCGTCTAAAAGTGTTCTTTGAAAATTTTGAGGAAAACAATAAAATAGAGAGCAAAAGGAAAACCCTGCCCAAATGGCTCTGTCATTCCCAATATACAGTCTCACTCTTAGCCCTAGGTAAATAATGCCTAAAATTGCTCTTGGAGATACACTGGGGCCATTGGTTGTCAAGATTCACCAGTTTTTTCTTTACAAACTGGAACCTATCAAAAGTAGAGTAATAACCTAAACTGATCTATCCTGATTCCTCTCCAACAGCCCAGATATATTTGAATTGCAAATTGTAGATCTAAATTGCAAACTCCATTGAATAAATTACAACTATTGGTCCATACACGACTAAGGGACACATTCTACAGATGGATAATGGAAGATGAGGGTAGTAAAAGAGACAACTAATATGCATTTTTGCACTACTAAAATGCAATTTACAATTTAAATTGTAGGAAAATAATTATCATAACCAAGATTCAGGGAGATGGAAAATGGCACCTGGAAGGAGTATCTGAGCTGAATAATAAAGGGATGCACAATCCTTGCCAGAATGTCCCTTTCAGCTTTTGTGTATTCAGCATGATTCTTTTCCATAATTCTGTATTTCCTCATAACTGTCATAGCATAAATATCCGGTGTTCCATTTCTTTTTAGCTGGAACACCTTGCCAAATGCACCTTGTCCAACCACCTTAAGTAGCCCAAAATCGTCAACCCCAATTTTTTGAGTGACCTTGACTTGGCAGGACTCGGGTTCTTTTGAGCTTCCCAATGAGAAAAGCAATAATCTATTGTCAGATGTAACTTGAGATCCTATGTCAACACTCTCAGGTTTTTCCAATATATTCCCTTCCCCACCTTGCTCTTTATTATTAAAAGCAAGCTTGCTCAGATGCCCTTCAAAATTGAGTTCAAGAGACGGGCCAACTAAGGAGTGAGACCGCCTATTAATGGTTTGAGGATCCTTCAGGGAAAGAATCCCTTGGAAAGTCTGTGTTGAATCCACAGCAGGACCAAATATATCTGAAAATTCAATCTCCTCATATCCCAATTGCCCATTGGATTGAGAATCCAATGGGATTCTTAAAATGAAAGACTTGCTCTTGTCAAATGTGAGAACACCAAACAAACCTACATAAACCATTGCTATGGATACACCGCAGGAGGCACTTTGAGAAAAGACTTGACCAAATGGGCACTAGCATACACTAATGCAAACTCAGGAATTCGTGGGAAAAGGTAGGTCAATATAAAAAAATAGAACTTGTCCTTCTTTCCCCTGATACAGGAAATACCATATACTACAGTGTAGCTTGAATTCATGTAGGACACTTCGAATTAAACCTACATCATAGCCAAATCAAGCAGTTCAGTTTCAAATTATAAAATACAAAAGAACAAGAGAAAGAACATCATATCATTTCTTTCAAGAAAAGCGCCATGGAGAAACCCTTGGGCGATTCTTCTTATTTGTGGATAGTCAGAACATCATATCATTTCTTTCAAGAAAAGCTTCATGGAGAAACCCCTGGGCACTTCTTATTATTCTTATTTGTGGATAGTCACCGACTTGCAAACACATCAAGGACACTGGCTTGACCCAGCAGGGACATCAACTGACCTAAGGTATAGAGACAGTGAACAGAACCCAAAACCTCTTGCATGAAGCTTAAAGCACTAAATAGTTAACCCACCCTTAAAGCACTAAACAACTAACCCACCCAGCTAAGAGAATTATATCTTATATTTGAAAAACTTCATGGAGAAACCCCTGGGCACTTATTCTTATTCTTATTTGTGGATAGTCACCGACTTGCAAACACATCAAGGACACTGGCTTGACCCAGCAGGGACATCAAGTGAGGACACTGGCTTGACCCAGCAGGGACATCAACTGACCTAAGCTATAGAGACAATGAACAGAACCCAAAACCTCTTGCATGAAGCTTAAAGCACTAAACAGTTAACCCACCCTTAAAGCACTAAACAACTAACCCACCCAGCTAAGAGAATTATATCTTATATCTTATGTAAGATGTGAGAAACAAATATTTAATTGAAAGTTGAGACTCCTAAACAGAGGAAACAACTAGGCTATAGGACTTCAATTTCATGGTGAAAGCAAAAGCAGGGAAAAGGAATAGAAAGAACCCTTATCAAACTGCAATCAGTTATGCACAGAGAGAAACTTCAACAATACAAACATCTTTTTGAACACTCATAAACAAACCCACAAGAAGGTGACACTTTCTAATAACTAATAATTCAGGGGCAAGGGAAATATGCTAATTCTTTGTTGGAGTAAGAGAACCCATTTTGAGATGCTATACTTTCTCAGATAAAAAAACATGAAGAGGCCACCATTGATTCTGATTTTGTACAGCTTCCACATTCGACATATTGATTTAGCGTAAACCCAAATATCTTAATGGAAAATACAAATTTACTAAACACACAATTGACAGAAACAAAAATCACAGCAAAATTGAACCATAAATAAATGATGCCCAAACACATAAGAGAACAGAGCTCAAGCCAGAAGCCAAAACATGACCAAATGAAAGAGAATACCTCCTCTCATCATGAAGCTAAGATAAGTCTCTTGAACATCAAATTCATGATCCAAACACATAGGAGAACAGAAATCAAACCAAAAGCCCAAAAATAAGCAAATGAAAGGGAATATGTCCTCTCACCGTGAAGCAAAGATAAGCCTGTCTATTACATAATCCTAAATATTCAATGCAGTAAATAAATTATCATGCTTCTAAATCTAATTTCATGGGTTTACCAACATTGATAATTCCATCTCAAAGGTATAAAAAAAAGAAAGAATGCTACATGCAAACAAATTGATCAATTTCAACTTTAAATAAAGGAAGGTTGCATCTTCATAAACACAAATGCATTATCAAGACATTTTGGGAAGTAAAATGATGAACAGCCAATACATTCTTACCTCAAAAGCTTCACAAAATATGGCTTAAAATGATGTAGATATGGAAAATGTGGCTATGGAGGAAGACACATTCCAACAGAGACATGGAGATATGGAAAATGAAGAAACAACTCCAATGCTCGAGGAAGAGGATTAGCTGGAAGCCCATAGTGGGAAAGATTTTCACTGAAACATTAAGATCAAGCACATACAGAGGGTTTTTATCCAAAATTCACTAAAAATTTATCAATTCACAGTAAATCGATAAACTTACCAGGGATTTTGTAAGCAAAGAAGGTGGTGTTGACGCCAGAGGTGCAGAATTCGCGGCCTGCCTCTTCAAAAGTCTCCAGGTTCTTTCCAATGTTGCTTTATCCATGGCAGCTATGGAAATTAAATAGATAAATTGTAAACTCTCAATAGTGGTTAATATGGATCCCAAACTCCTCAACGGGTATGACCAATATCCATATCCAAAACCCACCAAACCCTCCAATGTTTGGCGCCAACAGTTAGGCTATTTGACAAGAACTAGAAGCTTCAGCAGCAATCGAAATTGTCTGAATTGAAGGATGGTGGTTAAGAAAATCGGCCATGGCCATGAATGCCATTGCCGAATGCCGTAGAGGTTGGGTCACTCTTTGGTAAACTAGTTGGGTCAACCTGCCCATGAAAATAAATTTTATGTGTTTCTTCATATATATATATTTATTAATTTATTTGGAAAATAGTTTTTTTTTCGTTTAATTATATATATATATATATATATATATTCTTCATAAATTATGT
>LPNX010287829.1:17124-176987 GCA_001517045.1 Pseudotsuga menziesii | reverse complement strand
TAGGAGATGTTGAACGACCGCACACACTGGTGTAGTGATGGATAACTCCTTCCCATATGTTTTCCCTCCAAGGCTTTGGGAATCCCGACCTTTAATGGGGACTACACAATTATCTAGATGACATCATCTTGGGTGGATCCAAAATGAGGTTTTACGGGATACAAATGGGGTTTATCTTGTGTGCAAATACTCAGTGATTGGGAATGTTGGAGAAGATGCCTCTTCCATGGAAAAATACAAGATACTTCCCCACTAGTACTAGTTTTCATGTATGCCCCTGAAAGTCATCCATGTGCCAAATTCATCTCATTTTGATCAGATTTTACAGTGAGCATTTGCAATGATCAAACCCCAAATCAAATCAGTGATTAACATGAAAACTACCTCAATGAGTGGAAGCAAGGAACAGATGAGCCGGAAGGGGGCACATCAAAATACGCTGAACTGTTTTGGCACTGGTGACTTCTTGGAATGCTCACGTTTCAACATTACTTCAACGGTGACTTCTTCGAATGCTAGGTTTTGGCCGGTTTGGAATATATATCAATTAAATTTATAAATGAAAAAAAACAAATTTACCCTATAAATAAATTAATAGATATAGAATTTTTTATAACCATTTCATCAAATTGATTCACTGTAAAATAAATACGGTTTCTTCTCTAATAAATATGCATGTGCAATTTCTTTCATTTTTATAAAGGGTATTATGTGGATGTATATAATAACTTAGTAGTCTAAATATACAATGGAAAAGAAAACTTTACCATTCAAAATAACAAGAAAAGAAATTTGTATCAATCCTAAATTTGATAAGAATTATTTTAGATTAATAAAATGGTTGATATCAAATATCTATATTACACCATCTAATTGCAACAAAAATAATAAAAATTAAATTTCAAAATGAAAAATAACAAAAAAGAATTATTTTAGATTAATAAAACCGTTAATATCAAATATCAATATTACACCATCTAATTGCAACAAAAATAATAAAAATTAAATTTAGAAATCAAATAAAACAAAAACTCAGACATATATATAAGAAAATCAATTAAAATACTATTTTTGATGGTGACCTTTAGAAATGTAAAAAAAACAAAAACTTAAACATATATATAAGAAAATAAATTAAAATATTGTCTCCAGATTATAGATTTAGGGATGGAATAATGAAAATTGGTGAGAAAATAATTTTTGATGGTGACTTTAAGTGACATTCATGAGACATTTTAGTAATAAATATTTCTGGTAGGTTAGCAATCCATTAAAGCAAATAATATCATGTATTTATGAGTATTTTTTAAGGGTACAGAATAACGACAATGGATTACTCTTATTGCACTCTCAATTATGACTTCTTTTGAGATCAAGATGACGGAATGGAGGGAAAAAATGGAGTCACTATTGCATGAAAGGAGACTGGGCATTAAATGCATCATCAATTTAGTGTCTTGCTAGGGCATCGTGATCACTAGCACTAAAATGATATATATATATATTTAGATGCTCTTGTAAAAAATTGCAACTTTTCCATTGCCAAGATGTCACACATTAGATGGTCAAGAGAAATTTTGTGCAATTTCTTTGTTGGATATCTAAAGATCGAGGTGCATTGCACCATTACAGAAAAATGCTTTTCCAGCATATATATCATCTGGGATCTGTGATCCCAATATTATATCTAGAAAGCAATATGAACATCTAAAGCACATTGTCTGCAATAATCCACATGAACACCCTAACACTACCCGACAACCTGGGAAAAACACTAGATATTCCTAACCCCACAAATTCCATTTTGGATTCAGAATTGTTAACTTGCACATATTCGGAGATAGAAGGTAGACAATTTACAAAATTTACTAAATTGTAACACTTCATTGTCACAATTGCAATTTTCCATGACACAGTTAAAAATGACTAACATAAATGACTAATTCATATTATTCTAGGTAGTCATTTTTTATGTCGTGACTAAATTAGTCATTTATGTTAGTCATTTTTAACTATGTCACTTATTATTTAGTCATATTTGTTAACTGGTGACTAAAATAGTCGTTAATGTTAGTCGTTTATAGTTGGGTTAATCAAAATTGCTCATATTTAGTAGTAAATCACTTGAAAAACCTTTGGTGACTAAAATTTTTAGTCACCTAGTAGCTAATTCCTCATTTTGTACTAGTGCACACCAGCAACCACCCTAGTATGTTTTGACCTTATACACAACCCAATGCAGGTTAAGTATTGTAAAGATTTTCCAGCATAACAACTTGTGTGAAATTCAAACCCAGCTTGTGTGAAATTCAAACCTGAATCATATTATGTACTGATTGAATGATTAAAACTTTTAAAGTATTATGATGGGATATTTGATTAAAAAACTGCCCGATTGGAAATTGGAGTTACTTATTCACTGATTAAAATATTATGGCTTAGTAATTGATTGAAAACCATACAAAAAAGAAATGGAAATAAAATATCAAAGCCCTGCCTTCTATCTATCTACTGTCAAGCAATAAAGGGTGGATGGGAACGCCTTCTTTATTCTCTCTCTAGAGCCAAGTGCTACAGGGGTGGGTGGAAACACCTTCTTCTCTCTTTACAATGCGATAAAGGGCCGATCAAAATAGTGGATGACCCAACCGAGAGAATATATACATAGTTTTTGAAAACGAGACATTTAAACATTGGCATAAAATATCCATCAGAACACAACTCTGTGTGCGGGAATTTAAGCTGAAAACTCCTATTTTGTTACTCATTCACTGATTAAAGCATTATGATGCAATATTTCAGTTCTATTTATCAAGGTCTAAAAGATCAAATTTTTTGAACTACAAAACCTTTTTTCAGTGTGGAAATGTTGAAAAAATGTGAAGAGAATGTTTATGATTTTATTTGTAGTTTTATATATTTGGTTCTAAAAAATATTTTAAATCTAAATTAAGTGTATATGTTATTTTTTATAATATTTTATTATTTTTTATAAATGACATGTGTTAGCTCTAGGATGAGCATTGAAGGACTTGCACATCTCCTCCTACTAGGCTGTAGAATGCACCCTATTTAAAGAAATTAAGAAACTCATAAAAAAAATATGGTAACAAAAAATAGCCAAAATAAAAAAATACATACTAAGTACCATTGAAAATCAGTCCATTCATGGAGCCAGATGATAGAAGATAACTAAAAAGCCTTGCTTTTTATGTGAATTTTTTTATAAAAACCTGTCTAAATTATTCCTGGAAATTGTTATTTCTATAAATTTGGAATTTCTGAAATAGTGATTAGTAATTGATTGTCTAAACTAAATCTCCAATTCCTACTAATTAGAGGCATTTTGGTTAGCATTTCTACTAATTTTCTAAGATTGTTTTTTATTCTCATAATGCAAAGCTTTCAGCAGAGTGTTTTTTTACTCTCATAATGCAAAGCTTTCAGCAGAGCGTTTTTCAAAACAAGATGGCAAGACGATAGGAAGAAAATGTCTTTATTGTTTTGAATTTGAATAATGAAGCAATTCAATGATGCAATCTGACTTGCCTCCTCAACGACCCCTGGAAATCATGTGACGACTCTTTTACAAGTGAAAGGAGAAAGGAAACTATATGAGTTAATGGAGATGAAGATGTCCACGGATGGTAACAATTCATGAAACTTGTGATATTCATAGGCATGGATGATGGCATTCAAGATCTACGTAAATAATGTCAGAATTCTACAACACCCTTGCACCTTTGTGATATACATAGGCATGAATTGATGCAATTCAACATTCTGGGTGTGTAACAATTTTCCGTAACACCCTTGTGATATGTATGAGCATGGATGGATGTAATTTAAGATTCTTGGTGTGCAACAATTACTGGGTCACTTACCTTTAGTGAATCCTTGTCACAAGGGGCCAATGAGAAACCTTACTATGGATAGTTTAAACCTGTGACCTCTAGGGACAACACATACACCCTTGTGATATGCATGGGCATGGATGGATGTAATTAAACATTCTGGGTGTGTAACAATTACTAGGTCACCTACCTTTAGTGAAGCCTTGTCACAAGGGGCCAATGAGAAACCTTACTGTGGATAGTTTTGAACCTGTGACCTCCAGGGATAAAACATACACCCTTGTGATATGCATGGGCATGGATAGATGCAATTCAACA
Organism: Pseudotsuga menziesii; assembly: GCA_001517045.1. NCBI lineage: Eukaryota > Viridiplantae > Streptophyta > Pinopsida > Pinales > Pinaceae > Pseudotsuga > Pseudotsuga menziesii. The sequence continues at coordinate 172,815 of LPNX010287829.1, read as the reverse complement.
TTCTGGGTGTGCAACAGTTACTGGGTCACCTATCTTTAGTGAAGCCTTGTCACAAGGGGCCAATAAGCAACCTTACTTTGGACAGTTTTGAATCTGTGACCTCTAGGGATAACACATACACCCTTGTGATATGCATGGGCATGGATGGATGCAATTCAACATTTTGGGTGTGCAACAATTATTGGATCACCTACCCTTAGTGAAGCCTTGTCACAAGGGGCGATGGGAAACCCTACCCTGGACAGTTTTGAACCTGTGACTTCTAGAGATAACACATATTCTTAAGCATCACGCCCACTCAAATACAAATACTCTCAACCATCAGGCCCACTCAAATACACGCAAATTCTCTTATTGAGACATATATCTTGTTTACTCAATATGTTTTTATTATAAGGTATATGTTATTTTTTAATATATTATATCTAAGGTGGTCTTCCCCATTCCATAGAATCCATGCACAATAAATGCTATTGAGTTTTCATCATTTTTCCACTAAGAAGTTATTACTTCTTCCAATGGTTTCTGAATTCCAACTATTTGAATAAAATATTAAAACATAAAGAATCTACATACTATTATAGAATTTTTAAAAATAACAAAACTTTAAGATAAAAAATATTTTCACCGTATATTACAGTTTATTTTTAAAAATAACAAAAACTTAAGATAAAAAATATTTTCACCTTATATTACAATTTAGCTAAATCTCGTGGCTTTTGGGGACGGAGTTCCATCATAGCATCATAAATACAAATGGTTACTTCACTATCCATATTCCTATACATCCTTTGCAAGATTTGCTCAAAATATTCCAGGGTTTCTTTTTTCTGCGTGGCATTAAATACCTACACTAATAGAGATCTATTACGAAACTTAATCATAAAGTGGGCACAGAATGACAAGAGCCCTAAACAGTGTAGAGTGTAGGGAATGGTGTATGGAGCAGCACCCACCTCCAAAATTTTGAAGAACCAATTTGAGTGGAGCACATAATGGAGGCTTCTACTATCAACCCCATTGCTTCTTTCATTGATCCCTCCATTTCTTTCCTCAACCCATCCCACCATCTAAGATTCTTGATATGTTCGGCTAAATGCCAAATTTCGTCCAAAACACGCAGGAATTTGTCTATGTTAGTAGAAACAGTTTCAAATCTCTCCAACACATGTGTCGCCATAAGAAAACCAGTAGGAGTCAAGTGTGCCGCTCCCATACCTTTTAGTAAACCTTGAATTACTGATTTGGCTTCTCCAGGAATAATATATTTTTGAATACCATAAATAACAATGGAGAATAATTTATATTTAGCATTTGAATTTGAATAGTGGTAATGACTCTAATACTATGGATAGTAGTTAATACTCACAAAGACATTTATCACCTCTGATAGGACCTCCTTGAATTTTTAAGGCTTTCTGAAGAGATCTCCCGGGAGTCTTTAGTGCCCTCTGTCTTTGACGAATTTTTTACCGTCTTTTTCTCCTAAAATGAAAAAAGCATTATGTTAGCTATTTATTTTTAAGTGGTGTCATATATGTCCATTTAATTAGGTTCATAGGCGTTAGGGGTTTGTATTTGAGATTTGGAGAAGATTAAGGGTTATGTTTTTCCATCTCTGAAGTAGGACGAGACAAGTTTACTTTTAAGTTTGATTTTATGGTAGTAATTCAAAATTTGAAATAAATAATTATGAATAAAAAAGAATATAAAAAATAATTGGTATAAGCTTATTAATGGATCACTAGTAACTATGAAGGGATAACTCATAGCTGATGAACAAATATCAAGTACATTTTTCCCGTTATCCCAACTATCAGTTATATGGGAACTATCAGTTATATGGGAACTATCAGTTATATATATATATAACTGATAGTTGGGATAACAGGAAGAATGTACTTGATAACATGTATTTAGGAATGGATAACTCACTAAACTGGTTTAACTAGAAGAATATTAAAAATAAAATAAAAAATCCAAACTGTCTTCATTCTATCGCTACCTCTAACCATTTGATCTCTTTTTGTATGATCAAGCCACAAACTATGTAAATGTGCTAATAATATCATAATTCAAATTGAGGATAGATGTGAAAAATTGCAATGAACCTTGATGTGTTCCAAAAGATCAATTATGTAATTGATCAGACGATCAACATTGACATCAACATCTTCTGGGTGAATTTCATTAGTGGCTGAGAGCATTTTGTTAGTAAGATCTGAAACGCTAGAAGAAGAGGGCATTCCTTGAAGCTAATCATCTGCAATGATATGATTATTAGTAGCAGCATTTGAAGAAGAGGAAGGTGGATCTATCCTCGCCTTCTTGAAACAGGTTGGGAGTCATGATGAGCATCACGGCCTTGTGCACCAGAAGAGGTTGTGTTCAAGCGACGCTTTTCCTTTTGTATTGAAAGTTGGAACTGAAACCTCAACTGATGTGAGCAGAGGAAATGGAGAGTCTGAAATGGCACTTGAATGCTCGTCAGTCGTTACAACAACAACTACTAAACCTTATGTAAGTCGAGAAAAGGCACGTCAATATTCGCTCATATGCAATGATCACAATATGTAATCCATAGTTACCAAATCAAGCCCATAAATTCGCTATACAAAATTCCAAATTGTACCATGTAACATTTTCCCATTTAAAGAATGTATTTTGCAAACAAAACTTCTCTTCATGGATAGGGAATAGTTACACACGAAAAATAGTATAAATTTTTTCAGTGTTAGTGAAGACGTCAATAGCGAAGAATGGGTCTTCTTGTGTCACTTAAGTCATAGCAATTGCCTAACCAATGTAGGTTCTGTACATATGGATGAATCTGTTTTAATTGCATTATCTTTCTTTCTAAAACCTATATGCAACATTATATGGTGTACATATCTATTCAGACGGGCTCAATGAGATTAGAAGCAAAGTAGTGGGGCTATGAAAATAAAATACAAACAGTAGCTTAGCCAGAGTCAACACATTGCATACTGCAGGCACTAGTTTCAGACTAGGGGGAAGACATCTAATATTCACAGTTTCTATTTGTAGATATTAAAAAAAACCTGCATTTTCGAAGATAACGACAAGACGAGGATTTATGGCCTATCCAAATATTATCCAACTAATTCACAGTGATAGTTAAGGATAGGGTGCAAAGCCTAAGATAAATTGACAAATTTTTTAACCAGATCAGGGAAAAGATATGGCCTAGTATTTAATCGGCCATATTATTACTAAAGAGCAGAAGACACATTTTTGCCAAGTTTCGATACAGATCCGGTGAACAAACTAAATGACATGATAATACAAATATTTTCAAGAAAAACAACCTCCAATCACCAATAATATTAAAATAAAGGCATACAAAATCCATACCTTGAGTGTTCCTTTGCAATGGTTGCACCTCAAGCAAGCCTTGTGGTAAGAAACTCCATCGACAGACAGTTGATCCACAAAATAAATAATTTTATTGCAAGCTTTGCACTTTTGTTGCATTCTAATGAAGACCATAGCCACGATACAAGAATTCTTGTGGTAAAATAAGGATTCTGAGCCCTCGCGTTCTAAATAGTCATGAAAAACTTTATGCCACTGAAATCAGCAATTTTAATTCAAAATGATACTTCCTGAGACGGTTTCAAGGAAAAAATAGCATATTTGAGCTCTTCTCCCTTCTAATAAACCATACAAACACTTTCCCCATGGAAATGAACAAATTTTAGCTCAAAACATCTTACCTCACCCCAGTTTTCGCTTCAAAATACAAGATCTAGAAGCACTAGAGAGGATTTAGATAGAATCCCAGCTCCCTTTTCTTTAGCGAATGATCAATCTAATGCTTCTAAAACTCCATTCCAAGAATTTTTGTTGTAGATGGCCAACTTAAGGGGAAAACAATTATTTATATCGTTGTTTCCTCAATCAGGAGCCTAATTTGAGTCTTTTACTTCATTACATACAAACAAATACCAAGTCATCCATGGAAATTGACAAAAAATGACTCAATGATCAATAATTGTGCAGATGAAGCCTTGAAATACAAGATCTGATTGCTCCAGACGCAGAGAAAACACAAGAGCGGACTTGAACCCGCGATATACTGATGAAGGGACCACAAAAGTTTCTTACAAATGCTTAGACCACACTTGTGCTCATAAAAGACTTTAGAAGGAATATAAGGAAAATGTCCACTATGACACCGTGAGCGTAAAGAATAGAGAGAATTAAAGGCTCAGAAAGCAATGACATAGTGAGAGAGGAAATCAAAGAAAAATATGGGATATATGATGCAACAGAGCCTAAGCTATCGAAAAGGGATGTAGAGAGAGAATCCAATGGAGGACAAAGAAGATCATGGAGGAAGGAGATTATGTCATGTGTCAGTTTAGCGCGACGAGATTTGTGTACGTGTCACTGGTTTCAACTGACGTGGATCCCACCGATTTAATTAGCCAAGGTGCCAAGTTCATGTCCAAATTAGCCTATAAAAACTATAATTATATGCCAAGGTCATGCACATTAGCCTTATAATTAACATTATATGCCAGGTTTAGTGGGTTTAAATGTTTAGTGGGTTTTTTTATATGCCAAGGTCATGTCCAAATTAACATATAGTTGGGTTTCATTAATTTGATTTTGTTAATATAGGGAGATGTAAATATATATTATATATATGTTAGAATTTACTAAATTCTAACACTGCAAATGGATTCAGAGAGCCCCTTTATTCTAACACTGTAGATGGATTCAGAGACCCCCTTAAAGGGATTCTCTAAATCCATCTATTGTGTTAGAATTTAGTAAAATGTACAAATTCATTGTCAAATTTGTAATTTTTTTCATTGTTGGAGTGACAACTAAAAATGACCATATAAATGACCAATTGTTATGTGGTCATTTTTAGTCTAGATATCCCGTGACCAAATTTGGTCATTTATCTTGGTCGTTTTTATTTGGTTTTTATCCCGTGACCAAAAGTAGTCATTTATCTTGGTATTTTTTAGTGAGCTCACTTAAATTTATCAATTTTGGTCATTCATCCCTTGAAAAATACCGTGGTGACCAAAATTTTTGGTCTCTTGGTCACTAATCTCTCAATTTCCACTAGTGCTAAACCTCACGGATTAAAACACTGTCTTCCTCTATTGAGGGTATATTTATAGCTATCCTAGGATCCCGAGACCAACCTCGAAACAAATCCAAAAATAGTTACAACAATGATACTGAACCTTAACAAAATGATGATTAGAAAAATATGACATGATAAAAAACCAAACAAACAAGCACGTAGGAACTACATGAATGATTGGTTTGAGAATTTGGATAGATAGGGAATCATAATTGCTTGCTAATAATGAGACTTTGGAGCTCCTTCAGGAAATCTGCAACAACCTCATCCATTCCCTCCTCTTTACCAATGAAAATGTTTATAGACCATTGATCTTTCATCAAGACGCATTCTAAACCGTCGATCTGGAACTGGTGGGAAATGAAAAATGGCTTCTAAATTTCCCTTCCCGGATGGTTCTCCTTTTCTCCTTTTTCTTTCATTCTCCATCATTGATCTGTGTGGGACTCATTGTCAGTCATTGATATGATATTAATCTGCGGAGGGCGGAAAATGAAATTCTAAATTTTCATAACATTGGTTTTGACCATTTCCGCCTCTGCCATTTACTTTACACACCATTGATCTTGGTGGAAATGATATGAGACATTGATCTTGTGGATCATGGAAAGCAGAAGTTATAACCATTTTATGACCAAACTCGTATACTTCCGACTTCTGATTTCCTCCCCTGTTCTCTTTTCCAGACCGTTGATCTTTACGGAAGTGCTCTGGACCGTCGATCTGGCGGATCGTGGAAAACATAAATCAGGTTTCTAAATTTTGAGATTGAACTTCTTTTCCTTTTTCTGCTTCCTCCTTTCTACGCCCTCCTTTTTCTTCCCGCACCGTTGGTATGTGTAGGAATTTTCTTGGTCATTGGATCTGGGGTAGAAACGTCCTGAGTCATCGATCTAGAAGAAAGAGAAACCCAGAACTTCAATTTTTTCATGACCAAACCATTTGGTATTTTTTCTTTCCGATCTCTTCCTATATCGCGGAAGGTGGACGTCAGGATTTCCACTTTTTATAACCAATTTATATTCCTTACCACGCTTCCACCCCCGAATTTCCTTTGGCGAAATGAATTTTGACCTTCGATCTCCTGTGTTGCGCATTCGGAACATCCATTTCCTATCAACATTCAAATAAGGGTGTATTTCTTCATTCACATGCATTTGAAGGTCCAAAATCAGAATTTCTTTAAGTCTTTGGCACTCTTAACCCATAAATGTCCCTTCAATCATCTACAGATCTTCATTAAAAGTCTTTGAGCTTATATGATATGAAAATTTTACAAAACTTATTCCACCATATCGACCATATCTCTTACCAATTACTTAGCCTAGAAATAGTGCTAACAAGTGGCTCCAACTTGGGATGCTATCCTACCTGTGAGGTAGAAAAGAACCCCGTAGACTAGGTGCCAAATCCATTGGGTGGATCCCAACCTTTTTCTTAAATCCCCAACATGCTCTGAAATCCAAAACTGAACTAATGCTGAAACAAAATTGAAAAACTAAAACTGAAACTGAAAATTGCTAAAAGAAATGCTCACCATGTCAAGCTTATTCACATCTACTTACCTACCCTACTTACTAAGCATCAATTCCCAGTCAAGTAACATCTGAATTTCAATGAATCCAATCAAGAAAATGATCCCATAAACAACATTTTCCCTTATGCTTGATAAAAAACTGAGATGACAGACTTAATGGCAAGACATGATGATAAATAAATTGATCTTTAATGCAAATAAATAACCAACCATTACCACTGCAAATCTTCTCCATGTATTCTTCCATTGGATCGTGATAACCTGCAAAATTTTCTGTTATTTGTTTGTCATGATGGAACTGCTCCAACTGTAACTCCTCCAGCACCCTGTCAAACTGATCTTTAAAATAACTATGAAGGGAATTCTAATGACAATTTTCAAATGAGATATCAACAACTTCATTCAAAATTTATTAATTAATAACTTGATTCCTCTTATGTGTGTCAGCAAAAATATCATCATTTTCTTCAATAGGATCAAGCAAATAGATTTATTCTTGACAAAAAATTTCTGAATTGAAAAAACAAAAAGAAACATCGATTTGAGAACCCTCGTCTTCTTCTTTGTGATTCAATTCCTCATCATAAAATTCTGGTTTTGCCACATGCTGAGATTGATTGCATGATTGATCATCCTTGTCATCTTCCACTTCTAAAAAGTTCATGAAATTTTCCATTGTCTCTAATTTCTGTTTTTGTTTAGAGGTTTTGAGTATATGTCTCAGCAATTCAAAAGAAGAATAACCCAAAGGCAAACAATCACCTTCAACACACTCACTATCGTCTCTGTTTTCAGCCTTTTCACCTTGTATTGTAATCATATTTTCTTCACTAATAGGCCCTGGAATTACAAAATCTATAGTTGGTTTTTTAGGCACAACATCCAAGTAATCATCCTCATATTCATCATACACAGGTAGCCTGAAAACTTCTTTCGAATCATCACTAAAAGAATTTAATACATGCTGATTGCAATTTTCATAAAATAAATGATTATAACCTTCTTGTTGTACATCATTGATTTGATCATCTTCTTTCTCACCCAAAATAGAATTGGATGGCAGGCCAAGTTCTTTTTGTTCATATTCCTCATTCAACTCTAATTCCTTTTCCATTTTTTTATTACTGTCTTGGTCTAAATTTCTTTTAGAAATCCTAAGATTGTCTTCAACCTCTAATGAATCAATAAACATATGTTGCAATGTGACTGACCTTTTCTCCAAAAGAAGTAATGAAAATTCAGGAGGAAAGATAGATGCATAATGCAATTTGGAAGCACCTTCTAATGGTTGAATTTCGTTCAGCATATTATAATAAAAGAATGCAAACCTCCTATTGAAACTAGACATAGTTTCACCCTCCTGTGTCTGATCTAATGACTTCCTCTTACCCCAAACCCCCAAAAATATATGAGAAAAATCTTCCCATGTATTGATGGATTTAGGCTACAGATGTTTAAACCATTCCTTAACATCTCCTTGCAAATATTGGGAAAAATCCATCATACAAACATCATCATTCTCTATCTCAAAGAGGTCAAGGAAATGCTCAAAGTATTGTAGATGTTTCTTGGCTGTAAGGTTCTGTTGAGGCCCGGAAATTAGCAGGCAACAACAGTAAGGGATTCTCCCCAGTCAACGTTCCCAACTAGCCTGTGAATGTTTGGTGTGGGGAATCTGTCTGGTTTGTGGTCTGGCTACCGTAGGTCAAGTACAAAACAAAGGGCTTTACCGGTTACGGTCCGGTCCACCGAGTTTTTTGTATTTTGACTTAAGCTATGAAATGAAAGTGCCTAATTAACAATGCAGGGTGATGAAGGATGCAAGGAGCATTCACAATGTGATGCGCAGGTTCTTACCTCTCGTCTTAGACTCACTAGCATCTAAATCACATACAACAAGAAATTAAAACTACCTACCTAATCTATCCCTAGGGAGCAGGATTATCATTCATTGGTGAGTAATATATTTTGTACATGCATAATGAAAAGCTACAGATAGCTGACACTTCTTTCAAGACACATGAACAATTGCATATTTTTTGAACAACCAGTTAGCCAATTGTTTTATGAACAACTTTCATTACTCACAGTGGAAAACATCACAAAATATACTGAAAAGCATTCAACAAGAACATAGGTTCAGGAAGTTAAACACTCTCATAGTTAATGAAACACAGCTGAAAATGAAATAGTTCCCCTTCAACATTGTTCATTTAATCACATTGATACATTCCACATTTCGCTTTCTCCAGCAGGCAAAAGTTGCATTTTCTGATTGTAAAACAAAATAGTTCCTCTTACAAGCAAATGGTTTACAAGTTTTTTCCAGGGAAAAAGTCCCTATCTAAGTTCTACTTTCAAATATTTAAACTATAACTGCAAACTGCTTGGGCTGCCCTCCAAACGTATGACCTTTCGGTTTCTCGAACGTTTCATATTCTTCTCTCCATATTTTCCTCGTATGCTCATGATCAGTTGGGTAACTGCTGGACCTTTCCGTCCTTCAAACGTTTCATATTCTTCTATGTTGTCTGTTGTGCATTCATGAACTATTTAGTAACTGATAGCTCTTTTGGGTCGGTGCCTTTGTCGCCTTGGTAGTCCAACCAATCCCTTGAGTCCACCTGCAAATAAACCAACATGCATCATTCATTGGATTTGCGTTCCAAAACAAAGAAGCAAATTATATTACTGAAACAGCTAATCCACAAGAAAAGACCAGGTGCGCCATCATCATTTTACAAATGCCGACAACACTACCTCGTCCTCCTACGGGCTCGTGATAAAAACACCAACTGCGGAAAATGGGAGGAAACCGACATCGGAAGCAAAAGCTCTACCCAACCGCAACGGCGGAAGAAGAAAAGTTATAGGAAAGCGACTAAAGACTGACACATCGGCTGGCGGAGTGTTTTGGACTTCGGGCACTGAGTTGCTTTGAGAGCCGCAACGGCGGAAACGAAAAGTTAATGGCCTCCGATCAAACATATTTTCAACGCCCGATGTATAAAAATGATTTAATTGTTTTGGACAGCTTCTCAAACTCAACAACGGACAAAAACCTATTATACCTCCGCAACGGCGACCCACAATAAAGAACACTTGGTTCGATCAACAAGCGAAAACAAACTTAGAATATGGGACTCACCATAAATGCCAAACGCAATCAAAATTCGAACCTTGGGTGAGAGTTAAGATTTTACAATCATATAAAATTAAAACATGACCAAAACTCAAAGGATCCAACGATTAAAACAATACAAAATCATGAGGAGGAGCCCAAAATTTAAGAAATTTGGGGAGAACGGTTGCAGCTGCAACAATTGGTGATTACCTTGTGAACCTAGATCTCTGGGCGATTAATCTTTGAGTGACAGACCGTTTAACAACAAATGCATCCTATTGAATTCTTCAGCTATCTGGATTTCTCGAATGCCAGAAGTGTGTACCTTCAATCATTGATAATAGTCCAATTTGGGAGAGTGGAAACCAATATTTTCAAGTCCAGATAACTCTGTTGAGGCCAGAGGATGAGTTTCATTATTACCTTTGTCTTCAGGTAGCTGATAGCTTGGACACCACAGGATTGTAGCACATGGTAAACAGAAATATTCGTTTGTTCCTCATTCCCATTCCATTTTAGCCCTTTTGTGCTTTTGGACTTTTGTCCCTGTTCATATGAGTCCTCCTGCATGCCTTTCTTACTAAATTTTAATTCAAGATCCTCCATCCCATAGTGTCCTTTTGTGTGAGCGGTGTACTTCATGTTTTGGCTCACGGACGAAGAGGATCTTTCGGCAATTTAGTACTTATGATTCAGCATCTACTTTGATGCATGATGCTTTCATAGGAGTTTTTTTATTCTTATTTGCCTTTTGGCATTCGTTTCTTGGCATGGGATCATTTATATTTAATATACTATTCACCTTGCTCCATTCCATGGGTCTTCTGCTGTCACTCCTTAGAACATTTTAAGTGTGACGTGGATGGAGCCTCAACATAGTATTCCAGACTCTTCAAATCCGATTTATTTCACAGGGGTTAAGCATGACTTCAATGCACATAGAGCTTATTCAAGAAAACTGCTAAACTGGAAGAAGTTCTTTTAGCAACACCCAATCTGAGACCCAAAAATGTTTATCATTCCCAAACATTTTGATGTTTCCCAAGCAACCGTGGGTTCATCCCCTTTATTGAAACCAAGAAATCTCAAACTACATTAGAGGAATTTTGGGGTCTAAAATGGGCCTCCTAAGGAAAATAATAAAATAATAGTTAAAATAATAAAATAATATTGATTAATTTTGGAGGAAGAAAGAAAAAAACTACTTTTTGTGTTCGTATTTTCGACATATCTCCCTGTGTTTTTACTCAAATTTCGATCGGGAGAGATTGTTGGATGCGGAATTTGATTCTGCATCCAACGAGTACCCAAACTACATACTTTTGATGGACCCCGCTACCCCAAAAACAAGAAATACCTGAAAAAAATGTGACGATGACATCATCATCACATTTTTTCAGGTATTTCTTGTTTTTTGGGTAGAGGGGTCCGTCAAAAGTATGCAGTGTGGGTACTCGTTGGATGCGGAATCGAATTCCGCATCCAACGAGCTCTCTTGATCGAAATTTGAGTAAAAACACAGGGAGATATGTCGAAAATACGAACACAAAAAGTAGTTTTTTTTAATGACAAATATGTCAATTCAACCATTATGGTTGACTTATTTTATTGAAATTCTATTGGTTCTTGAATTCCAACTCACAAAAACTTATTTTGGCACGTTTTCTTACAAGGCCCATTTTAGACCCCAAATTTCCTCTAATGAAGCAAACTGGAAAACATGACTCAAAAGACAACCAAACAGATTATTTATATACAAGACAGAAGAAATCAAACAAACTCAGGAAAAATACGGCTTGAGAACCAAACCATTTATAGGTAAGTTCTCTTCCCATCCTTACAGATCTTGCAACTTATAAGTAGAAGGGCCAAGCTTTGCCGCTATCTGATAAGGGCCTACCCACAACTGCTGGAATTTAGTATGCTTTCCTTTCTCATCATGGGGGTGATCCCATTTGAGAACCAAATCACCTACCTCCAAGTCTTTTGTTCCAGCCTTATGTTTGTCGAACCATTTCTTTATTACCCCCTGTTGTTGCTCAAAGCTCTCTCTGGATTTAGATCTAGCCTCTTCTGCTTTCAGGAGATTATATATCCTTATTTGCAAAACTTCATCATCCGACCCTCGAGACTCTTGAGATATTATGGAAGAGGGAAGCATGATATTGGGGGGAAGAATGGATTCTTTACCAAACACAAGGGTATACGGTGACACTCCTATCGCAGACTTGGGGGTGACTCTATCGTCCCAAAGGGCGTTTGGTAGCACTGCATGCCAACTCCTCTGGTTTTCTATTACAGTCTTCTTTAAAATTCTAATCAGGTTTTTGTTAGAGGATTCAACCAGGCCATTTCCTTGTGGATAATAATTAGAAGAATAATGCAATTTTATCCCTTTATCATGAGCAAAAGCAGTCAATTTAATTGATGAAAAGTACTTAGCATTATCAAAGACTAACGAAACTGGAACTCCAAACCTGGTCATGATATGATCTTGCAGGAAGCTGATGACTTCGTCTTCATTTATCTTGCGCAGCGGGATAGCTTCAACCCAGCGAGTGAAATAATCAGTCGCGGTCAGAATGTACTTGTGCTGCAGGGAGGAATTCAGTTTTATTTCTCCAATAATATCCAGCCCCCATTGCTCGAATGGCTCCGTGATCATCACAGGCTTTAGGGGTGCTGCTACTTTAGGTTGTCTCCCGCTACACCTTTGGAAAATATCACACTTTATGACATGTGCGTGTGCATATTTGAAGAGCGTAGGCCAATAGTAACCGGCTCTGAGGATTTTGTGGGCTGTAGTATCTCCTGAATAATGTCCCCCAGCCGGCCCGTCATGCAACTCTGTCATTACTTTCTTCACATCTTCCTTTTCTAAGCATCTGAGAAGAACCCCGTCATAATTATTTCTGAATAATACTCCTTCAACAAGTTGATAGGAAGCTTATTTAAGACGCAACGCTCTTCTTTTCTTGGAATTACAATGTTCTGGCAGCAGCCCTGCCTGCAAGTAATGCACAAGGTCTCTATACCAAGACTCAGGAGCTGTAAACAAAGGACATACCTCCATTACATGTAATTCGGCTTCATCTTCCCAGGCGTGTTCTCCATTGTTCCCATTCTCAGTCATCAGTTTGCACAACCCTTGTCCTTTAACTATAGAGGCTGGTTTGAATTCAAGGTTGTACTCTTGAAGAGCTGTAACCCAGTTACCCCTTCTTTCTCCTAACTCCTTCTATATAAGAAGGGACCTTACCGCTGGGTAGTGGACTATTACTTTGGTTCGATTCTTTAAAATATAAGGCCTGAATTGCTTAACTGCTTTGAATACTGCATAAGCTTGCTTATCAATGGTTGGGTAATTTAATTCAGCCCCTTGTAGACCAATGCTCATGAAGGATATTGGGAATTCATCCCCCCCATCTTCCCTTTGCGTAAGCACAGCTGCTAGCGAATCATCGGATGCAAAGGTATACAAAATAAATTCTTTATCGAAATCTGGGCTTTTCAGGGAGGGTGCATGTGCAACAGCAGTCTTGATTTTGTTGAAAGCATTCTTTTCAATCTCGGTCCATTTGAACTGTGCATTTTGCTTCACCATCTGCTACAATGGCTTGACAATCTGAGCGAAATCAAGCACAAATATTCGCACGAAATTTATAGTTCCCATAAATGATTGCATCCCTTTTTTATTATGGGGCAAGGGGATTTGTTCAATAGCCTTGATTCTTTCTGGATCTATAGAGATTCCTTTCTTTGAAACTATGTGACCCAGCAACTTACCTTCCGTGACAGCGAACACACGCTTTTTAGGATTGAGTGAGATGCCATATTTTCGACAACGTTCGAAAATTTGCCTTAAGTGAAATGCGTGTTCTTCTCTTCTCTTCGAGAATATTGTAATATCATCAAGGTACACTACATCACTACAGCCAATCAATCCGCGGAAAGCTATGTCCATAGCCCTCTGAAACGTCGCTCCAGCATTGATAAGCCCAAAAGGCATCCTTCTATAGGCAAAGGTCCCCCATTTGGTCCTGAACGTGGTCTTCAATCTATCTTCTTCAACTACTAATACTTGATTGTAGCCAGAGAAACCATCTAATAATGAAAACAATTCAGAACCTGAGACCATTTGTAGCAATTGCTCCATGGGTGGAATAGGATAGTTACCTTTGTCTAAAGCACAGTTTAAGTTCCTGAAATCCACGCAGAGTCTGATTTCTCAGGATTTTTTTCTCACTGGTACCAGATTTGATACCCACTCCGAGTGTCTGACCTTAAAAATGACTCTAGCATCCAACAATTTTTTCACTTCACTCTGAATCAACGATTCCAATTTTGGATGCATTTTCCTTAAAGGTTGTTGATACGGCTTGATGTTGGCTTTGATGGGGACAACATGCTTAATGATGCTGGTGTCATATGTTTTCAGATCTTCGTATGTCCATGCGAAAACATATTTATATTGTTTAAACAAACTGACGAACTTGTATCTTTCTGTTGGTGAACAACATTTGCCGAGATTCACAAATTTAGGATTCGTTTCAGTCCCTAAATTAATCAGCTCGAACTGCAGAGATGAGCTGTGGGTCTTCATGTTGGCTGGTCTTCTGAACTTTTCATTTAAATCAAACAATTTTTCTAATGTTCTGACTCCTTTAGGAATGAAATTATTGTACTTCAGCTCAGCCTGATGTACTTCATCATCTATGATCGCTCCTTTAAACACCTCGTCATTTGTTAAACATTCTATAATCTGCTGGTCATCATCGAACACTCGTAGGTTCGTAATCATATCAGGTATAGAAGGCCTAAAAAGTAATTCAACAGAGCATCGATTATTAGTGGGTACCAACCTAGCGGCTGATGTGGCCAACAGGTCAGCTGCTGCGTTTTTAAGCCTTGGAATTGAAATAATATTGAATGCATTAAAACATTTAAGCAAATCCCATACCTCATTCTGGTAAGCCTTTAAGTGAGGAGAAACACAATGTATTTGATTCCGGATTTGTTTCACAATAATTTTGGAATCTCCAAAAACTTTTAGATTACTTACCTTTAATTCAATCGCTTTCTTTAGTCCCTGCACCAGCGCTTCGTACTCAGCTATATTATTAGTACAATCAAACTCTAATCTACATGAGAGAAAATATTTATTCTTCTGGGGGTTGATCAGGATACAGCTGGCTCCTGACCCTTCTAATGTCTTAGAGCCATCAAAAAACAAAGTCCAAAAATCACTAACTACTGAAGGTGAATCTATTCCTACTGCTAAGCTTACTATATTACAGTCAATCTCATCAGCCTGTGAGAATCAAAGGAGATCAGGCTGGGTGTCAAATGTGTTGTAGGCTTCTTCTGCTTGGTAATTTCCTGGTTCCAACTCAATAAAATAGTTTCCCAATACAGAATCCACTGGTACATTCTTCTCCTCCAGTTGAGTAACATTGTACTTCATGTGAGGTTCTCTCAGAATCTTAATCTGGTTCGGACTCCCTTTGTATGGCAACCACAGATGCGACCAATCTGAGGCGAAATATCCATTTAATTTGGCCGACCAATCTCTGCTCAGGACAAGACCGTAAGCATCTGGTATATCAGCCACCACGATGTTAATAACTTGGCATACTTTGTCATTAGATGCCAAATGGAATAGGACATCTTCCATCTCACCAATTACCTTCACATCCGTTCTGTCCAATTGGACCACCCTCCACGTGGATGGCTTAGGCTGCCCATTGATCTTTTTACAGACTGATATGGGCATAACACTAACCGATGCCCCTAAGTCTACCAAGCAATTATGTACATTATGATTGAAAATTTCAAACGTGAGGAGGAAAGGTGGATGTTTTCTTTTATACTTACCTCCAACGCTGGTTTCTCCAATTTCTTCTTCTTCCTGAGGTTGATTGTCAGTGGGAAGCTTCTCATTCGATGCTTCAAGTGCTTTCAATAGTATTTCTTTTTGCTGCGGCACTTTACACATTTCAAATAGTGGAACATTCGCTTTTACCTTCTTTAAATCCTCCACGATGTCATAATCCATCGGCTGCTCAATGGGATGAGGTTTATCAACATTCATCTTTCCTTCATTTGGCCTAGCCAACATATTATTCTATTTCAGATCTTAGTTGGTAATAGTTAATTCTGGAATCTTATCAGCTAAGGATTTATTCTTAAATTTCTTTACATTTCTTTGCAGTCTTTTGATCTTTGGTAGAAAGAGACTGTTTTCTTTAATTAGCCCTTGGCTCCTGGTTGCCACGTTCAAGTTTCCATGACGTCCTTGTAGCCCTGATTCTTTTCCTCTTCAACATCAAATAACGAAACAGAATCCCACAAAACCATGGTTTCCTCTTCTTGTTCCTTTATTGACGTAGTATTCTCTTTTTTCTCTTCATCTCCATCTTCTGTTAATCTAGAATCCAGCAGCTGATTCATGACCAACGTCATCGAATTTATCCATTGAGGACAATTCTCTTCAGAGTGTGGCTATTGGTGGAAAGTGCAAAAATTGTCCATTCCTACTTCTGTTAAATTCATAGATGCAGTATTGTGGGGAGGAGGTTGAGACTGATTGTTATCCTCCCTTTTCTTATAGTAGGGCCTATAAAAATTTTGTGTTTCCTTCTCTTTCTCCAAATCTATGATTTTGTTGGAAAGCTTCTGCATCATTTTGGCCATATTTTCCAAATCTGGCGACTTTTCTTCCTTAGGCTTAGTAAACAATAAGGCTTTTCTTCCCACACCTTTCTCTCCTGACTATTCTAGATAGTCTTCAATGCTCTCTCTTTCAGCTTCCACTACTTCTTCTTCTTCATAGGTTTCCGTCAAGGTAGGCTTGGCCCTACCTTTGGAAAACATGGCAAAATCAGGGCCTAAAGCTGAAGTATAATATTCAATTAGAAATTTGTCTGAAGGTTTATCCGTTTTAGAAAAATTCTTGAGATAGGCTGCAAACCTTTGTGTGAAACTGTGCACTTTTTCCTTTCTTTCTTTCTTCAAGGCGCATAGCCCTTTCATGAGGGCTGCATGAGTTTTCTGAGTTACATACTTACTTCTGAAAATTATTTCGAAGGTATCCCAATCAGGGATAGAGTTAGCAGGTAACCCAAAGTACCATGATGCCACAGCTCCTTTAAGGGTATGCGGGAACAGTCTGCAGACTACATCTTCATACTCCCCGGCCCTTAATCCTTCAATTTCCAAGTAAAAAATTTGTAGGTGATCATCTACTGGTATTTTCTCATTTGGGTCGAACTTGGGCAACATCTTGTCAAAGGCTTGAGGTAGGTCGTGTAATGGAGGTGTCAGGTTTAATGGTGATCTAGCTCTCCATGCAGGTGGTGGATTAGGTGGGTTAGGTGGTGGATTATCATTTACTCCTGCCATGAATCTAGGTGGAGAGTGAGGAGGTGAGCCAACTGGAGTATGAGCAGGAGAACTGTGCGGGGTTGTTGGGCCTTCTTGATTCAAAGGTAGCACAACTTCCTGTAAGGCTGTTTCCACAAGTTCTTCCCAATCTTCAACCAGCACTGAGTCTTCCGCTAAAGGACAATATTTCTTTTTATACTCTCTTCTGGGCAATTCAGGGATGATTGGTAATCCTCCAATATTCTTTACATACGCCCTGGTGTGTCTTCTCAGATCATTAACAAATTCGTTGCCAACAACATACAGATGTTCTCTATTTCTTTCTTCCAGAATTGGATTATGAATCCCACTGCTTTCAGAATTGTTACCGGTGGAATAATTTCGGGAAAATGGGTTTCCTCGGCCAGCCATGCACTGGTGGCCCTCCTTCTAGCGCCAAAACTGTTGAGGCCCAAAAATTCGCAGGCAACAACAGTAAGGGATTCTCCCCAGTCAACGTTCCCAACTAGCCCATGACTGTTTGGTGTGGGGAATCCGTCCGGTTTGCGGTCCGACTACCGTAGGTCAAGTACAAAACAAAGGGATTTACCGGTTACGGTCCGGTCCACCGAGTTTTTTGTATTTTGACTTAAGCTATGAAATGCAAGTGCCTAATTAACAATGTATGGTGATGAAGGATGCAAGGAGCATTCACAATGTGATGCACAGGTTCTTACCTCTTGTCTTAGACTCACTAGCATCTAAATCACATACAACAAGAAATTAAAACTACCTACCTAATCTATCCCTAGGGAGAAGGATTATCATTCATTGGTGAGTAATATATTTTGTACATGCATAATGAAAAGCTACAGATAGCTGACACTTCTTTCAAGACACATGAACAATTGCATATTTTTTGAACAACCAGTTAGCCAATTGTTTTATGAACAACTTTCATTACTCACAGTGGAAAACATCACAAAATATACTGAAAAGCATTCAACAAGAACATAGGTTCAGGAAGTTAAACACTCTCACAGTTAATGAAACACAGCTGAAAACGAAATAGTTCCCCTTCAACATTGTTCATTTAATCACATTGATACATTCCACATTTCGCTTTCTCCAGCAGGAAAAAGTTGCAGTTTCTGATTGTAAAATGAAATAGTTCCTCTTACAAGCAAATGGTTTACAAGTTTTTTCCAGGGAAAAAGTCCCTGTCTAAGTTCTACTTTCAAATATTTAAACTATAACTACAGACCGCTTGGGATGCCCTCCAAACGTATGACCTTTCGGTTTCTCGAATGTTTCATATTATTCTCTCCATCTTTTCCTCGTATGCTCATGATCAGTTGGGTAACTGCTGGACCTTTCTGTCCTTCAAACGTTTCATATTCTTCTATGTTGTCTATTGTGCATTCATGAACTATTTAGTAATTGATAGCTCTTTTGGGTCGGTGCCTTTGTCGCCTTGGTTGTCCGACCAATCCCTTGAGTCCACCTGCAAATAAACCAACATGTATCATTCATTGGATTTGCATTCCAAAACAAAGCAGCAAATTATATTACTGAAACAGCTAATCCACAAGAAAATACCAGGTGCGCCATCATCATTTTACAAATGCTGACAACACTACCTCGTCCTCCTACGGGCTCGTGATAAAAACACCAACTGCAGAAAATGGGAGGAAACCGACATCGAAAGCAAAATCTCTGCCCAACCGCAACGACGGAAGAAGAAAAGTTACGGGCAAGTGACTAAAGACTGACACATCGGCTAGTGGAGCGTTTTGGACTTTGGGCGCTGAGTTACTTTGAGAGCCGCAACGGTGGAAACGAAAAGGTAATGGCCTCCGATCAAACATATTTTCAACGCCTGATGTATAAAAATGATTTAAGTGTTTTGGACAGCTTCTCAAACTCAACAACAGACAAAAACCTGTTATACCTCCGCAACGGCGACCCACAATAAAGAACACTTGGTTCGATCAACAAGTGAAAACAAACTTAGAATCTGTGACTCACCATAAATGCCAAACACAATCAAAATTTGAACCGTGGGTGAGAGTTAAGCTTTTACAATCATCTAAAATTAAAACACGACCAAAACTCAAAGGATCCAACGATTAAAACAATACAAAATCATGAGGAGGGGCCCAAAATTTAAGAAATTTGGGGAGAATGGTTGCAGCTGCAATAGGTTCTTAGATTCTCCATCAAACTTAGGAAGGTATTTGTAGTGTTTTTTAGGAAAATCATAAAGGATAGGAGGTAAGTGAAGTGGTCTATACCGGTTTTGGATATTTGAAGAAGCAAAGTTATGTGGAAAGGATGTAACATCAATTGTGGTATCATGAGGCTCACAAGGTTGTTTCTTGATTTCATGTGGTTCAAATAAAAGGCATTGATCAAAATCAAATGTACAATATGATGAGATACTTTCATTTTGTAAAGAAGGATAAACATGATTAAATCCATGGTTTTGGTTTGAATGGAATAAATGATGGAAAACTATTTTGACAAACTTAGGAAAAGATAGGAAAAAAATTACAAGAAAGGATAAGACATCTTGGAGAAGATTGAGGATTGAATACCTTATTTCTTACCCATGCATTTCCATGTCTACACAATGAGCTCATTTCCCCAGTAGAGTCTTACAGTTCTCTTTGAAAACTTGATTTCCGGATCACATCACCATTGGAGTCACTGAAATGTCTGAAACATGGATTCTTTGAAGGTGGAGTCGCTAGGTGAAAGATACAAAACCTTGCTGATATCTGACTATTTTTCACTATCAACAATCAGATCTGAAACTTTGTCGTTCATACCCAAGGAATATATGAACCTTCGTTCCCCGGTAACGACGCTAGTTTGTTAGCACTCAGAATCACACCCAAGGTTGTGGAGGGTGAATCCCAAGGTAACAACAAAACCACTTTAAGAAATGGAGCTGTCCTCTTCCTTTCTAGAGAGGGATATCTCACTGATTTTTATCAGGTCCAGACACACAAACAAAATAAAATTTAGATGTGTTGGTGTTTGAAACAAAGCAAGCATACATTGGGCTATGGAGTCACAAATATTAATGAATTACAGAACAGTTTGCAGGGGAAATTTTATAGAGGAAAGGTAACACTCGGTTATAGTAAAAATGTTGTTGGTCTGGTGATAAAAGAAGAAGGATGAAATTCCATCAACACAGAGCATCAGACAGATGAATTCTACATCAACTTTTGTGAGAAAGCTTGGTGAAAACCTAGAACAATAGCCAGAGCATAACAATATGAATTCTGAACTATTATACACTCATTCTAGATCTGAAGGAAGACATAATGGAAAGTTAAATAGGAAGACATGCACATAAGAAAATAAATAACAGACTATTAATATGACATACACAGTAATCTCTGCAGCAACCAACCCGCATTCAACTCTGTCATTTTATTAAAGGGCATATCTCAATTTACATAACCCTGAACCTCACAGGTTCCAACCCTGTCTTCCTCTATTGAGGGTATATTTATAGCTATCCTAGGCTCCCGAGACCAAACTCGAAACAAAGCCAAAAAAAGTTACAACAATGATACTGAATCTTAATAAAATGATGATCAGGCATATCCGCGATGATAAAAAACCAAACAAACAAGCACGTAGGAACACGCATGACGAATTGGTTTGATACTTTGGACAGCAAGGACTCAGGCTCACTTGCTATTAATGACACTTTGGAGCTCCTTCCAGAAATATGCAACAACTTCATCCATGTATTCCTCTTTATGAGTGAAAACGTTTCTGGACTGTTGATAATTCATCAATACACATTCTGAACCGTCGATCTAGAGCTGGCGGGAAATAGAAAATGGCTACTAACTTTCCCTTTCTGCCCTTTTTTCCTTTTCTCCTTTTTCTTTAATTCTGCACTGTTGATCTGTGTGGGAATAATTATCATTCATTGATTTGATATCAATCTGTGGAGGGCAGAAAACGTAATTTCAACTTTTCATAACATTGGTTTTGACCATTTCCCCCTCCACCTTTTTGCATCTGCCATTTAATTTTCATACCATTGATCTGGGTGGAAACGATCTGAGACATTGATCCTATGGACCATGGAAATAGGAAGTGCTAACCATTTTACGACCAAACTCGTATACTTCTAACTTCCAATTTCCACCCCTCTGCTCTTTTCCGAACCGCCGAACTTTGCGGACGTGCTCTGGACCTTTGATTAGGTGGATTGCAGAAATTGGAAGTCAGGTTTATAAATTTCTAGATTGAACTTCTTTTCCTTTTTTTCTTTCTCCTTTCTGCTCCTACCTTTTTCTTCCCGCACCGTTGGTCTGAATGGGAATTTTTCTGGCCATTGGATCTAGGGCAGAAACATTATGAGTTGTCAATCTGGCAGAAAGTGGATCCTGAAACTTCAATTTTTTCATGACCAAACCAATTGGTATTTCCATTTTCTGATCTCTGCATGGATTGTAGAAGGCGGGTGTCGGGATCTCCACTTTTTATAACCAATTTTTATTCCTTACCGTGCTTCCTCTCTCGACTTTCCTTGGGAGAAAAAAAGTTTTGGCCTTCGATATCCTGTGTTGCGCATCCTATACATCCATTTCCTGTCAACGTTCATCTAAGGGTGGATTTCTTCGTTCACATGCATTTGAAGTTCCAAAATTAGAATTTCTTTAAGTATTGGGTACTCTTAACCCAGAAATTTCCCTTCAGTCAACTGCATATATTCATCAACAGTCTTTGAGGTTATATGATATGAAATTCTTACAAACCTTATTCCACCATATCGGCCAAATCTCTTACCAATTACTTAGCCCAAAAATGGTGCTAACATACTCCTTATGGAAGAAATTACTCCGCAAGCCATGATTTCTACAATAAAATAACCATATTTGAACATATTCAATAAAATTATACTCATGTATATTTATACTTATGATTATTCCTAGAGGTTTATGCCAAGTACCCTTTATTATTATATTATTTCCATTGACTACATAGTGGGCCTATTTACTACACATCAAATACCAAGTGAACATATTCCATAATTATGGCCACATTATATTTAGTATTCCCTTGGGTACCTCCTTAGGTACCCCATATTATCCTCTCTAGGTACATTACAATACCACTACATTCATTAAAATTGTGAGAACTATTGAGATCCATGTATTTGTAGGTTTTCTTTGGAGAATGCCATGCATGGGAACTGAAGAGGATTCCCAATTAATATCATTCAATTACCTTTATAACTTTAGTACGTTATCACAAGTAGGGAAAACACAAATATTTAGACTTTTGTCATCTCTAAGAGTGCATGAAAACTACCAAATTGCATGATTTATATGCTAGTGATGCATAGTAAGGTTGAATGAGTAATAAAGTATTACTCATGCACACTATGTGACCTAAATAATGGTGGTGTTGTGTAGGTATAAGTGTAGTCAACTAAATGGTTGGAATTTTATTTTCCATAGATAACTTGACTACTTTCTTGTGATATATTTCTTTATTAACTCCATTGTACTAGTATGCAACCATAAATGATGTTTTTTTGTAAAACCCTTTCATTTATGTAAGTGAAAAGAAAATGTGTGATATTAGGTACTAGTAGGGAAGTCTTGTTTCATGATTTTTTTTACCAATATCATATGCTAATACCTTCTAGAAAGTGATAATTTGTTAGGTGCATTCATATACTTCGTACAAATTTTCAAAGAGGCTAACTCTAGTGTTGCAAGGTGTGTCTCAAAAGGAGAGTGTGTGCCATTGATAAAATATGATTGGATGACATTTACACTTTGAGAGGGTGTCAAAATCCATATCATAATCAAGTTGCACATTTGTAATGTATTTCTATATCTCCCCTACCCCACCTGGTGCTCCATTTTTCTTTCAATTCCTTTTTTCATGATTTTATTTTATTTTTTATATTATCATTTATTTGTATGGTTTGTTTGAGAGTGGTTGCAACCTCATCAAACTTCAGATGTTGAAATTATAATTCAATATAATTTAGTAGAATGATCCTTCGAAAATTTTATTGTTGTATATTGTAAATCCCTTTTCTTCATGACCTTAGCTTGGAATGTAGTGGTGTCAAAAATTGAAACAAAAATATCCCTTGGTAATGAGACACACATCTATACCAACCAATTGCTACATAAATTTGATGGATATTTCCCAAAGGAACAAGAGGGATCATGTAACTTATAATATTTCATTCAACATATACATATTCCTTTTTATCCCATCCCACAATTCCTATGTGGGATCATTAGCCAAGCATCTTCAATCATTGGGAGTTTCCTACCATTTTTGTTGATGTAGGGTTGTCAAAGGGTAAATTTTCAACATTTATCTCTTTAGATCACAAATAATGCAAACTATAAGAGGGTTCCATATAAGTTGTTAGGTTGGGGTGATACTACCAAGTGTCATAAATTCCCCATGAATCTAGAATCTCTCAACCGACAAAACATTGTTTATTTATTCATTTAATATGGTTCTTATAAATGTTTGGTTAAGTGTCTTTTCAAGATTGAATAGATATTTAACTTTAGTTAAGGAATGAAAGTGTGACAGAGAAAAAACGTGTCATTTATGTACTTTGTTCAAATGACATATAGGTCTTCAGGAGATGTCAGAAGGTATTTGAGTGTGGGGAATGCATCACTGACACATGTTCCCACTATTATACAGGTGATCTTGTAGGAATATTTATGAACCTAATATCAAAATCAAGTGTCATATACACATTGGGATGGGACATATTACACACTGCAACATAATGTTAGAACCTTGATTCTACACTATTGATGTTAGTTGATATAATGGTACGTAGATCTTAGGAAGTTGTCATGCTTATTTTTAGAGTATAGTGTTAATCCACATGTCCAAATTGGTAAGTGGGGGAACAACAAAACCCAATATATGCTTGAAATAATTCTTGTCACTTTTTGTATGGGTACCTCCACATTATAGATTATTCTAAAATCATACATCCAAGATGAGATGACCATAATCAAAAGAAGTGAACCACTAAGAAGGATGCAGGGTCCTTAGGAAATTCCCAAGGTATTTGTTCTATATACAACTTAGATTTCTTCACCTCGGTGCCTGTTTGCATTGTTACTTCACCGTCTTTGAATTCCTATACTCTTGGAACTATAGATATCCATGGACAAATATAGCACTACAATTCCATGCTACTGATCCATTGGGAATGTTGAACCAGCATTCCCTTGCTTTATGCTCTACCATGTAGAAATTTCTACTCTTAATACTTTAATAAAAATTCAATGTATTCACCTCCTTACTAGAGTTTTCCAAGATATACTCCCTCTGGATTGCACCTCTTTACTGGAGGTTTTGTAATATACTTAAATCCAAAAAATTAGAGGAAGTGCATAAAAACCAAAGAGAGAATACCTCGAAAATATCTATTGTATGAAGTATATTCAAAATATAGAGATAATTTCACTTGCCTATTCAAGGG
Source organism: Pseudotsuga menziesii (assembly GCA_001517045.1). Classification (NCBI taxonomy): domain Eukaryota; kingdom Viridiplantae; phylum Streptophyta; class Pinopsida; order Pinales; family Pinaceae; genus Pseudotsuga; species Pseudotsuga menziesii. Next base: position 148,148 of record LPNX010287829.1, on the reverse strand, counting down.
GGAAACCTCCAAGAGAAAATGATCCAAATACAATGACAATTATTTAAAACACACTACATAGCTTACTACTATATAGATAGTGCTTCAATATACAAATATTTAACTGCGTGTGGTCTCGCTATTAATGAGGGCCAACCACCTATGGGACTTTATTTAATAAAGAAGGCCATTTTACATTAATACCCTACCCACTGACTAACTAACGAGCCTTATTTCCTTGTACATTAATAAAGTAGGGGGGTTAGGGTAGGAACCTAACATGCACTCCCGATTCAGAAACAAACTTGTCCTTAATCCTAGAGATGGTGTGATTGTTTCCAATGGGACGATAATTTCCTAAGTAGCATCTTCTTGGATGCATATCCTTCCACTTGAGTGGATATTTATATGCTATGCACTAGCATAATTTATGATCATGTGTGGTCAAAATTTATGTGGGGTGGATCCAAATGGATCCTTCTACATTGAGAATGTAGTTTGAGAATTTTAACTCACACCCTTTGTTCGAAAAATAATGCAGGATGTGATGATCTGTCTTGATATAGAAATTGTGCTCTAGGAGATATTGTTTCCATGTGTTGACTGCATGTATGAGGGACATAATTTATTCCTCATAGGTAAACTTTCCCAAATTGTTGTCACACAACTACTTGTTGGTGAATGCTAAGTGTTGTACATCTTGCATTGAAAATGTACCCAAACATTTTCCAGAAGCATCACAATATAATACAAAGGTCTTAGTGAAACTACGCATGGATAAGACTGAGGTGATGCACAACAAGTAACTCTTTAACATTGAGAAGGCTCATTCTAATTCTTTGTTTCATGCAAGGACACAAAAATTAGGACACATGTGCCAACTCCCTTCTTTCTTTAAAAATATGACCACTAAGGATGACTATGGGTGAGTGTTGGGATGAATGGATCATGCCTTCAGTAGCTCACTCGTAAAAATCATGGATAAATTTAATAAATAGACTCCAGGAAACATAGCTCCCATATCCGTTTTCATTGTTATGGATCCAAATAAAAAAATCCCCCCCCTAAGTTTCATCATGTCACCAGTAATACCATGAAGGGAAAAGTGATGTTCCATTTGAGTGACCCATCTAGATGGGCTAAAACTATCAAACTTGTTCAAGTATACTTCAGGAAAATGGTTCCATTTTTTATTATTCATAGAGGTTGGTTTAGCATTGCGAGGACCATAAGGAGGTTTCTATTGGCTAGAGAGTCTCAAGTGAGAAGTAATTGATTCTTGGTGTGGCTCACTATGTTGTACATTCCCATGGCGTGTATTCCACTAACTACCAAATGTAAATTTTTCATTCAATATCTCCTCCAAGTGGTTTATTTTTTCCTCCAAATTATTATCGCATGTTTGATCCTAACTATTAATGGTTTGCTAAAGGTGCTAAAACTGGCCATTGAGATTTGTGTATTGAGCTTCTAGGTTGTGCAACCTATCGGTAGTATAGTGGGTCATAATATTGTTTGTGGTGTTCATGTTGTTGATGTTTTGAGAAAAATCAAAGATTCTTGAACTTTAGAAATTTTATCAAACAATTTCAACACTTATGAATTTCATAAATCAACCACATATGAATCTTTATATCAACTAGACATGAATATTTATATCAGCCACATGTGCATCTCATAAATAAATCAGACACATAAATCATCTCTATAAATCAGCCATATAAATCAATCAACCATGAGAGACAAGATATACCTTGGGAAAGCCTTCCAAACATGGAGGATGAAAAACCAACAATTCTTTGATTATGATAGATAGATTTGCAGAGAATGGTTTACAACAGTACATAAGAATATTGCTCAATAAGAGACATCACCTCAGCATTAGAGAAGAGAGATCCAATGTAACCCTGCAAAAACAACTGTATGCAATTGTATTGAACTTGCCATATTCCTAGCATATAAATAACAAACCAAAAACCCTAGCATGCAGAAGGTAGTGCAAAGGAGGCTCAGTAAACACACTAAGAGCACCACATAGTGCATTCACAAGGAGGAGATAACTATAACTCCATCCATGCAAACATTAGCTCCCTTACTTTCCTCAATTATCTTTAACTGAATTTTCATTGTCTTGAACTGAAAGTGAACTGACTTGAACTGAATGTTAACTGTCTTGAACTGAATGTTAACTTACTTGAAATGAAATTTAACCAACCTAAAATGAGTGTTAATTGACATGAACTGAATGTTAACTTTACTTTAACTAAATGTTAACTGGCTTGAATTGAATGTTCACTGATTTGAACTAAATGTTAAATGAATTGAACTGAAATTGAACTGACTAAACGGATTGTGAACTAAATGATCTGATCTCAATATTCAATTCAATGCATGACCATAAATGTAGGAGACTAACTAAATGTATTTCATGCTTTCACACTTAGTGTTGTCCATGCACAATTTCTATTATTAACTTTTTCATGGATCTCTTTAGTTAACTTATGCATGAAGATTGATAAACATTGATCTCACCTTTACTTAACTAATTACATTAATTAATAGTTCAACTCATGCTTTGACTGAGGCACGGGTTTAGGAATTCATATTTAACATAAACTTTATAACTTGAGTTCACTTAGATATTTGCATGGGCAATTCAAATTCTCTTTATCTATGTTTTATCTCATTATAATTAAATAATTAATGCATGGTCCATATCTGTATTATCTATCCATATTATCATATCATACTCAAAATAATTATTCAATACATATTGGTGATCATATATATTACCTTAGGCCATATAATCATATGCTAAAGTAATTCATTCTTGGGGTAGCTAAGCCCTAAAGGAGACTTATATCACTCAGTGACCATGACTAGTAATGTGTCACATAGTATAGCCACCTAAACAAATGGAGGTACACAGTCTTGATACAACACAATGACTTCAATATTTATACAACATAAGGTAATCTCCACAATTCGAGATCCATTCTCATAGGGAACCTTCTATGATAATACTTGACTTGATATTACTCACAAGTATAGTCTTGATATTACTCACAAGACTCAGATCGATATTACTCACAATATTTACAATACAACATCACCACCTCAATCATATGAGGATACATAGGACTTGATATGACTCACAAGTCCGAATTGATATTACTCACAAATCTGAAGAATTTCTCCTGATGTTGTATAATCAACAGGTGTGAGGTAGTTTATAGGGATCCACCATGGGTGGTATCCATTGGGTCCTAAGAAAAAGGGAGTATCAATTTTTATACCTCTTTGATATGCTTGTAAGGTCCAACAGTAGTGCTTGGCCCAATATCTCAAGGAACTAACTAAGCAGGCTCAACTATACCCTTATCTGTACTACTTGAATATCCATGTACTAGAGAGTGATATCCCCGATTGTTGTTCTCAGTGTACAATAAAAACAATAAAAACAATCAGTTTATCTAAGATGGTTCCAAGTATACCTAGGGGACTTCCAATTTACCCAAGGGTACATCAAAGTAAAATTCTATATACATATCTTGTCTAATGCAATAATACTTGAAGGGGTACCAACAGAGGTTACACGGGTGTCAAAGAATGTGACTTCGTACCACTTTTGTCTTTGCGTGTACTTCCCCAACTGTAGGTTTATGTGATGAACAATAGGAATATGTGTTATTTAAAAACACTAGAACAAAATATCTAAAAAAAATAAAAATTGAGCTTGCTTACCCGAGAAATAGCTCTACAATCATTGGAAAATAACTTACTTCTCAAGGTAGGATTTGAAGCCAAAATTTTGAAATAAGCATAACTCTTTGTAAAGTCTTAATTTGGAAATGGTCTTGCAAACTCACCTTAAAGGTTTGGTAGATTTGAAATATTTTCACCTTCGACTCTGAAAATTTGTTTTCTAATATCCCTACATGCATACTTTGCAATGCCACAAGTTTTACTAAATTATGATGCACCAAGAAAAAATTAGGGTAATTTTCCTAAAACTTGTTGATGTTGGCCTTCTCAGAAGAGAGAACTTGTAGGGACTGGCTGGAATGCATCCAATTTTTCAGTTATGAATATGAATTTATTAATACAAACACTTTGGGTTGTCTTATTTACAATAGAATCAGTGGCACTCCATTTGGATTTTAAAACTTCAGACATAATATTTTTACCCAAAACACTTGTTTAGGGTCATTTTTTGGACTATTCACAAACCCTAACATACACATCATTTATCTCTTAATGTATAACAACCTAGAAACTATAATTTTGACCCATTCTACTTCCTTATGTCCTTGTTGTAACCTAAAAAATTTAGACCCTGAAACTTCACGGGAAAATGATTGGAGCCACAACAAAATTTTAGCCTGAAATTCGATAGATGTAATGTCTGAAATTCAATAGACACGTGTTTGTTATTCAACAACAACATTTTTTATCATCAGTGGGAATTCTTCGTTTATTCGACCCCATTTTGAACCCAGTCGACATTTCGACAGAGTATCATCCTAATTTGTAGAAGTCTTACATCACTACATTGTCGAATTTTCGATGGTTCTAGTCATCGGTTTTTCGACCCCAATTCGAACCCTATTGGAATATCGACATCATATCATCTTAAACCGGGGTACATCCATTTGGTGTTGAATTTGTGATTGATGGTCATTGAATTTGTGACATCGCATATGAAATTGTCGTCGGATGTAATCCGTCGGATGAATGGCATGGTCGTCGGATACCAATGCTAGGATTTGGATATCCAACAGACACTAGATATTGGAACTGTAACTGCTTCCTCAGATTGGAAGGATATGCTATGACAAATTCCACTCCTTAGATGTCGAAAAACCGACGAAAAACTATAAATTAATAATAAAAAATAACCCTTTCCATTTTAATTTGGAAGAGGAGGTCCTACAAACTGGATGTTACACTCTTAAACGGGATAACCATGATACATGACTTTATAACTTAGCCTGCAACCTCATCTGTTTCTACTCCCCTACCCTCCTCTTATTCTACTCTATCTTCCCTTTCCTCTTCCACACCCATGAAATACCCCACACTATCTACCACAAGCACGAACCCAACCAACATACCACCCTCTCCATTGTAGTAGTCCCCACCATTCCCCCACCAGTATAGTAGCCATTATAGCCTTCACTATCATATGGATTACCATTTTCTATCACAAGCAAATATAAATAAACAAATTATTTCTTTGTTGGAAGTTTCCTAATTTCAGGCTTCAAGCGAAAGCACCTTAATAAAAAACTTTCAAGTTTCAACTTAACAAATTTTCAGATGAATGCCTGATCTTCCCCATACTCTTCCCCGTCATCTTCATCTTATGTGACCTCTACCACTACCACATGAGATATAATATGAAACAACTTAGCATTTGGTTGCTTTGATATTACAATCGAAGTATAATTTCAAGTATATTTCTATGTACTAAAAATTATTATCAACACCAACAACCACTAGCTATTTAGTTTGTGGAGCTTGATAACTAGAATTGAAGGAAACAAAATACATAATAAAAGAGAAGCTAATCACATGATGTACGAACACTGGAAGTTAAAAATCATAAAATACAAAAATGAAAATTATATCTAGTTTCACCACTGAAAGAAGCAACATTTATAGAAATTGAACAAACCAAAATGATAAAAATATTAGTTAATTAACAATGAACTTTGATACTAATCGATGTAATTAAAATCAAATAAACTTGAACCTAAATTTGGATGGACTAGAGTAATGAACTTCAAGATTAATCAATGTAATCAAGTGAACAACAAATTCAATCTAAATCGTTACCTTGTGGTAATAACATCAAGCTCATTCAATGAAAGAGTAATTGTAATCATCGAAACATGTTGAGTTGTCTCCAAGCAAGAGTGGAAAAGACAAATCAACAATACATTATATAAACCAATCCAACACATATAAAATAAAGGACACAAGCGTTATAATTTTTTTATCATTGGTTATAATAATATTGAATTATGTGCTTATCATTGAATCCTAAGCATGGCTGCCCTAATTAGTTATAATAACAAAAACAACCATATTGTAGGTGACACTTTCTTTACATAAGGAAAAAATTGGAAAACATAGCCATGGTATAGGCTTACATTGAATGATATTTCTTTAATACTGAAAATAGAATAATGAACATTAAACTCTAAAGTTATCACAATATTACTTATGACAACAACCCCTCTTCTACCAAAATATATCAACAACATTTTTTCAACTTCTCACCCCATTAAAACTAATCGATTCTTGATCATACCCCTCTAAAATGGTATTGAAGCCCTATCTTCAAACCCTAATCCTATTATTTTGTGCCCATAGGGGATAGGATACAAAACTTGGGTTTAATATAATGAATCAATTAGTAGGAAAGTTCTGATCTCTATTCATTTATCATTTTTATTTCCTTCATTTCTAGTTCCTACTCATTTTGTTTCATTTATTTCATTGAAACCACAACAAGGGTAGACAAATAGTCACTTTATTTGATAACATTCATGGCAATAAGACTAAAATATTTAACAAAATGTGGAGTATCCGTAGCGTTTAGAGCTCGAGGAGAGGAAAAACCTGCAAAATCCTTATTTAATTTTGTAATTGCATGACTATGTAAGGGGTACAGTTGCACTACAATGAAACTAAATGCTCCCTATATAGTGACTAGATAAATTTGGTCATAATCAATTAACCGATAATTTATCTTTTGGGTTTTTCTCAAAATTGACTATAGGTATCATGTTTTAAAAGCCCTTACCAACTACAGAAACAGAAAAGTCATATGGATGAGTCATGCAAATTATGAGCTGAATAAATCAACTTGATGATACTAAAGAATTGAGTTTCCTCTGCAAAGAAACATAATGAAAAACTAGCATAAACACACGCATTGTAAAGTGCAACACATTAAAAACAACATGTTGCATGAATACACAAATAAGGAAAGAAATCAAATTCAAGAATCAAATATTTCACTTGTGCTTTACAAAGGGAGAAATTTAGAAAAATAGGGCTTCTTAACCTGATGTTTAATTGCAGTAAGAAGTATAATAATTGGGACAAGTGTTATAGGAAAATGATACACAACAAAGGAATTACAAATTTGGAGGAATGTAATTGTAGAACTATTTTCTATCAGAGTTAGTGAAGGTCTCAATTGAGAGTATGGAAATACCAAACATTGGATTGTTCTCATGGAAAATATCAAGGATTATATTGTTGAATTATGTTAGATTTAAATAATCTCTTCGTTTCTAAATTAATAATTTAGAATCGAGTCATTTATATAAAACCTATGTGACAAATCATTTCTCTACTCTACAAGAATGCTTAACATTGCATGTGTCAAAAGGAATTGAGTTCGTGGGCCACTAGATATCGATATTCTTCTTCTGTTGCTGGGATTTGTATGAGTCTCATAAACATTAAATATTGGGTCCCTATATAACTCCATATATAAACATTTATTCAATGTTTTAGGTGTAAGTTTGTTAAGAATACATTGGCCACTATCCTTGGAACATTGCAGGTGAGTAGATCAACAAATAATATCTTTCATATCAGCAACGATAGTGATTGTTCTTTTTGGTAATCCAATGGATTTAGTATGACATAAAAAGGCTCGATATATTACATCTATTGAATTTTTATTTTTCTTGCTAGGTTCAGAATCATATCATTAGGGATTACCAAGTCTATAAGTATGGGAATCCATGAGTTTTTTTAGATGGAAGACCTTAAAGACTCTGAAGAATAGATTGGTGATATTGATAATCCTTTATGTGATGTGGGTGTTGTCTAGGATAATGCATTTGAGACCCCTATTTCCATTTATGAAGAATTGCATGCTGCAAAACTACCAGAATTGTCCCAAGTTTCATAGAAATAAAATGGAGTGGTAGATAATGGAAATGAAGCAGACCCAACTCATGTGCTTCATGGTATTGAACAATGTGTATTCAGGTCATGCAATATTTTCCCATTTGGTGACTTGGAAGAGGAATTTCTTACCTTGGACAGGCTCTGGGAAGAGTACCATCATAACCTGGGCCTATTTGTAGGCTTATTTGAGGACCATCACTTCAATGGGGAGCCACTATTGGAGGAGCTAGTCGGTGAGATGACTAGTCGAATAGCCGACTAATTGGAGATAAGGTCGGCCACATAAGGTCGTGTCGGTTGAACGAAATGACAGGTAGTTATATGTAACTGTTTGTAAATCATATATATTAGGCTGTTGAGCCAGATGAGAACTCAGTTCAGTTCTATGTATATATGGACCCTCATGTTATAATATAATCCGTTATTCTCCATATCTATTTTCTTGTCTCTTGTGTTTGTTATGTCTATATGATTCAATGTGAATTATTGGTAACCCTCTGTGATTTGTGAGATTACAACAGTGGTTCTGTTTCCGATAGTACATATCTGAACATAATGACTATAAGCAGATGATATCAGAACATGAGATTAAGAACTGGTGGGAGTGTAAGATAGAAAATTATTTGCAGAATTACACAAGAATAAATAGATTAACCATTGCTCAGGTGAAGGAGAAATTCTTCACTGAAAAACATGAGAAGTTTGTAGAATTGGTACCCCAGCTTTTGAAAAAAATTCTGGATGAAAAAACTGGAAGCAACTAAAGACCAAGAGATACTAGAGAAAATGATTCAAGGGGTATGAACAAACCTGTAGAAGTGGTTTGAAAAGATCACAGATGAATTCTGCGAGGAGAAATCCATAGAAGAAAGAAATTCGATCGAAACCGTTCAGAAAAGATTCTATACAAACCTTACTGAGCAGTTCCTGTGCTCCTTACCGACCCTGTTGTTCAAGTTCCTAATAGAAAAAGGAGTGGGTCATATTGTAGAACCTCGTCCGTCACTACACGAACCGCCACCAAATTCTAACTGGGAGGAGAAACAGAAAAAGTGGGAAAAATTCATTACCGAAAGGGAGTGGAAGTATTTCCTAAGCAAGTAAACAAAACTATCTGAGCTTTCTAAAGCGTCAGGTAGGATATGGGGGGGTAGCTGGTCATATGTCGGGGTAAAGTGAAGAGGATTCTAGTCGACTAAAGGAGATACCATCATCAGCAATGAAAAGTCAACCTAAAAATGAAATCGAATGAACAGTGACACACAAAGGTACGATGGATTTACAGAAAGTATAAGGAGAGAAGAGGCTGAAAATAAGGGAAGATAGAAGAGAATGAGCTATATCACTACAAAGAGGAATGACTACTAGGGTGACAGACCAGGAAAGAAATCCGTCAAAGTCAGATCATGACTGACAGGAAGAAGGTGTGGATGAAGAAGCATCACCCATGGAAGAAGACTTGTGGATAGAGTAGCGTGAATCTCTCCAAGTAGAATTCCCCCAGGAGATAAGACCTTTGTCTCCAACGAATCTGAGTACCAAGATACAATCCATTGTCGAAGAAGACCTAAGACTAAGATTTGGTGAGTTTGGTATATGGAGTCGACTAGATGATGAGGTAAATGATGATAATCATCTAGTGATCCATCGACCAGAGGAAGGAAAATGGGTAACACTTCAGGAATACCCTTCCAACCGAAGTATCCACTTACTTTACCTGACACATGAAGGAGCACCCCCCTGCCAAACACAACCTTGGAAAATACAGAACAGTCGGACTTGCAGACAAATCAGTGCAGTTGGACATTGATAGTAGAATTTGACCTGAACTAACTGCTTGTCGGAGAAGAAACGACAAAAAAAATGATCGACGGGAACAAAAGTTCCATCTACAAAAGCTCTGCACAACGAGACAAGTAAAACATCCCACTACCCCCACCACCACCCCCACCACTGCCACCTCCTAGAGAAGACAGCGACAACGATACCGACATGGGTCACGGATCAGTGCATATCCCTCTATATGAGGGTGATGAAGATCCTAGATGGCATTGGTTCATCTCTGAGTCAACATGGGAGGAAAATCAAGTTACAGCTGAATATCGACAGATGGCACAATTCGTTGGTGCCTTGAGGAAAAGATAACTAACGTGGTACATGACCTATATTGAGAGAACTCCCCAAGCATCTAAAGCAGAAATTAAAGCACAATTCTTGTCTTTCTTTAAAAATCCAGACGCAAAACATATGGCAGCCAAAAAGTTGAAAACAACATTCCAAAATCCAACAGAGTCTGTCTGAGAATATGACAAACAATGGAAATACCTCCTCAACCAACTGGACTATGTAATTGACGAACAACTATTAATTCAGTGGTTTCTTGTAGGTCTATCACATAAAATCCGGTGGCACATAAGCTTGGAGATGTTTAAAACGTATGAAGAAGCGCTTACCAAATCTCTGCAAGTAGAGATGGATGAATATTTCCCAACATATCCCACTGATACTAGACTGGAAGAACAGCTAGAAATCATGTAGAAATCATTGAAAGAGTTGAACCTCAAGAATCAGGATGTGTGGTGCACGAAATGCTCAACGATCGACACACTAAAGATAACTGTCGACAAGACATAAGTCGACAGGACATTCAATTTGTTCAGACAAAATGCTTCTGCGACATCTGCCAAGAACATGGAGAGCACACAACAAAATATTTTCCTTATAACATGAAAAACGACAAAGCATCTTGGTGTGCAATCTGTGAAGTAAAAAGTCACGCAACAGCCTACTGCCATCTAAATTTAAAAAACCGACAGAACTACCAAGCAGTCTACCAAACAAACGTAGTCGCGCAGAATAGCGATAAAAACCAAAGAAGCAATGATCAAAATGATCTGAACAATCAAATATATTAAGGCCGTCAATATGAGCACCGGTTCGACAACCGTTGTGGAGGATATGGAGGTCGAGGTTGATTCTCTAGAAATAGCGACAATCGACCACATTAGCCCATCCAGTGCTTTACATGCTACAAATAAGGTCATCGATATACAGACTACCCATACAAGGACATAACCGATTTAAATTTTTGTACTAGTTGTGGTGTAGGCGATCACTCATTAGAGGATTGTCCTACCATGCTTAACAAAATCAATAAAAAGAAAAATGTTAATGCTTGTCGTGTGTTCAAAAACATGATGTAATCAATACAAAGAACCTGCATATAGTAACCCGAGAAGGGACAAAAATTGGGATTGATAACCCATGTATAAGAAAAATAAAGGAAAAGAACAATTATCCTAACCCAACTAAACAAAAACAATTGTATAATGACACAACGAATATATTTAAAGAATTTGCTAGACAAGAGGAAGTTGATGACAATCGACAAAACACAGTTAAAGAATTAATACATTTAGTACAAGATGATAAAGTAGTATCTCAATTCATTGACTTATTGTATAATATGAAGCATAATAATAATATAGAAAAACAAACCAAAAATATATGCAGTCTAAACCAAAAGGACAAAAGTGATGCTGACCCACTTGTCGACCTAGAAATCAAAGGATACCATGTTCGACAAGTTGTGCTCGACTTCGGATCACAAGTAAATATTATGACTCGCGACACTTGGGAACAGTTGGGAAGGCCTCAACTATATGAGTTAGGGATATACCTCAAATTATTCTACCAATATTTGATCGAACTCATCGAAGTTTGGAGAAATGTCGATACGACAATAAAAGGAATATCGACCAAAGTCAACTTTGAAATGATTGACCCTAACGAAGGATCTAGTTCGTTCCCAGCTTTAGTAGGTTGACCTTGGGGAAGAAAAATGAAAGCATCGATATCTTTAGACAAAGAAAGGATAAAACTAAAAGGGAATGGACAAAAATTCATAGTACCTATCCACCCATCCCAAGGAGAACCTTGGATAGAACCTATTAATGAAGAAGTCCACATCCGACAACTATATCAAATACAAAATAATGAAGACTACACAGAACCTAATGTCTACAGTGAGATTCACCTAGGCAATCAAGATTCATTAGGATACAACTTAGACACAGAATTATATGATTGGGAAGTCAAAAACTACGAGACACAAGCAATAGGTTGCTGGACCATTCAGACAGTATAGAAGAAACCAGTACAACAATATTTTTTAGTTTCCATCATCCCAAAAATATTCAAAAAGAAAAGAAGGGAATATCCTACGTTAAATCCAAAAAAATGTAAGCATCATACAAATCCCAAGATATAAATAAAGAGAATCACCAGTTATGCATATAGAGCAAGTATTTAACACATTGGTGAACATGGCTGACTACAAAGATTAATAGAAACCTTTACAGGACAAGCTGCTAGATGGTGGGATACCCATCAATCAAGATTGTAGACATGGACAAAAGCCTCAACTTACTTTATAGAATTATTTGGAGGGAAAAGGCTAACCAAAAAGGCACAAATACCTATGTTCATCCAAGGGAAAGACCCAGAAGAACACATAAGAACAAGTGAAATAGAGTGGAAAAGACTTGGGTATAAAGACGAACGTACATGGCCACACCTATTTCCATCGATGCTAGACGAATTACCAAACAAATGGTACAAAATGGAAGAAGCACGGGGTGAAACATTTGAATGGCATGAACTTAGAGAGAACTTCATTAAAGACTTCATCTTTATACCGCAAAATGAAAAGTTAGTCGAAATTGCAAAACAAATAAAAGCATTTATAGAACCGATTGGGAACAACACTCTGATACAAAACTACGATCGACAGACAATGCCATGTAATAAAATACAAACCAAGATAATACCACGGTCGAAAAGACTACAAATGGAAAATGAAAATTCGAAAGGAAAAATATTTCGATGGAAATCATACCATTTAGAAACAACAAATCCAATTTGCACAGTACTTAAAGTTGAGACAACCGACAAAGAAGATACCGACCGAATGACTACAGCAAACTTTCCTGCTACATTCTCATAATTCAAATAAGGGACTTGACCTATCAATGAAGTGAAAGCACCAGAATGGTTATATGTCAAAGTTAAAACTAAAGAGTTTGACATATCAAATGATGATCGACCAAAAATGGCAAAAATTGGCGATTACTGGAGCGAAGAACAAACGACCGAAATAGTAAACCTACTAAAATAATTCCAAGATGTATTTGCTAGAGACTACAAAGATCTCAAATTTCTAGTCCATGAAATAGGCGAAATGAAGATTGACATTAAACCTAATGCCCGACCGGTAAAGAAGAGACCATAAAAATTAGCTCATAAATACAAAGAGATAGTCAAGAAAGAGATCGATAGTATGCTTGCAGCAGAAATTATCTACCCTATTGACCAATCAGAATGGACAATCCCAATGGTCATACAACCACAGAAACATGACCCAAAAAATATAAGGATCTGTGTCGACTTCAAAGAATTAAACAAAGTCACCTTAATAGAGCCATTCCCAACACCCTATGCAGATGAAATCCTAAATGAAGTTGAGGGACATGAATGCTACTCGTTTACAGACAGATTCTCATGGTACAACCAAGTACCAATAGCCAAAGAAGATCAGAAAAAGATGACATTCGTATGTGAATTCGGCTCATTTTCCTACAGATTTATGCTTTTTGGCCTCAAAAATGCACCTGCAGTATTTTTGAGAATTATTGTCAAAAGATTTCAAGAATACATCTACAAAACAATGGAATTTTATTTCGATGATTGGATGATATACTCTATGTTGAAAGATAACTGTAAATGTCTAAGGCTCATGTTGGAATGATGCCGACAAATCCATCTATCTCTGAACCTAAGGAAATGCATATTCCTAAATCCTATAGGGATACTATTAGGGCACATTGTATTCAAAGAAGGAATCAAGGTTGACTTTGCAAAGATAAAGATTATCCTCGACTTAAAACCATGAGTGAACCCAAAACAAGTCATGGTACTACTTGGTCATACGGGATATTACAGGAAATTTATGAGATACTACTCAGATATGACCTATCCACTAGAAGAACTATTAAGAGAAGATTAGGAATTCGACTGGACAGATGAATGTAAAGTATCATTTGAAACACTAAAAAGGAAACTAGTAGAGGCACCTATCCTAAGGTTCCCGAATTGGTCGATCAAATTTCACGTACATATCGATGCATCATGCCTAGCAATAGGATCGATATTAACACAACCAAGGGACGATGGAATGGATTACCCTATAGTTTATCAGCAAAAAAATAAACAACGTAGAAAGAAACTATTCAACAACAAAGAGAGAAGCATTAGGAATGGTTTTTTCACTACAGAAATATCGGCATTACCTACTAGCCAACCCTTTCATATTCTATACTAACCACCAAGCATTGAAATACCTTGTAAACAAACCTTTACACCATGGGATAATTTTCCGATGGATACTACTATTTCAAGAATTTGAATTTGAAGTCATTGTTAGACTAGGAAAATTAAATGTTGGACCTGACCACTTGTCTAGAATCAACACGGGAGAGGAACCGATAGGAGTCGAAGACGACCTACCGGATGCACACTTATTTCGAATAGAAACGGTCCCAGAATAATTAGAGGAAATAGTTCAATTCTTAGAAAATGGTCAAGCACCAGAGGGCATGAGCACGAAAAAGAAACAAGTCTTAGCTATGAAGGCTGCATCATATAGCCTCATAAATGGATTTTTATATAAAATGGGCTTGGACGAAATCCTTAGACGATGTGTATTAGAACACGAAAGAGATAATATCATGTACAAAGCCCACTATGGACCGAAGGGAGGACATTTTCAAGCAGATACAAATTCCAAGAAAATCCAACAGTCAGGGATATGGTGGCCAACACTATACAAGGATTACAAAAAGTTTGTTAGCCAGTGCGACAGATGTCAACGACTGGGTCGAACTCTACCTATAGTACCAAAATTCCCTTGATATTGATAAACCCAAGTTTGAAATTTGAAATTTGGGCCATCAACTTCATAGGACCATTCCCAGTACCAACAAAAAGAACAGGTGCAAGATACATAATAACTGCAGTAGAATATGTAACCAAGTGGGCAGAAGAAGAACTAATCGACACATGTTCCAGTGAGATAGCTGCTAAATTTATCTACGAAAATATAATTACAAGATTTGGATGCCCAATAACCCTAATCAGTGACCAAGGTTCCAACTTTATTAACAAAACCATCAAAACACTAATAGACCAGTTCAAAATTGAATATCGACATAGTACAGCTTATCATCCTCAGTCGAATGGAGCAATAGAGGCATTCAACAAAACATTAACAAGGGGCTTAACAAAAATATGCAACACCAACAAGGATGATTGGGATGAAAATATCCCTGTAGTATTATGGGCTTACAGAACAGCCTACAAACATTCGATCGACCAAACACCGTTCCGACTAGTCTATGGCCAAGAAGTAGTTTTTCCACTACACTTCCAACAACAAACACCTATCATAGCAGATATTTTACATGTCAATGTCGAAGAAGGTAGGAAGAACTGACTGATGCAATTAAGCAACTAGAAGAGCACCGACTACTCTCCTTACAACACCAAGAAATCCAAAAACAACAGTAGAAATCTTGGCATGATCGCAATATAAAAAACAAAAATCTGTCGATAGGGGACCTTCCGCTTACTATACAACAATCGAGTAAAAGGAAAACCCAAAAGGGTTACACACATAATGGATGGGACCTTACATTGTCGAAGAGATTCATGCCAATGAATCAGTCCGACGAAGGACATTACAAGGCATAATATTTCGGAAACATGTTAATGGTGCCCAACTAAAATGGTACAAAAATTAAAACAAGTTCAAAAAAAAAATAATACATATAACGACCATAACTGTCAAGAAAAACTATAAAAATCTAAAAATCCTAAAAACAACAAAATAGAACCAACACCCATAAAACAGAATGGAAGGAAACTTCGAAAGATATAATAACCAGCATTTCGACAACCAACACCAACCCCATCGACATATCACCATCGACCACTCGCATGATCGACATTGACCAACAACCCTGAAGGTCAAATCATGCCTTCACAACTACAGATAGAAGGAGCACCAAAATCAAATCACAATTAACGCAAAATCCAGAGACCATGTTGGACCATCACTTCCACCTTTAATACATCCATCGACAAAAACGTCACCCACTCCACCTATAAATATCGGGCCAGAAAAATATCATTTACCATATTTTGAAGAAATAGAACAACTGAGCATTCATAAATTTGAGAGCGAGACCCTGTAAGAAAATCTGACCAAGAGACCGATAAGATGGACCCGAAGCAAACCAAAGTCGTAGCTACAAAACAAACTAACTACAATCCACTGAAACCCCACTGATGAGAAGATTAAGAAATATAAAAAATTCCAAGGTACATGAAACCTTGTGGACCAAAATCTGGGCAGAAATCAAAGAATGGGCTTACCAGGACAAGAAAATAACACCAGAAGCGAAGAAGATAAGCTACAGCACCATCATGAGCTACATGAACACACCGTTCATGGAAAGCTTTGGAGGAACGAAGGAAGCAACAGTAAAATTTATCATTAGTCGGTATCACAATGGTAAATTTTACTTCGACTGACTGGTAGAAATTTCATGGGAAGTAATATAAAAACTTTTCAGTCTATCAAATTAGGGCGACCCTATCCCTATTGGTATAAAATAAGGACTGGTAGAACAACTAACTGGCACACCAAAAGGGCTAATGATCAGTCAAATACAATCCCAGACGCCGCAATTCGTGGCCAAAATCATAGCAACAGGACTCACTCCTACAGGTTGAGAGAGTGATATGAAGCTAGACATGCTAGAAGTAGTCGACACAATAGAAACTATAAGAAAAAGTTACCTTTGGGATTAGCATGTTGTTGACATGCTCAAAAGTATATGCGAGAAATGTCAGGATTCGGCGGGGATTATAAGGTTCCCATATTTGATACTTTGGATAGAAATGTACCACTTGTGCCCAGTTGGGGACAAACAGTTCCAAGAACCACACAAGTACCACATGTGGAGGTTCAAGCCATTTTCATAGAATGGAACACTAAAATAATTGGAAAATGGTAAAGTAATGCCAGAAAAATGGTTCCAAAACCTGAAAAATCCAGACAACTAGATGGAGGGTGCCTCAAAACATCCGAAGAAGTCTACCGAAAACAACACCTATTCAAATCGAGCTTGACCACACAGTAGTCTGTGACATGCAAGGGGAAAAATCATTAGTGAAACCTCTTGACTATTACCCAATAGTCGAAGAGATTTTTTGAGAAATAGCTCGACAGTAAAATACAAAGCTATCAATACCAGCAAAAGCCAAAGAAATAAATCAAGCAATAGAAGAACCGTTGACAGACCAAGACAAAGAGGACTACGAACTTCGACTACATATTAGTACCTTCATGTCGGACGATATACCAGTAGAGGACACCAATAGACTGCAAATAAAAACCATAACACCACCGACCCAAGGGGAAAGTACACCAACTAAGCAATAGGTAACTAGACCAGTGGAGAAAAGTATCAGTCTGAACAACCAATAGGAGAGAGAAAAAGAACTAGAGGAAGATATCGACTTAGACAACCCGAAATATGCTATGACAAAATAAAACTTAAGGAAAATAGAAAGGGAAGTAGTAGCCTCAAGGAAGAGGAAGGAAATTCATGAAAAAGGGAAAGGGAAGCGCAAGTTTCTCCTTTCAGAGTCAGAAGATGAAGAAGAACCATTGGCAATCACTTTCGACATCATAGAAGATGCAACAACAAACAATTTTTTAGTCGAAACAGAATTCAGATGGTCCGTCGACGCAGGAGCAAAGCAAGGATGACTGAAAAAGGTAAAAACTACAACCACTTCAGTTGATGAGAACATTGTTGATTTAGTTTCTACACCTCCACCCCCATCTCCAACTCAGATTACACAGGAAGACATTCTACAGATATACACCATAAGCCCAGTCGACATTTGTAAGAATGCTATGTCGGAGACACTAAAATAACGGTTTGACCAAGACAGTGATTTCTAGGCATACATTGAAAAATTACCTAAACTACTCACCTCTATCCAGAAGATTACCACCAAATGTCCACTAATTGAAGCTAGTGTACCACGCCAGATCCTCTCTTAGAAAATTGGCCAAATACCCCAAAAACCAAGGTCTGTGGGAAGCATCAAGTCTACATTCTTGAGGAACCCTGATAAGACATCTCAAATTATCACAAGTCGTACCTCATCCATTATCCCTTTCGACATCTCACACCGCCCACCATCCAATGAACCAGCAAGAGATGTAGAGGAAGATAACCTAGAAGATATCAACCAGGTGATTGACAACCTATTCTCTAATGACCCAGACAATTCACCACCATAATTTGAAGACCCGAAATCAACTGACAATATCCCCACTACACCAATTACACCAGACCATTCACCATCTCCACCACCACTTCCTATTACGAAGAAAACATCCTATGGCTTGGGGTACTACAACAGACAGAGTAACCACAAAAATCAATCCCTTCCCAATATGCAAGATAAATAAAACATCTAACACTAAAGGATCTCGACACATACCTTATTTTGGATGGTTGATGTAGATCCCCGTTGAGCTTTTCCAATCCCGCTTGTGTTATCAATTTTCTCTCTCAACAATTAGCAAACAAGACAAGCATGCTATATAATTTTGTTAGACCTA
The DNA here is from genome assembly GCA_001517045.1 of Pseudotsuga menziesii. Lineage (NCBI taxonomy): Eukaryota > Viridiplantae > Streptophyta > Pinopsida > Pinales > Pinaceae > Pseudotsuga > Pseudotsuga menziesii. Next base: position 129,475 of record LPNX010287829.1, on the reverse strand, counting down.
CTCTAGCATATATAATCAATAATGAATAAGCAATTAAAAACATGCATGGATTCAAAATTCATTTAAATGCACATCATTGGACAAGAAAAGATATTTCTATTAATATAATTCAGAGATTACAAGAATGACAACCTCTGTCAGCATGTCTACGAACCAGAGAAACTGAGACCTCCACCTGGGCCTCCACCACCTCAATCCTCCATCTCTCGATAGCAATCTCACAAGAAAAGGAAAGCTTGGGAATAACACCAAGTTATCCAAGGGACAAAGGGATGTAGACTCAAGTATAATCAAGCTACGGCAACAATGGACTACAGTTTTCTTGCTCTTCAATTCCTCCTCTTTCAATGTATCCAAAGGATTCCTTATATAGTGCTTCAATGGGATAATGGAAGGTCAAATCCGAGCGATCTCAAGGAATATGGAAGGCCAAGAGACAAGTGACTCGGATCCACATCAAGAAAACATCCAAAACTATTTGGCTTTTTGCACACATCCCAATGTACGCTGGTTTAAGGGTCATATCCGCATATATACGCGAGAATGGGTTTAAAATTCGCGTATGGAAAATAATGGGTGTTTTTAGGGATGATCTTGGAAACATCAAAGGTAAAAAAATATTCCATGGGGTCCAAAGATTCTACAAAGGGACAGGGAAGGCCATAAATATGTGATCTACCATTTGTGGTAAAATCAACTGTAACAGATGCCCCCTAATTTGTGATGTCAGAGGGGTGATACGATGGCTGAAATACATTATAAGTCCATCCCAGAAGTGGAGTGATGAAGAACCAGGTGAAAGAACCATCCATCCAACAATACAATACAAATATCTCCACATATGACTGCAAGTACATACAGCAGTCCCAGATACATAAGAGTACAATGGCCATGAATAGGCATGATACAAAATATGACATGTGTGGTCATCACCGTGTATAATATAGATAGATCAGAATCTCCATGATGAAGATATACAAAGGATCATTATCTCCATGAAATATGAATATATACAATGGATCAAGATCTCCATAATGGATGAGGATATCTGACATACACTGGAATCAAGTCACGAGAGCTGAAATATCATGATCATTGGCACAATCAAGGAGGTATCATATCAGAAATGCCACCAATCTAGAAATTATTCTACACAATCCACTATGATTACATGTCCTAATATGTGAATAAAGGTGTCAAGGTCGAACATAGTAGTCCATCGTCTAATTACCAGTCATTGATGTATACCGTTAAAAGACACGAGATCACCCACCGATAATGAAAATGGGAATCAAGGTACTAAAGTGCAAAATAACAAGTGTGAATAAATGTGTTGAGGTTGAACACTTGAAAGAATCCATTGATCAAGGGACATTGATGTATTCCAAAAACTGTTGATGGCGAGAGAACCTGCCACTGATGACTGCAAGTCTTAAGGCACTCAAAATGACTCTAGACTCCTATCCCAGAATAAATGATATGAAGTCGATGGGATGAAATCCACTGGAAGGAGGGAATTAAGGAATCCCCCATCATCCAACACGAGGTACTTAGCAAAGCTGTATAATGTGGAAGGACTCAATCATAATGTGCACAAACCAGTACCAGTACTGGGAATGGCTGACATGCAAAGTCAAGAAAATTTAGGAATGGCCGACTCAGGCTTCAAATTCCTTCAAAAAAGAGCATAAAGGAAAATGGTGATTGAATGTAGGCAGCATAGACTTAATATACAAAACTGGAACATCTCTGCGACATAGGAAGCATCGACAGAGGCTCCATAGGGACTGGAAGCTTAACCAGTCAATGAGGATAAAATCATAGAAACAAGTACAACTCCTAAAATCAAACTATTAACCCAACAAATGGATGTGATATACAGTGCTTTGTTCGAAGGCGACACAACTCAACTACTGCCAAAGATAACATCTTTTCCTATCTGGATTTTTGGTTTTTTGATTTTTTTTGTACTTTTTCAAATATTTTGAAAAGCTTGAAAAAGAATAAAAGTGCTTTCTAGTTACAGACTAGGAGGAGACGAGTGTCAAGGGGCAAGCAAACTAGTTCCAAGTAGTGGAACATACCTATGCTCAATGCAAGGAAACATGTGTAGGATAACGAAACTCAAGGGAAATTAACCTCCCAAAAAAAATGTGGAATCAAGATGCAAAAGATATATAAAATGGCTCTGCTTGGCTAGACATGAGACAAGCTCAAGCTATATGGCTGATAATCAAAGTCAGGGAAGCCGACATAAGGCTCAATAAGGCAAGAAAAAATCATGATAATGCAATTACAACTTGACATAAGGGAGTCCTGAGAAAAAAGGCCAACAAAAAAGATCAAAAGGAGTATGAAGCTATTGCGCAAAGTCATGGAAATACTATACAAAGGACTCCCACACCCTAAAGGAAAAATGTCGACATGGGCACCAAATGAAAAATAGGAGCTAACTAGAGTACCCATGTATGGTCAAGCTCTACCATTCACATCATGTCACTTTAAAAGCAATAAGGAGGTTCCATGACAAGATAGAATGGGTTCATACCTAAGGTTATAATGAAATGGTCATAAGGTCATGCAAAGTGCAAATGGATGTGACACCTAACCTATATTCCAGTTTAGGCATAATACCTGAAATCGACATGAATGGGTCAAAACCACAGTCAAACCGCGCTCAAAATGGACTCCTACATCATCAAATTAGTATAAAACTGTCCAAAATGGTTAGAAACGGTCAAAACTATAGAAAGTGGGTAAAAATTTTCAAAAAAATTCTATAAATAGTAAAAAATTTAAAAATTCCATATCATTTGAAATTTTTACCCATTTGAGCTCAAAACTTCCAACGCGAATTCCGGGAGCATCGTCCAACGAAATTCGACACTATTTGATCGAGGTAACTCCTCATGTCCTCCTCTTCCTATTTCATGCAATTTTTTTAAGTTTTCATGGTCCATTTAATTTTTTATGCCATCCTAAGTTGTAAATTTCGGCCCACACAAGTATCGGGGATTTTTTCGTGTATAGGGCTAGCCTTATGCGGAAAAACCACCCAAACCCACATACATATGCGATTGTTTTGCAAGTAGTCACGTATAAGGCCGTGTATGAGGTTTTCAAGGGAAAATAATAAGCAAATTTCTTGCTTTTTGTGCAGGATGGTTTTAGAATGGAAGGAGAGGGAACATGGTGATGTAGAAGAGGCCATGCAAGGTGACTTAATGGCCCAACAAGCTTTGCGTGCATGCGGTTTGTATAAGTTTTGGTGTCTTGGTAGCCTGAGGTCCAAGCCAAGACTCCTATAGATGCTAGTGGATTACTAGGATCTAGACTCTAAGTCTTTTCATATTGACAGGATGTCGCTCAGTATAGAAATTGAGTACATATACTTTATCACTGGATTATCCCAATGAGGAGAGGTGGATTGACTATTGATGAGTACATTACAGTGTACTACTTTCCAGACACAGAAAAGGTTGGGAGTCAAATCCTGACAAACTCGATCCAGGTACTAGGACTGAAGGCCATACTATTGGCACTCAGTAGGATATTTAGCTTAGTTTCACTCCACCAAGCCTCTCGACCACTGATGTTCTATGCAGTGGAGTGTATGAGACCCACAGTGTATGACTGGAGCACTACACTGTTGAGCAACATGAAGCAGCAGCTCAGTGACTGAAAAATGGGCAGGGTGAGAAAATTTGGTTTCAATAGCATACTGATCACATTCTTCTTTGAGTGTGTACCGGGGCTAATCCCTAGAGTGGACATTCCTCCACACGAAGTTCGATATCTGGCCCAACGACGTTGGGAAAATGTTATGCGCAGACTAGGCGGAGGTAGGGTGGCTAACCCCTACCCAGAAGACTTATTTCCATGGTGGCAGAGGCAAATCATAGCCATCAATGACTACCCCTATGCAGGGATAGATTTTCATGGAGATCCAGACATGCCCCTACCACCAGGAGCGGCATATGGAGACATCCGTAACGAATCCCAAACCCACTTTAAGTTTTTTGAATTATTAATTTTTTGTGTTTTTTGATATATTTACTCAAAAGACATGTTTTGGTGTGATGACACATAGTGACAATCTATCATGTGTATGCATATGTAGAACCACGGCGACTAGATGGCTTCCCTCATCATAGATGGAGGGGAAGAGGAGACGACATCATGGGTGTGGATGCAGAGTGGATGCTCCAAAGCATCCACACAAACTTCGTACACCTAACACATAGGGTACCCATGGCGCAAGTCGAGGACTTTCCTGAGGCCATGTAGCACCAAGTGGTTGGTGTACCATGGGCATGGGTTCAATTATTTCTATGGCTAGCTAGAGCCGTGGTGTGCTACCACGATCAGAACCCCCCTCCTCCTCCTCAAGCTTAGAGACCTAAGAGTACTTCTTTTTGTACGACCGTGTATTATATTTTGGTGGCTCGGAAGCCCCAATTTTGTATTATGACACTTATGTATTATGATGTCACATTTTGGATGTTAATGAAAAACTTTTATGATGATCGATTTTATTTATTTACATGTGTAAAAAAATGTATGTTTGTGATATGCTGATGGTCTATGAAACAAATTCCAATCTAACACATAGTTAGCATATGAGTCAGCAACTTGATTAAAAATTCTTGAAACATGAATGTATGTTATATTCTCAAATTGTCATTCTAGCAATCTCACACGTAAGAATCTTCGTAGTAATATCGGATCCCTAATATGATATGAGCCATTAAGCTATGAAACCACTAATTGTGAATCAATACGTACCTCAAGAGAGAGAACACCATGTGAAATGGCATCCTGCAATAACTCAATAACAGCACTATATTCAGCAACATTGTTCGAAGAAGGCCGTAAAAATATGCCTCCTGAAGACAATACTTGATACGTAGGAGTATAAATCACCCAAGCAGTCAAAGATGAGTTTTGAGTGTGACGGCTAGCGCCATTGGCGAATCCTATGTAAATGGAAGACTCCATCAACATCTGCCATAAGAAATGGAAGCTAATCAACAAACCCGATCACCATAAGAAAACCTAACTATGAAACTTAAATATTGTACAATAATATACAATAATCAGCCCTGGATGAAGATCATGCATAGTATTTTTTAAGATAGAGTCCATTTCTAGGCTCCACCAAGGCTGCCCCTTCATAATCCACTAGCTCATAGGCACCCTTATCTAACACACGTTTGACCATGTAAGGACCATGCCACATGGGATTAAACTTCCCTGCCCCCAAGGGTTCTTTAGCTTGATCCCACAAAAGGACCAAATCACCTTCACAAAACCTCCTCAGACAGACATACTTATCATATTGGAACTTAACGCGACGCTTATTTAATTTTAGAGCCACTAAGGCATCTCGGTGCTGCTCATCAAGCTGCTCTAAGTGGACAAAACTTTCCTCTAATGCGGAAGAGTCTGGTAAATGCTCTATAGCTAACTTCAATGAAGGGATTTCACATTCAACCGGCAAGACAGACTCCATCCCATGCATAAGCTGATATGGAGAGAAACCGGTGGCAGTCTTAACCACAGTTCTATAGGCCCACAAAGCAAGATATAACATGATATTCCAATTCTTATTGCTTTGTGCGATGGTTCATTGGAGAATGGACTTAAGTGCTTTATTCACTGCTTCAACATGTCCATTCACCTGAGGGTAATAAGAAGAGGAGTGCTCCTGCTTATACCCTAACTTTGAAGCCAACTCTTCCATCATTTTATTCTGAAAGTTCCTACCATGGTCAGTGACAAGCTCTTTCAGAATGCCGAACTGAGTAATAATTTGGTTGAAAATGAAATGCGCAGTTGTCTCACCGTCAGATTTAATTATGGGCATAGCCTCTACCTATTTCGTGAAATAATCGACAGCCACTATAATGTGATGATGCCCCCCAGCCGAATCTAGGTTGCAATCCATAAAGTCAAGCCCCCCACTTGGTGAAGGGAACGGCGGTGATAATAGGATGTAACGAGGCTGGATGTGAGCTCATATTGCGTGCAAACACCTGGCAAGGGTGGCACTTCTTGACCACATTGATACAATCTTTGAAGATCGACAGCCAAAAACATCCTGCTCTCAAGATTTTTTGGGTTGTAGAAATCCCAGATAAATGACCACCACACGCCCCTCCATTGCAATCATTTAGCACAACCTCAGTCTCATCAAGGGTTAAACAACGATGCAAAATGGAATCTACCCCACGGTGGTACAAAGTGTTATCCACTATAAGGTAGTTCATAGCTACATGACATAATCATCGTCGCTCATACCATGAAAGGTGACTAGGGACCTTCAACGTTTGCAAATATATAATGATATCCCCATACCACGGGTCCAAAGTTGAGATAAGCAAAATATGCTCATCAACAAACGTATCCTCATAAACCTCCTCCTCCTCCAAACTTGGAAAATAAAATATGAGCTCCGCAAAGATCAACAATTTCTTCGATTTCACTGAAACGAATTTGAGATCAAACTCTTGCAAAATAACAATCCATTTATTGTATTTTCTCCCAATCATCCTTCTAGTGGGGACGAACTGAAACGGATTGATATGAGCTACAACCAAGGTGTAGTGAAGGAGAATGTAATATCTCAATCTCTGAACCACATGAACTGTGGCCAAGGCAAGTTTCTCCACATGGGAATAACAGATTTCCGCATCAATAAGGTTTCGGCTCAAATAATATATGACATGCTCATGGAGATCCTCATCCTCCTGAACCAAAACCATACTGTCTCCATGGACGCGGCCACATAAATAAAAAAATCACGGCTATAGTCAAGCAGACTAAGCACGGGGGATGAAGCTAAGGCTTAGTTAAGAGCATCAAAGGACTCCTGGGTTCGCTCATCCCAGAAAAAAGGAGTGTCCTTCTTTAAAAGAAGCATAAAGCCTTTAGTAAAGTTGGAAAAATTAACTACGAATCTCCACAAGATATTTTCCATGCCTTGCAAACACTGAAGATGTCTAATATTACGCGGGGGATACAATTGAAGTATTGCCTCAACCTTGAAGGGATCGACTCTTATACCCTCCCTGGATACGATGAACCCTAGCAAGAGACCAACAGTCATGCAAAAGATGCGCTTATGAGGATTTAACCGAACCTGGTAATGGTGACATATTTCGAATACTAATCTCAAATGGTATGGATGACGCACTCTCAAATGAGAATGAGCAGCGAGGTCATCCAAATACACTTTGATAATCATTTTGAGATCATGAAAAATTAAGGTCATAGGCCGCTAAAATGTAGCTCCGACATTTTTATGGCCGAAGGGCATCTTCCGATATGCAAAAGTACCCCAAGGACAAATAAATGCAGTCTTATGTTGATCCTCGGGTTTGATTTGAATCTGATTATATCCGAAAAAACCATCCATGAAGGATAATACCTCGCTTCCCGCACACTCATCCAAAATTTGATCAATAAATGGTGTGGGAAAATTATTCTTAGGACAAGCATGATTTAAATCATGGAAATCAGTGCATTTATGGATCACTCCCTGCTTCTTATCAACTGGAACGGGATTTGAAACCCACTCCATCAAGGGAATGGGATAGATAAAAATGGCTTTTAACAGTTTCTCCATCTCATCCTTAATGACGGGTGCTTTCTAGGATTCACCACACACAAACGTTGTTGAACCAGCTTCGCATCCGGATAGGTATTAATCTCATGTTCGACAATACGAAGTTCAATACCTGGAATTTCCTAGTATGACCAAGCAAAGATGTCATGAAACTCTTTAAATAGCTTGGTATACTCCTCGATCTCATCAGGGGAACAACTCACCCCAATGTAGACGTTCTCAACTTTTCCAAGATCATGAGAAATATTCATAGGAATAGTAGGTGATAAAATCGCCATGTTCCCATCCACCATATGACTAGGAGAGCTCAGTGGAATCATTGGACTACCAATTAGCTCGCTAATAATATCCCTAAAGTCATCACACTCCATACGGTCAAGCTTAGGAAGAAAATATGATCGATGATGTAATTCTTCTCAAGGTGGCTCAACTCCAGACATGGCCTCAATAATGTCTACATCCGATGGAAAAATATCATCAAGGAAATCATGTGTGTGAGAGGACTCAACTGCCCATGTAGGCAGCATATACGGGTCCTCCTCCTCGGTCTATGAAGAGGAAGGACTAGGCTCTACAACTTGATAAAGTTTTTCTTGATATGCTACCATCATTGTAGGAATCGGCACATCTGTTTCGATAGGTCCAATTGAAGGACTTAGTGAAGGAAGAATCCAAGGATCTTCCATATGGGTAGTGTGAAAAGACATCGAATTCAATGAGGACGAATCCCCACCAAAACTAGATCCGATCATAAGAACAGGCACAAGGAAACTAAAGGTTCCCATAAGAGGCAGATACATACCCACACCCACACTCCCAGTTTCCAGCTGAGAATGATCGATAATCGGGATAGAAGTTCCCGATGATGTATTAACACTTGGATTACGGAATGATGCATGATCAATCGTAACGATCTTCCCATTAAATGGAAAGCATACCACTCAAAAGAGAGAATAGGCTATGGCTTGCATACTATACATCCAATTCCGGCCCAACATAATAATGTAGTCAAGGGGCGCATCCACCACCTTGACCTTGATCATGATGGTATTCCCTCCCAATTGGACCTTAAGAGAAGGAAGAATCCCGTGTGGCCGAAAATATATACCATCAAAAGTTGTCAACATAGTAGCGGATTGAGACAACTTGAGAGAACCTAAACCCTTCCAACATGACAAAGACATCACGAAAGCAGCAGATCCTTCGTCAATCACAATGTGTTTGACAGTCATATTAAGACACTATACATGAATCAAAAGAGACACGTAGTAAGGAAAGCAAGGTTGTATTCCCATTGTTTCAAATTTGATAATGGAAGAAGAGTTATCATCCTCAACCCTAAGAGCAGAAAGCAAGGCTCTCCTCTACGGAGGACAAGTCTGAAGTACTTCAAGCATGAACATCACACAAGGATTTTGGCCCAAATCCTCAACAACAAAATAGTTCTGGGTAGCTCGGGCATTAGGATTGTGCCCTGAACATTTTAGGAATCCCTTGGGAATGCAAGGTTCAACTTCAGGTTTATCCGTAGGTTTTTCGATACGAAAAGGGCTCTCGGGTGGAGCGGGTTCCTTTCCAAGTTCTGGTTGTGACGAACCATAATCCTTCGCACGATTCACAACCTTAGTAGCATGCACCATGTTAATGCAACCATGACCACTATTGGATTTTGACGGATTTTGATATCCACCCAATGCACAATGAGTATCAATGGTCCTCAAGTTCATATTTTGATTGTTGGGTAAAGGATTAGTTAGCATTGTTGAGCCCTGTGCTATGAATCTCAATGAATATTCCATATGAGGGCACAAGTGAGTGAGGTGGTCCTCCTTACATAAATTGCAAGGAAACTTTACCTTACATTTTGTTATCACTCCAGGAAAATCCTCTAGGTTGCAGCTCAAGGATGACTGGTAACTTAAATGTTTTTATGGTTTTCTAAGTGGATCAATTCAGGTCACCTACAAGACCTCACACTCTCAAGACATGCATGAAACTCAATCAGGGATAAGGCTTCTAACTACCATTGTTCATAGGTTTGATAATATGGTGCAGAGATGGAGAACTTATCATGCTGGCAGATTCATACATAAAACAAATATATATAAATGGCTAATCATAACAAGGAAAGTACTTATAATTGAAATCATCAATATGCCAATAGGATGACAGCTATCAGACATCAATTAACCTGAATAAACTTGAATAACACATTCAAGCATAAGCACAGAATAGACAAGAAATGGAAGCTGAACATATGATAACAAAAGAGCTTATATTAGGTCATGAGAAATATGAGAAGCTTGACAATAGTAATGGTATACAAGTCCCCAAAGTTGAACCTTTTCTATAACATAAGTTTTAGGCTTTATAACCTTTACAAAAATATTCAGATCCTAAAAAATTGGATCTGTTTTACTAAAAATAGATAAAATTAATGTTTTTGCAAAATTAGGTCAAAAACCCTAATTTAACTACTAGTTTAACTAACTCTAACACTTGTTCACTTTTTGAACCTTTTGATGACTGCAATGAGTACTGGAGGAAAGTCGTAACTGGCATTTTGATGGATGAGCCACTGTTGGTTAAAATAGGCAGGGTTTTGTGACCCTCTCCTCTTTGATGTATCCCCAAAACTGGAACAGACCTCCTTTGATGCCGCACTTCAGAAACTTTCAGCTTTCACACTTCATCCTACTCTTTCCCAGGTGTTGGTGAAGTAAAATCTTTGTTTTTCTGCTGTAACCTGCCTTGTTAGGTCAACTTTTGCCCTAAAAATTTGGCCAAACTGCTGAAAACTAGGGCTCAGAGATGCATTTGGTTCTCCAAATATGTGACACCTGTGTATAAACTGAAAGAGGACTTTGTATATTTTTTTGTTGTGAGAAAAAAACTCTCTCAGTTTTTTTAAATTCGTTTCCATTTTCCAGATATTTGTATTTCAAAAACACATGTAAAACAGGGAAATTCTAATATCTGAAAATTAGGGCTCGGAGATGGATTTGATTCTCCCAATTTGAAATACCTGTAGGAAAAATGAGAGAGGTTATTGTTATCTGACATATTAGGAACAAAAACCTCTGCACGTTTTGCAAAATGATTCTCCAGTCTCTCATATTCACCATTTTAAATTATTCCTTTTCATAGTAAAACACCAATTTCGGTGGCTTAGAGCGCCCTGAAATTTTGGTCTTAGCTGCCGAAAGTCTACTTTCGGTGGCTTAGAGACCATTTTGAAACCATTCTTAGCCATGAAAACCTGTGTTTTGAGTTTTTTGAGTGGGTCCTCCTCCTTGTACCTGCAAAATTTATATTCAAACCATAGGGAAGGATAGGGTTTATATTTCCATTAGTCTTTTGAGATCAATAATGAATTGTTAGCCATGAGTTCATGCTTTACTGCAATTCCCTGAACTTTTAGGTGGTTGATCATGCTAAATTATGGCAAGCCTCATGTAGACAACTGTTTTCACTTTTCATCCTTTTCAGTGGTTAAGAGACTTTAGGGTTTAGTTCGATAGCTGCTGAAAGCTGGGATTTCAGTGGCTAATGAAATGCCAACACGTTCACCCAAGCCACTGAAACGTTCTTTCTCCCACAACGTATCTCATTTGCTTTCGGTGGTTATGAGTATCCAGGGTTTTGTTTTCTAGCTGCCAAAATCTAGGATTTCGGCAGCTAATGAACCACCAACACTTTCACCTAAGCCACCGAAACTGAATTTTTCCCCAACATATTTCATTCACTTTCAATGGTCAACGTCCTCTAGAAAACCCTCGTTAAGCTGCCGAAACCAAATATTTTCGGTGGCTAATGAGTTGTTGGAAAGCTTGCTTAAGCCACCAAAAGTCCTTTACCAAAATTTTAACCAATAACGTAATGAGTGAGCTTTTGGTGGATAATCATGGTCCTATGTTAAACTGTTAGCTGCCGAAAGGTGATCTTTTCGGTGGCTAATGAGTTGTTGAAAAACTCACCTAAGCCACCGAAAGCTAAAACTTTCAAATTTTCTTAAAAAATAGAACATCAGATATCCTAACCTTGTTAGTCATCCCAATATCTTTCATAATATGACCTGAAACCTTCATCACTGATCAAAAAATAAATTGTTCTGAGTGATCTTATTGAAAATTTTATTTAGGAGATAACACATTTAGACTGCTTGTCCCCCCCATCATTACGAGCGTTTTTTCATTATAATTATCATTTTTCGTTCTTGTTCCCACCCTTACGATTATTTTTCCCTTTTTTCCTATTCCTTCTAGGTTGCTGGTTGCCTTTCTGGTCTGACAATTGCATGGAAAGTACACTTACCGATTGGGTAGGTTGAGACAAAGCCGTGTCTTGTCCCGACGTGGATTGCTTAATTGACAATTGGCTCACTTGTTTCACAACTGAATCCGCAGGTTTGGAACTTGTACAACCCACAATGCCATCGGCATGTGGTATAGGATTGATCTTGGGATCGAAACTAGATCGTGAAGCATTAGGTATAATCTCATACAAAATTTCGGATTGAGCATAGATCAAATCCAACTCTTGTGCCCTAAAGATTGCTTGTTCCTCATTTTGGACTCCGGATGTAGAAACATCCTTCGCAAGGTAAGGTAACAATAACTTGAGTAACCACTCAAGGAGAAATTTCAGTGGTATAAAGGCTTCAATCAATCGCTTCCATCTACACCACTCTTGAATATGATTCGAGATATGTGTGGTTTTGTCTTGCCGAAATGTTGACAAGATCTCGGTACCAACGTCATAATGCACTAGTAGCTGAAAGTGATTGAGGAAATTCATGGAAAGGTCATCAAATAAAACGAATGCCCCCTTTGGTAACTCTATATACCATTTCGCTGTAGGCCCGATGAGGGTGCGTTGAAATAGCCTCAAACAGATTGAATCCTCATGTAAGGATTTGGAAGAGCACCAAAGGTGAAAAGTAGTGACATGCTCACTAGGATCTTCTCTAGCTTTGCCCTCGAACTTGGGAATGTTCTAAGGAAGCTTGTTAGGGACGGTGGGCCAGGACAAATCATGAGATACTAGATCGTTCATAAGTCTCAATAAGTCAGGTAAGTTCAATGTTGCAAGGAAAGGGAGCCTGGGTTGAGCTGGTCTATGCCATGCTCCTTGATATTTCTGGTTCATGTAAGGCTGATTTCTATAAATACCATGGCCTTGGCCATAATAACCTCCTCCTATTTGACTCGTATAGGGCTGAATGGAAGCATTATGATGTGGTTTACCTTGATTATGAAGTGCCAAAAATCCATAATTGGAAGAGTAAGAAGGTTGTTGATACCCACACCCATAGGGTTGATAGTTCTGTCCATACTGTGGTCCATAAGACTTTCCACGAGAAGCTCCATAAGGTGTCCCATGGGATGTCCCATTAGAATTTCCATAGTTAGGGATATGGGGAACTCCTTGTGATGGACCATGAGACAATCCAGAAATAGGGATATGACCTCTCGACACAGCAGGAGGTGCTTGACTCTGAGATACTACCATGCGAGTAGTCATAGTACGAACATGGCTAGTAGCAATATTCTGGCCCGAAGGACCACATGAATGAGGGGGAGGAAGGGTAGTCAAAAATGCATTTGAAGGAGTAGAGTTCGAGGAAGAAGGGACAGTTGAATGGATGTAAGTGGTGTTCCCCATGGTCACTAGTTTCGGTTCTGGTATCCGCATATGGTTACTAACACTAGGTCTAGGACGGACATGTGAGGTTGCTTCCACCACTGGGATGGGAGGTGCAATGTGACTAGTGCTCCCAAATCTCTCCGCATGGAAAGGAATAGGTGTGCCCCTAGGTGTAGTGCTAGGTTCAACTTCTGACTCAACATGATGTGCCAGATCAGGTGTAGGGATATCAGACATGCCATAACGAACATGACTAGTGCTTGTGGGTTCATAATGAGTCTCATCGCCTGGAAACCAATACCAGTGACCTATGAATGAGGGATTATAACTAGAATGTGAAGGTATTTCCAGTGAAGGATCATATACAGGAATAGGATATTCATCCCAAACCTCATGAGATGTTGAGAGGACATCTCAGGAATCTCATCCTCATGATCTCCCATCGTGTGTGAACCAAAGTGAGAAGTAGTCCTCCCATACTGTCTGTTTCTCTCTCCGAAAGGAGGAGGATACGTGGAAGGTGGAAGTCCTGCTAATCGATGAGAACGGAAAAGTGTTGTGCCCAAATCCATAATGACTCAAAAAATGAAAAGACTCGATCTAATTACAAAAACCCTAGGAAAACTAGCATGCACAGAGAATACACCTATATAATGTAAAGTGAAATCGTAAGCAAACAAGGGTAGGATATGTGAGCTCCCGAATGAAGTAGGTATGTGTTTCCTAGGAGAGGCTTGAGACTCCCATACACAACAAGCAGAGGTTCGTAACTAATTATAGTGGCCCTAAGCTTCAACACATATCGCGACTGTGCTGTCCAACCCCTACCTAGCCATGAAACCTACAGAATAACCTCTGCAAAGTACCCCCTCGATAACCTAGGTAAGGCAACTAAGGTCACCTAAATATAATCAATTCTAAGGTGGACAGTCACAAGCAAGATTGACCATATGGGCAGGGTAGAAAATCCCAAAACTCTCGAAAGAGCCCCCAGATATGAATACAATCCTAGAAATATCTTCAGTGCTACTCAGTTATGACCAGGGGTCATCCCAATCAATAACTGCTCGCACTGCCTCGTTCTTAACTCCCTTGTAAGAGGAGGATCCTGAGAAACACTAATTATATAAAGGAATTTCACACTGTCACCTGGACAGATACATAAATGTTTCGTTTAGTGGTCTTGGAGAATTTACTCACAATGAACTATTACAAGACCCTAAAACCTAATCTTGTTGGTGCACCCTATAAAATAAAAGAATGTAATTCATTTTATTATGCGTTGATTTTAATTGGATTATTGCTCAAAAGGTAAAATGGTCATGCAACTAATGATATTATGACGCAACAAGAAGTAAAATGCACACCTAACAATCAATGCAAATGCATTGTGTCAAATGAAAAACAGGGTATGCTACTACATGAAGTGCAAAATTTTCCTTCAAATGAATATGCACTCATTTCTATATGAAAATCTAACTGATATTCTCCAAGAAAACCTAATGCAAGTACCATGCAAAATGAAAAATGCAAAAAATGCATAATGATGGAAAAAGCAAATGTTCTTGTATTTTTTGAATTAAACGAGATAAAAAGCAAAAGTATGACTCTACAACCCCCAGAATTTGCAAGAACTATCAAACAGCACCCAAGCAAAGCACCAAGGTAAAAGAGACCTAATGCAATAATCCCAAAACAAAAAATAGAAAATGAAATGATAAGAACATTTAAAAAAAAAATTAAACTAAAAAGTGTCTCTGGTCAGAAACAGGGGTGTATACAGACTCCAGAAGCATCCAAGAAGACTCAGCAATCATCCAAAATCACCCAGCAACACTTAATCTTTCCCAAAAATGAAAAAATCAAGGAATACATGACTGTTTGCAAAAAATCCACGTATATATGTGGCTATTCCAGGAAAACCTGTGTGTACACACGACTATGAAGGCAAAACCCGTGTATAGGAAGAAAAAGAGATAAAAAAGAAGGCAAACAGACAAGCTGAGACAAAATTTACTCCTATCAGACACTACTAGGAAAACATGTCCCTAGACCTGACTCAGAAACAGAGAAATCAGAGTGATTCAAGAACATTGAATTCCAAAAAAAAACCCAAAGGAAATGACTAGGAACTCCCCAGTATGGTCGCCAATTCTGTTACGGAGAAAACTTCCTATTGATTGGAGTACCACAACAAACAGAGTAACTGTAGAAATCAATCCCTTCCCAATATGCAAGAGAAATAAAACATCTAACACTAAAGGATCTCGACACATACCTTATTCCGGATGGTTGAAGTAGATCCCCGTTGAGCTTTTCCAATCTCGCTTGTGTTATCAATTTGCTCTCTCAACAATCAGCAAACAAGACAAGCATGCTATATAATTGTGTTAGACCTACTCTATCATATATAATAAATAATGCATAAGCAATTAAAAGCATCCATGGATTCAATATTCATTTAAATGCACATCATTGGATAGGAAAAGATATTTCTATTAATATAAATCAGAGATTACAAGAATGACAACCTCTGTCGGCACGTCTGCAAACTGGAGAAACTGAGTCCTCCACCTAGGCCTCCACCACCTCAATCCTCCATCTCTCGATAGAAAGCTCACAAGAAAAGGAAAGATTGGGAAGAACACCAAGTGCTCCAAGGGACAAAGGGATGCAAACTCAAGTATAATCAAGCTACGACAACAATGGACTATAGTTTTCTTGCTCTTCAATTCCTCCTTTTTCAATGTATCCAAAGGGTTCCTTATATAGTGCTTCAATGGGGTAATGGAAGGTCAAATCTGAGCGATCTCAAGGCATATGGAAGGCCAAGAGACAAGTGACTCGGATCCACATGAAGAAAAACTCCAAAACTATTTGGAATTTTGCACACATCCTGATGTACACGGGTTTAAGGGTCATATCCGCGTATATATGCGAGAATGGGTTTAAAATTCACGTATGGAAAATAATTGGTGTTTTTAGGGATGATCTTGGAAACATCAAAGGTACAAAAATAGTCCATGGGGTCCAAAGAGTCTGTAGAGGGACAGGGAAAGCCATAAATATGTGATCTACCATGTGTGGTAAAATCAGCTGTAACACTTCCCAATCCAGAACCTTTACCAAACCCTGAACCATCTATGTCAAATCCTCCAGACACACACCGAGCTACAGGTTCCACCCAAGAAAGTCAACCAGAAATTCCACCGACCACTAAAGATCAGCAGCCAGAAAATCATCCACAGGAGAATCTACCACTTACAGATGCACAAGCACAATAGCAGACAGAACAACATAAACATAAAATAAAAAGACACAAAAAGAAGTAACACCACAAAGAATCAAAATCGACAATGGTCCACATTAGCCAACTTGGATCAACTATTGCAGTCAACACAACAAAGCTAAGAGACAAAGAGTTGGGACAAATCTTAGAAACTTTGGCCACCGAAGCAAAAATAAGAAGTCAGACCAGACAACAGCAGCTCGACAATAGTAAGAATGAACAAGTTGATTTCTATCGAAATGCAGAAAATTAGTTCAAACAATAATACCGGGGCCTCTAGAGGCCAACACCGACAAGCTTCTTGAAAAGGCATACAAGCTATTTGAAAGTATGGTGTTGACCCTACAATCCCATCTATTAAATACAAAGGAAGACCAAAAAGAGGATACATCCAGACTATTAAGGAAACAGTACATAGCATTCTCAGAAGCTCACAAAGTGCTGCAAGACCACCTGGAAGAATCTGTCATCACAAAAGAAGTACTCTGTGATTGGCCCACTTATTATGGGCAAGTATTTCAGAAAACCTGATAGACCCGAGAACAAATTCAAGTGCTGGAAAGAAGAAAAGGTACCGAAGAAGCATTGAGAAACAAGATACAATATCAAATTGTATTAGAAACAACCAAACTACAGAGACTAGAAAAACAAGCACACCAGTGGGTACATCAAGCACTCCCAAGCCTTGATAAACTGAATACAATTTGCCCACAGATGAAAAGACTATTGGAGGTAGTAGAGAAAAAAGATCAATTTATGGGACCCGACATGGAAAGCATAGCAGACCTTTCCATCCTTGAGAAGATGTCGACCTTATCAAGCATCACAAAATTGACTAACAACATCTAGAAATTGTTACAGAGCTGGGAAGAATTTCAACACCAACTGGCCGTTACAGCAGAAGAAATTGTGGAAATATGTGTGCAGAAACAACCAACCATCCGACTACATAGTCCATGAAGACAAACAACACCAAAAAAAACTACCTAAGACAGCACACTGTTGAAGTACCTCCCCTGTTTCTTCAGGACGAAGAAAGATTTTGTTCCTGAGGGAGATGTTGGAGGAGCTAGTCGGTGAGACGACTAGTCGAATAGCCGACTAATTGGAGATTAGGTCGGCCACGTAAGGTCGTGTCGGTTGAACGAACCAACAGGTAGTTATATGTAACTGTTTGTAAAACATATATATCAGGTTGTTGAGCCAGATGAGAACTCAGTTCAGTTCTGTGTATATATGGACCCTCATGTTATAATATAATCTATTATTCTCCATATCTATGTTCTTGTCTATTGTGTCTATTATGTCTATATGATTCAATGTGCATTATTGGTAACCCTCTTTAATATGTGAGATTACAACAGCCACCTAAATCTCTCAAGTTTCAAATACTAGCTAAATGAGAAGAAACAAAAAGAATCAAAGAAACAACATATAATAAATTTTCATGTTCTCTCAAAGGCAATGCAGACTATACATACTAACTCATATGGCATGGATATGGAAAACAAATCAGCATGATATAATATTTAGTTAGATACTCACAAGTACATTGAAGGAAAGAGGGAACAAAAAAAATGGCAACAATTTTTGAAGATACAACATATAACATCAATGACCAAAGGATCATACGATAATGATTTTATAAATGATACAAGAATGCCTCAAATTTTTTGTCTAGAAAGTTCAATATTGATTAAAGTGGATGGATAGATTTTACACATCATTCTAAGTTATTATGGACGCTGGGGCATGGAAAAGGGTGGGGGGGAAATGAAAAATGTAGTGGCAACAGGCTCAATATCCCAAATAGAAACTTGATTCTACCTTTCACCGGCACTTGATTCATCCCACCCAACCTGCTTGGAAAATAAACAAAAACACATTAAATAAGATGACAAGAACCTGATACATGAAGAGTTAAAAATTTTAGTATCATCTCAACTTCGGGAACCCTTACTTTAGAAATTTGACTGTAAATGAAGCATATATTTCCAACAATGAATACCTAGATATTACGCCACTATGATTTTGGCCATTTAACAAGATCAAGGTCACTCATTCCTGTAATGGTACACATATACCTGCACAAGAAAAAAGAGAAAATAAAAGCTTCAATATCAAGAAACAAAGAAAAAATAGCCGCTCCTAGCACAAATCAAAATGATAAATAACAAAGAAAAACACATACAGGTGAAAGTGGTGATCTAGTGAATTAATGTTGTTTTCTCTGTTGATGAAACTACTACGACTATTTCTTAGTAAATTGGATTTTTTTGGATCAAAAGCTATTATATATTCTCCTTCACCTATGTGTTTCGAGCTTATCGAACTACAACTAGTCAATATCCATATTGACAATCAAAAACATGTTTTAAGCACAGTTCTGACCTCCAAGAAAGTGTTGTGACCTTGGAGTATGGATCTGTATTTTGTTCTTCTCTCTGTATTTTGTTCATCCCTGTGGAATCGAGGGTAAAATGTTTTAAAGTTTTTATTCCTATTTTTTATAACCTAAGATATTCCTTGTCTTATACTAATAATCTAAATCAAAATAGTTGGTATCCGTCTCTAAGAAAGCATGAGGCAAAGGTATCATCTAGTGAAGTATGTCCTTAGATTTGGCATATTTTAAATAAAATTCATTTGCTAAATAAAATGAATATATTTTTAATAAAAAAATCATCATTTTTTTACATACATTCCATTTTTGTTTGTCTTTCCAAAAAAAGGAACTATGCCTAAGACCATGATCTCAAAACCACATGTTTGAAGACTCTTGCTTATGCCAAAAAAAACTGTTCTCTCATGGATAAAAACTCAAATCATTATGTTTTGTATAAATTATATAATACCACCTAAAAAATCATTCTCTCCATGGCTGAATTTCTCCATCTACAAACTGCATGAGTTTGTTAGAATTTAGGTTACTCCAAAAGCGTTTTTACCTTTCCAGGAGAGTGTTGTCTCCTAGCCCTTTGATGATGCTTTATGGACACATCGATGGATTAGTTTGGGTGGATTATTGACCTTGGTTAGATTTCTGGAAGAGCACACTTACTTATGAGGTTGTTATTTGGATCAACATATTTACTAACCCATTAGCTACTTACAATGGGGAAGTTGGTTTCTGAATCAATGGATGTGCCTACCTAGGAGGAAGAACATTGTGTACTTGAAGAAGGGGACTTAACCCTTAGAGCTTCAAACCATGTAATATGTAGCTTGGATGTTGGACACTTGAGAGTTCTTAGGTTAATAAGAATACTTCATGGAGGTTGGTGATGGACCCAAGAACATATATTGAGGAGGATAATGGGAGCTTACGGACCACATTGGTACATATCAGAGTAGCATTGGGTATATGAGAGGGCATTGGACACACAATTAGAGAAATGACTTACACAAGGGAACTTGGACACTAAGACACCATGGAAGAGGGAGTGTAGGACTAACACTCTATTGGAGACCAAACCATCTGGAGAAGGGTAATTGATCCCAATATCTTGACTTGGAGGGAATCTCACTTTCAGGGTTGGACAAAACCCTAGTTTGACATCCACGTCCTTGGATTGTAGAATGCTCCATGTGGGTTCTCCATGTTGGTTACTTGTATGGAAACTTGTCCTTATTTTATGTTATCCTCCCTCACCTACTTGCATATACAAGGAAGGATAAATTTCTCATATTCATTCATCATTTGTACCCTTCATGGTACTTGTCTTGGAGACTTAGGGTTCATGTGGAAACCTTAGGAGAAGACAAGCGATGATAAATGTCTTAGATGTTCTTGGAGAACTTGCTCATGTGTAATGTTAGGATCTTTTTTGTGAGCACTAAGGTTTGTGTTATACATGTAAACCCTAGAGAATAATACACCATTGTTGATGATGGTTATTATGTGTCTTGTTGTAACACTAAGGTTTCTCCCCTAGTAGAATACATGGAGAGTAGATTTAATACCTTGTATGTTTTTGGATATTTATTCTTATGGTATGTAAGGCTAGGAAAATATCATAGATTTCTTGTATTCTTGATGCTACATGGAATTCTTGATGCTTATGATGATGTAAGAGTGGAATAATTAGGGTTTGAGGATTCAAACCCTAGGACAAGAAGGTATATTTGGAGGCCAACACTAGATTTTTCTTTCCACATACGTATACGATTTAACATGGCTAGGGTGTGAAAACCATGAGGAAGACAACCATGCTAATGTGGAGAGCCTGTGTGACACAATATTGTTGTTGAAACCAAGGAGGACTTGTTAATGTTGGTGCTTTCTAGTTGGAGAAATTTGGTGGTGGATGGAGTTTTCATGATTTCTATAGAGAGAATTTTGGAGAGGTTGAAAAATTGTACCATCTTTGTGACACAATAGGATTTGAACCCAAAATCCGACGACAGAATCCAATGACATCTAATGTAAAGTAAGTTTTTATCAGTTTTCAATGATGAAAGTTACTGTACCTTCCGAATTCTTTAAGCATCGTCGAATTTCTGACATCCTTAGCATAGGTTTTTCGATGACACTTTGCAACACTATGTCGTCGGATATGTGACGGACGTGTGCCACATTTGCAACGGACCTATGTCGAATTTGTGATGACACTTGGAGGATGAGTCATCGGATATCTGAAAGTAGTGTTTCGAATTTGCGAAGATACTTTGAGGATGAGTCAATGGATTTTCGGTGTCCTTGGGCTATTTTTTGAAATAATATAAAAACATATTTCAAATAGTTTAAACCCATATTTCCAATGGTAAATAGGTTCATATCGTCGGATATTCGACAACCGGCGAATTATAAATATAAACATTTTTAAACTTTCCAACATGTTTGCTATAGAAGCGATAGACGATTTGTGGAAAGTATTTATTCCTTGAAGGACGGTTTGAGGAATTGTTTTATTCTTCAACGGGCGGCTGCGGGAATTTTTTTTTCTTCGACAAACCTCCGTTTGAGAAAATTGTGATGCGTGGAACTTGATTTTTTAAGATTGTCGATATTATTCATTCATAAATTTTGTGACAAAATGTCAAATAGAAATATTTCTTATATCCAAACAAACACAATCGACAATTTCTTGCTAGACTATGGGATGCAGCAAAATGAAGGGGCGATGGAAAATGTTATTGTCCATGAACTCAATGCAGGGGATTTAAGAGGAGAAGAATATTGATCTCAACAGCCACAAAACATTGTAGGGAACATGGACACACTGAGGGGGGGGATCAATATAGTCCATTTGTAGGTTTATCATTATAAAAAATTTATATTCTTTGCTTTGGTAAATTTATGTATTATTTTAATATTTCCTATATTAAATTATATATATTGATGTTTTCATGTATTTATAAAGGAAAGACACCCTACAACATATCGTCTAGAGGAAGTGCTTTCAGAACAAGTTTTGGATCAGGATCATGGAGCATCAATGTGTAATGGAGAACAAGTGAATGATCATATTGAACAAGATGATCATACTGATAACATAGTTGAAGATGATGGTACAAATACACTGATCCATGATTCATTTAATGTTAGAATGGATGATGAAAATGACGATGATAATGAAAATATTGATGACTTTGATGATGTTCACGATATACCTCTTCTTGATAAGGAAAATGAACCCATTTATGAAGGCTCCAAAACAAATATTCTATTTTTTGTACTGTTGATAATGAAATTGAAGGTTATGAATGGTCTTTCAAACATATCAATCACATGGATGCTAAGGTATGTAAAATAATCCAACACATATATACAATCGTGATAAATTTTATTTGTATTCCTCTAATAATTGTATTGTTAACTCATTATTGATCATCATACGGATGAAGTGTGTTTTGTTAATATTATTTATTTATTACATTAACTATATTTATTTATTTTTATGTAACTTGATAGCTGAATTTTTGTTACCACCATCAAATATTTTACCTCGCACATATCGAGATTTATCTCCCATCATGAAAGAGAATGGAATGCATTATGAAGCAATTAATGCATGCCCCGATGACCATGTTATATATTATAATCAACATGAATTAGCAACAGAATGTTTGGAATGTTATATAAGTAGATATCGAACAGATCAAGTAATAAAAAAGGTGCCTCACAAGGTTCTTCGTTATATTCCCATGATTCCGCGTTTGCAATGACTGTTCATGTGAAATAACATAGTGCAACTTATGGATTACTATGCCAGGAATAGAAGTCAAGATGATGTCATTTGAATTCTTGCAAATGGTTCTGCTTTTAGAGATATGGAGGAAAAGTGAACTCACTTTAAAGAAGAACGATGTAATATTAGGATTTATTTGGCAACAGATGGTGTTAATCCATTTTCATAGATGAAATCCATTTACACGATGTGGCCTATTTTTGTTATCAACAGTAACATTCCTCCATGGTTGTCAATAAAGAGGGAGCACATAATCTTGTCGATGATTATTCCAGGTATTTTGTGTCTACAACTGTTTTATTTCTAATGTAGTTGTGGCATCTCACTTGTCATATAATGTTTCCTAATTTCATTTGTATATTTTGTATTTTACTCTTGTGCATGGTTTATATATCTTAATGGTTCTCATAATTATATATTTTATATGTACTTCAAATCAATCAAGTAAGTTCCAAGTCAAATATATGAATGTATATATCGAACCTCTTATATATGAGCTATTGAAGTTATGGAATGGAATCACTATGTATGACATATCTAGACCAATACGACAAAGGAAATTTCAATTCCATGCAATGGTTGTATGGACAATACACGATGCCCTTGGGTTAACCCAATTTTGTGGTTTATATTTTTAAGTTCCACTTTAATTGCATTTAATTATATGAAGTAGTTAATATAGTTTATATATAATTATAATTGACATAGATATTCCATATCTATATATTGTAGGTCTTCAGACAAAGGGTAAATTTGCATGTACAGTTTGTGGTCCTAAGATAAAATCTCGTCGCTCAAAAAGCTTAATAAATGAGGTGTTTGGTGAGTATAGGAATTTCCTCACTAAGAATCACAGTTATAGAACAACCGAAAAAAATATTTTCAATGGGAAGTAGGAGACTGCATTAAAACCATGGAGAATGACACCTCACCTTTGGAAGATGAAATACAATAGAAATCATCAAGATGGTATGTATGGATCATCGTATATGAATTGTTATGTATTTTATTTTTTATTGTGAGTTGTTTACTGTAGTGGCCATATTTGATTTATGATGTAATTTATTTATAAAATAATATTCATGATGTCCATCGTGTTCATGAAGGAATTAATGGGTTTCCACGAGGAATGAAAAGTTATCCTATACAATTCAGCAGGTTTCCCTACTATGAGTACCTACAAATTGCTCATTTGTTTGATACAATGCATATTGTAAAGAATGTGACTGAAACATTATGGCGACTACTAGAGCTAAGGAGGGAGAAAGAGAAAATTTTGAAATCTTGCAAAGACATTCAATAAGGAAACCATGCAATGAAAGATGTCATCCAATTTCATAGCAACGGAGACCAAATTAATATAAACTCATTTCTATGGATGTTTATGGAGCAGCAAAGCAATGTTGTCAAAGAAGTAATGCGGAAAATTAAATTTCCCATTGGATTTTGTGCGAACTTGAAGAATATCATAACAAAAAAGGTGATTTTGTGGGGGTCAAAACACATGATTGTAACGTCTTCATCAAGGTAATTATTATTGTCATGTCCAGATAATTTTTGTTTTTCATTTTATTTCATAAATGTTTTTTCTTGTTTGTATACTATTTTTTAAAACAATGACGTGGTTTGTATATTGATATAGTGTTTTCTACCTCTCTCTCTCCCGGACAACTTCGACAACAATAAAAAACAAGTTATATATAATCTTGGTAAATACATGAGGTAACTAGTGATTAGTTTCTTGTGCTTAGTGTTTCTTTAATTCTTCGTATAATTTATGTTTGTTTTTTGTGCACTATTTCATGATATGTAATTTAATGGTTTTTTTTGTTAAATATAGTTATTGGATTACTTCACTTGTAAATGGTTGACATATAAAGAAATCCATAAGGTAGATATAAAGTATTGGAGGAGAGAAATTCCTTGTCTCATGTGTGAAATGCAGAAGAATCTACCTTCAGCATTTTTCAATGCACGGTAACACTACCTCATACACCAAGTTTAGGAGATTGAGTTGTGTGTACCTGTGCACTCAAGGTCCATGTGGATGGTTGAGAGACACTTGAAATTTATGAAGGGTTTGATGAGAAAAAGAGCACATGTTGAGGGTTCTATGATGGAAGGATATACAGTATACCAAAACATGTTGTATGTTAGTGAATGTCTTCCTAATTTAGTGTCAAAGCTCAATTGATGTCGCATTTGTGATCCGGACTCCAATAACAAATTTGAAAGGGAGCACCTAAAGGGGAAATGTAGATCGAGGAAGGTGAAAGGTAATTATTAGCTAGTGGATGTTAATTATATCGTTCATATTCTAATTGCATTTTCAATTTATTGCATCAAATAAGAGCATATACTTTGTTTAGAAAATTTACATCTGTCTTGAATTTTAATGTTTATTGTCATCAAGCAGTTGGACGAGAGTGGAATTCAATTCATTTATACATCGCAAACAATATTGACTGGATGAAGGTCTGTATTGAACGATGTGAAAAATAAGGTCATGGAATATCATGGGAAGGTGTGGCTTCATTGGTAAAAGAAGCACATCGCAATGGAGATAGAAATATTACAGAAAG
Source organism: Pseudotsuga menziesii (assembly GCA_001517045.1). Lineage (NCBI taxonomy): Eukaryota > Viridiplantae > Streptophyta > Pinopsida > Pinales > Pinaceae > Pseudotsuga > Pseudotsuga menziesii. Next base: position 104,140 of record LPNX010287829.1, on the reverse strand, counting down.
GGAAATCGATTTAGCATATGGTTTAAAGATAAAATGGAAAGCATATTAATCAATCACAGTAAATCTTTTATTTTGCAAATTAAATTTTGATGTACATGTTGTTCTTTTCCATGTATTGTTGCATAACTATTGAATCGTTGTGTAATCTTTTCGTGTATTGCTTATTGTAGGTAAAACACCATAAGGCTATGGTCTACAATGGTTGTAGATATCGCATCAAAAAATTGGATGAAATAAAGAAAACATCATATTGTGGGATATCTGCAGTCTTTGAGGTGACCAATGTTTCATCTATAAGGGACATATATCCAGAACTCTCATAAAATTAATACTATGGGTATCTGGAAGATATTCTACAGTGTGACTTTAAATCCTTCAAGGTAGTTATGTTCGTTGTCAAATGGTACATCTTACGATTGAATCAACATGATCCCAATAGAACTATTCTTGAACATGATAATGGATTTACCATGGTAAATACAAGGTTGTTTGTGCCAGGAGTGGATCCCTATGTTCTTCCAATCCAATGTGAACATGTATTTTACTTGGAGGTTCCAGGTAAAGCGCGTTGGTCATTTGTTGTGAGACACGATCCAAGGGGAAGTCCGATAAAGTATAACCTAGATGATGGTGATGAAGAGGGTTCTCTGGAAGAAGAAGATGATGATGAAGAGCATGATCAACATGAGTTAGATGATGATGATGATCTAGCAGAATATGTCTAAGAATTAGTTGAATCAGATGATGTAGCAGGAAAATTTCCATGAAGATTATATCGATGATGACATAATGAGCGTAACTGACTTAGATGAAAATGATGTATGAAAAAACCTTACAATGTTGAATCTGGATCTGATGATACGGATGATGCCTTGGATGAAGAAGATGATGACTTGGATGAAGAAGACGATGAAATATATTGAAAGGTAAATATTTAATTAGACCTATTCTTTTAACTTTTTTTTTAAAAGAGTTACTAACATCATCATCATCACCATCATCACCATCATCTTCATCATCATCATCATCATCATTGTAACTATCATCATCATCGTCGTCGTCATCATCATCATCATCATGACCCTCATCATCATCATCATAATCATCATAATCATAATCGTGTATCATCATTATCATAATCACCATAATCATAATAATCATCATTATCATTATGATCATCATAATCATCATCGTCATCATATAAATCATCATCATCATAATCATCATCATAATCATCATAATCATCATAATCATAATAATCATCATAATCATCATCATCATCATCATCATCATCATCATCATCATCATTATAATCATCATAATCATCATCATCATCATCATCATCGTAATCATCATATTTATCATCATCACCATCATCACCATCGCCATCTTCATCATCATCATTATTGTGATCATCATCACCATCACCATCATCACCATCATGATCATCTTCATCATCATTATGTTCATCACCATCATCACCATTGTCATCATGTTGATCATCATTGTCTTCATCATCATGATAATCATCATCATCATCATCAACATCATCATCGTCGTCGTTGTCGACGTCTCGATCATCATTGTCTTCAACATCAACACCCTCATGATGATCATCATCATCGTCTTCATGATGATGATGATGATGATGATCTAGCAGAATATGTCTAAGAATTAGTTGAATCAGATGATGCAGCAGAAAATTTCCATGAATATTATATCAACGATGACATAATGAGCGTAACTGACTTAGATGAAAATGATGATATGAAAAATCATTACAATGTTGAATCTGGATCTAATGATACGGATGATGCCTTGGATGAAGAAGATGATGACTTGGATGATGAAGACGATGAAATATATTGAAAGGTAAATGTTTAATTAGACCTATTCTTTTAACTTATTTTTTTTTAAAATAGTTACTAACATCATCATCATCACCATCATCACCATCATCTTCATCATCATGTTGATCATCATCATCGTCGTCATCATCATGTTGATCATCATCATCGTCGTCATCATCATCATCAACAGTATCAGCATCATCATCATTATCATCATCATCATGACCCTCATCATCATCATCACAATCATCATAATCATCATCATCATAATCACCATAATCATAATAATCATCATTATCATTATGATCATCATAATCATCATCATCATCATATAAATCATCATAATCATAATCATCATCATCAGCATCATAATCATCATAATCATAATAATCATCATAATCATCATCATCATAATAATAATCATCATCATCATCATCATTATAATCATCATAATCATCATCATCATCATCGTAATCATCATATTTATCATCATCACCATCATCACCATCACCATCTTCATCATCATCATCATTGTGAACATCATCACCATCACCATCATCACCATCATTATCATCTTCATCATCATGATGTTCAGCATCATCATCTTCATCATCATTATGTGCATCACCATCATCACCATCCACATCAACATTGTCATCATGTTGATCATCAATGTCTTCATCATCATGATCATATTCATCATCATCATCATTATCATGATGTTTAGCATCATCGTCTTCATCATCATCATATTCATCATCATCATCGTCTTCATCATCAACACCCTCATGATGATCATCATCATTGTCTTCATGATGATGATGATCATCATCATCATCATCGTCATCGTCGTCATCGTCTTCATCATCAAGACGCTCATCATCACCATCATATTCATCATGTTGATCACCATCATCTTCATCATCATGATAATTAGATGTATCATCAATCTTCTCCATGAACAAAAATCAAATCATGAGACTTCATCAATAACACAATTCAAAAATGTATGCGCTTATAGACATATTGGCCACTAAGTGGCTTATCTTCCTTGTTTCTAGTATGACAATGAATTTAGATTTTTGTTTATTGACATTTTTATTATTAATATAAAAGTGACTTCATCATCATCATCATCATCATCATCATCATCATGTTGATCATCATCATATTCATAATCATGATCATCACCATCATCATCATCTTCATCATCATCGCTATTACGATGATGTTCAGCATCATCGTCTTCATCATCATCATCATTGTCTTCATCATCATGATCATCTTCATCATCATCACCATCATCACCATCATCTTCATCATATTGATCATCATCGTCTTCATCCTCATGATAATCATCATCATCATCATGATGTTCATCATTATCGTCTTCATCATGATGATGATTATGATCATCATCGTCGTCGTCGTCGTCGTCATCGTCATCGTCTTCATCATCAATGCCCTCATGATGTTCATCATCATCGTCTTCATTATCATGATGATGATCATCATCATCATCATCATCGTCATCGTCGTCGTCGTCTTAATCATCATCATCTTCATCATCATGACCCTCATCATCATCATCATCATCACCATCATCACCGTCATCTTCATCATGTTGATCACCATCGTCTTCATCGTCATGATAATTAGATCTAGCATCGATCTTCTCAACAAACAAAAATCCAATCATGAGACTTCATTAATAAGACAATTCAAAAATACATGTGCTTATATACATACTGGCCACTAAGTGGCTTATCTTCCTTGTTTCTATTATGACATTGAATTTAGATTTTTATTTTTCGACATTTTTTATTATTAAGATAACAGTGACTTCATCATCATCATCATCGTTGTCGTCATCGTCGTTGTCATCATCGTCTTCATCATCATGACCCTCATCATCATCATCATCGTCGTCATCATCATCATCATGTTGATCGTCATCATATTCATCATCATGATCATCACCATCATCATCATCTTCATCATCATCATCATTACGATGATGTTCAGCATCATCGTCTTCATCATCATTATGTTCATCATCATCATTGTCTTCATCATCATGATCATCTTCATCATCATCATCATCGTCATCACCATCATCACTATCATCTTCATCATGTTGATCATCATCGTCTTCATCCTCATGATAATCATCATCATCATCATCATGATTCTCATCATTATCGTCTTCATAATGATGATGATCATCATCATCATCTTCTTCTTCATCGTCTTCATCTTCATTGTCTTCACCATCATTGTCTTCATCATCATCATCATTGTCATCGTATTCATCATCATGATCTTCACCATCATCGTCATTATCATGATGTTCATCATCATCATCACCAGTATCACCATCTTCATCATGTTGATCATCATTGTCTTCATCATCATCATGACCATCTTCATCATCATCATCATCATGACCATCTTCATCATCATCTTCATCATCACGATGTTCATCATCATCATCATCATCATCAACATCATCATCTTCATCATCACGATGTTCATCATCATCATCTTCAACATCATCATCATTGTCGCCTTCATCATCGTCATCTTCATCATGAGACTTCATCAATAAGACAATTAAAAAATGCATGCACTTCTAGACATACTGGCCACTAAGTGGCTTATCTTCCTTGTTTCTAGTATGACATTGAATTTAGATTTTTATTTTTTGACATTTTTTATCATTAAGATAAAAGTGAATTCATCATCATCATCATTGTCATCGTATTCATCATCATCATCATCATCGGCATTATCATGATGTTCAACATCATCTTCTTCATCACCATTATGTTCATCGTCACCATCACCATCCACATCACCATCGTCATCATGTTGATCATCATTGTCCTCATAATCATGATAATCATCATCATGATCATCTTCATCATCATCATCATTATCATGATTTTCAACATCATCGTCTTCATCATGATGATGATGATAATCATCATCATCATCATCATCGTCTTCATCATCATTGCCTTCATCATCATCTTCATGGCCCTCATCATCATTATCATCATCACCATCATCACCATAATCTTCATCATGCTGATCACCACCATCTTCATCATCATGATAATTAGATGTAGCATCGATCTTCTCCATGAACAAAAATCCAATCATGAGACTTCATCAATAAGACAATTCAAAAATGCATGCACTTATAGACATATTGGCCACTAAGTGGCTTATCTTCCTTGTTTCTAATATGACATTGAATTTAGATTTTTCTTTTTTCGACATTTTTTATTATTAAGATAAAAGTGACTTTATGGCAAAGTCAAAATTTATGAGAAAGTTAAAATTTAAGATAGATTGTATGAATAATATGATCATTATCAATTTAAAAGTAAATATAATAACAATGACCAATTTTGTGAAAATGAACATAAAAAAGTTAATCAAAGTATTATTTGTTATTAAATATTTATTTTGGGAAATATTTTTTAATACTTTTATAAGTAATTATTTTAGATATTCTAAGATCAAGAATAAATATATTCGATCAATGTGGATGATTATTAGCATATAGGATAAAGTATTACAAAATCATTGTAACATTTGAATATCAAGAATGTTAAAATATACAACCATCTTACCTTATTAAATGGATAAACTTAGGAAATATGTTTTTATTGGACATTTTTGTGGAATTTATTTTTCCTTGTTTATATAGGGTTTTTCTTGCAACGTGACCACTAGAGGTTTTTGTGAAAATTGGGTCATGGTGATCCAATGTGACAAGAACATTGATACTTTGAATACAATAATGTATTAGTGCTCCATGAATTTCCTACATTATATATATATGCTTTGAAATCAAGATTAAAGATACTAGATGGGAGGTTTTAGTGAAAATTAGGTCATGGTGGTCCAATATGTCAAGAAAATTGGGTCATGGTGCTCCAATGTAATGTAATTGAAATTGAATTTTTAAATTGTAACTACACATTGGATTTTCAGTTGTAATTACACGTTAAATTTGAAAATTGAAATTGAAATTGAATTGCAATGTTAAATTGTAATTGAATTCTAATGTGTAGACTGTAATGTAATTGTAATTTAAATTTTAAATTGTAATGATGTTGACGATGATGACAATGATGGTAATGGCGATGATGACTATAATGATGTTGACGATGATGATGATGGTAATGGAAATGATGACGATGACGACGATGATGATGATAATGGCAATGATGATGATGATGATGATGATGATGATAACGACAATGATGGCAATGATGACGATGATGATCATGATCGTGATGATGATGATGATGCTGATGGAAATGATGATCATGATGATGATTATGAAGATGACAATGATGATGATGACTATGATCATGATGATGATGATGATGAGGGTCATGATGATGAAGACGATGATGATAAAAATGATGACGACGACAACGATGATGATGATGATGATGATGATGATGAGGGTCATGATGATGAAGACGATGATGATGAAGACGATGATAATGATGATGATGATGATGATGATGATGATGAAGACAATAATGATGATGAGGATCATGATGATGAAGACGATGATGATGAAGATCATGATGATGAAGATGATGACAATGATGATGATGATGAGGGTCATGATGATGAGGAGGATGATGATGATGATGATGAGGGTCATGATGATGATGATGATGATGATGATGATGATGATGATGAGGGTCATGATGATGAAGATGACGACGAAGATGATGATGATTATGATGATGAAAAAAATAAATACAATCAATATCCAAGTCAAGTTTAACATTACTCGATGTAAGAGGAAGGTATTGATGCAATATGACTACATAATTAGTTACGCAACATTAAGGCATATTTGTAATTGATGAAGACATGATTTAAGGATTAAGGAGGATGAATTCACTTATGGATGAACAACATGGCACATTAGATAGGGAAGTACACACATTAAATGATGGATAACAACATAAAGGTAAGCCAAGATTTTTTTTTTAAATAAGGAATTCAATGATTGAGATTGGTTTTATGGTCCTTGTCAACTTAATGAAACACATTTATCATTATTGACACTAACTACACTATTATATGACCTCTCGCGCCTATGCAACTCTCTCTACAGCATTTTGTCCATCCTTCGGTCCTCCGATGAGTAAGAAAATAGAGGGAGATAGCTGCAACTTTCTCTACATCATTTTTTCCATCCTTCAGCCCTCTGACGAGTAACAAAACAGAGGGAAATAGATGCAACTTTCTCTACAGCATTTTTTCCACCCTTCGGCCCTCTGGTGAGTAAGAAAATAGAGGCAGATAGTTGTCGATTTGGAGAGAGCCATTACGGTGGGTTCAAGTTTGAATGTAATAGGGACCTACGCAATAGTATTTCATCCATCCATAGTATCAGGACCTTCGACGAGCAAGAAAATGGAGATAACTAAGGAGATTTGGAGTCCTCTATAGCATTTCATCTATCCACAGTATCAGGACCTTTGAAGAGAAATAAAATGGAGATAGGTGATTTGGAGGGAGCCAAGGGTTTGGCTTCAATTGCAAAGAGGTTCCCTCATTATTGCAATGTCCTATTTTACTTCTTGAGCTCTTTTGTACAATGATTTAACCTTTCGCATTCAATGATTTATTTCTACAGGTGACTCCCAGGTTGGTTATTTGCGTTGAGTTTTCTAAAAAAAAGGCTAACTATGAAGGGCCAATGACCAGTAATTCAGTTACCAACCTTTCATTCATCGCCCTTTACTACATGTCTTAAGGGCACAATAATTAGGGGTTTAATTGAGCCTTTTCCTGATATAGAGGATGGTTTCCAACTTGTTATTAGCAATCCAACTAAGTTGTAGGTGTTTTCTTAATTGTTGTTCCATGATTATTAGATCTATTCCATGACTATTTGAAGGTTGCCAGATATGGACTGTGACTACTTCAAGGCTGTTAGGGCTGGGTTGTGACAGTTTGAGCCTGCCTAGGTTGGTTCGTAACCCTTATTGACCTGCTAGTTTTTTGTTGTGAATGTTTTGATCCTATTAAGGTTGAGCTATGACCATGTTTGGACTCTTAAGGTTGGTACTTTCCATTGACCTTGGGGACATATGGATCTTTGTACGATTCATATTTATAATGGTATGCATGATTACAATAGATTTGGAACTTGTGAGGATTTGGAAACTGTAATTGGCAATGGGTATTGATAACAAAAACAATATTGAAGTAGATGATAACTTTGACAATGGGTATTGATAACAATATTTCTTTAATCGTGCAACCTAATTTTTTATTGACTATTGGATAACTTGTCCTTGAACCTAAAGGGGGTCCCCCTCCACTAGCCAATATGCTTACATTGAATGAAGACAATTGCTTGCTCAAATGAGAATACTTTCTAGGATTTGTATTTATTGTTGAGACCATATATGAATATTGAGACCCAAATGCACCAAATTCACTTGTAAATGCATGCATTGACGGTGAAAAACCTTGACTCCTAGGTAGCCCTATAGCATCAACTGGTGTGCTTGAACTCTTTGATGATATGTCACACTCAGAAGGAATTTCATCCAATGTCTAAATGAGCAAATCCATAGCATAAATATTATCTATAATGTGCATGCGTTTATGGTATTCATACTTTGGTCTGAACTCCAAATCCTTGTTAATAAATTTTTTGCAAGAGCAGCTTTAACACCAAATGGAGGATTTAGGATTTCCATGATATTTTAGCCTAGACAAATTCAAATCTAGATTACAAGTTACAACTACTATTATCAAAGTTAAACCAGCTAACAAACAGGATACCAACTAGCTTGTAGATGAAGATCAACCACTTGGGTGAAACGGAGGAGCTAAACAACATTAGGTATTCATTACAAATATTAACCAAGAAAAATAAAGATCAATCATGCATCTTAGAAGGTTACTCATACAAACAACATATCAAATAGAAGTTAATACATTCAACCAACCAATAAAATGTTCAAGCAAACAAACAAATTTGTGATTTAGTCAAACACGCATGAGAAAATTCAAAGAAGGCTGGTTGACTCCATGAAAGTGAGGTGTCATTGATATACCCTCCAAGGTTCAAATATCCTCAGAGAAATTTGCCCCTCGTGGGCCATTTGTGATAGTGCTAGTGCTTATTCTTGTGTTTGTATATGGGGCCAAGTGCAAGTCACAAGCGAATTTGGCAGAATAGATACCCCTCAACGGTGTCCGCTTAGCCAAAGGATGCTCTCGTATCCTGTGAGACGCTTTCTTCCACATTGTAATATCTCTCATCAAATAGTTTCTACTTGTTGGTGTTCATTGAAATAATATCAATCAAAAAACAAAAAACAAGAGAAAGTTCAACCAAGTACTAACTAGATCAATCAGAATGTCCAAAAATATTAATCAAATGTTCAAAGTCAATTATCTAGAACAATGTTTGATAAGAATTTCATAGTTTGGCAAGGGAAGTATTATATGAGATGCAATCATTAGGGATGCAATACTTGAAGGAACTATTAAAAATACATGGAAATTGTCAGCACATATCCATGATAATATTACTTGGATTTGGAGAATTCATGGCCTGTAGAAACCCACATATTAGATTAGGAGCTCTATCTTTTGATATATCAACCAACACAACAAATCTTGTAGATAAAAGAAACCAACAACATTAAAAATAGATTGTGGATTTATGGGAATGCTCCCTTGGAGAATACGATGCATTTATCCACCATCAAACCACCTTGTCCCTCCAATCATGGGTCATTTTTTACTATAAATTAGTAGTAACAAGACATAACCTTTGAATATGGGTTGAATCTAAGGGTTGAAATACATTTCTGGGCATGTCTCAGTCTTAAAAGGTGATGAATAATAGCATAAAACTAGCTTTGGTAAGTTCTAGTCCAATTTAGATGGTTAAAGATCCAATTTTGGGCATGAGCAGGCATGGTAAGGGAACTCAATTCTCATTTACAAACTATTTGGAGGGGTTTTGAGTGTAGTGTGTTCCTTAGAATAACAATATACAAATTTGATATATCATTTTGCATTAGAGAAGGTGACAAAAGTATAAACAATAGTCATAAAAGCCTTAAAAATTCCAAGTTTGATGTGTGTTAGGGATTCATGTGTATGAAACGAAAGCCCTATAGGGGGTTATTTACCTATGTGGCCATTCATGCCTTGTTTGAAGTATTCTTCAACCTGCATGGGGAACTCATGGAAAGTTTTGATAGGTTTTCATTGTAGATTGTGAAGCAATTTTTGTAAAAGCATTTAGATCCTTCAGTCAGGTTGAATCCTTGAATCAGTACACAAGTGGAATCCAACAAAGCGTTTGCTCCATATATCTATGGAATTTAAACTAATAAAGATGCACAATATGGAATTTTATGAGAATTTTTGGAGCTTGGGTCTCCTTTTGTTCAGTATATGTGACTTCAAAAATATTTGTATATCTCCTTAAGACTATTGTTAATGTCCCTCTTTGTCAAATAAGGAGCATCAATAGAGAACTCAATGGGGGTGCTACTCTATCTAGATTAACTTGTATAAGAAGGTATGTGATCTTAGATTAGCAATTTCCGGCTTCCAAATCCATTTCTAGAAAGATGTTTGATGTTGTTCCTCAAAAATTGCCCAGCTTTGGAGTTGGGGATTCTTCATTGTTGTTTGGAAGGCCAAACCAGGCTCAACCTTCCTAGAATTGATACGGTATGCTATTGTTTATTACCTCAGAACTTGGCCAGTTTAAAAAATGGTTGATTTTTATGGTAGAAACAATGCCCAGGCTCACCCAAGACTTATTATTATGCCCAGAGGTTGTTCATGCCTTTTTTGACTACCTAGAATGCACTCAGACCTGTCCATAAATGTTTTTTAGTTCTTGTTACAACTGATTTTGGGTGAAATTATGCCTCTTTAACTCTGTTATGTGCCCATAACTGACCTTACATGTGCCCAGGCCTTTGAACTATGGTTTTTCATGAGCCTAGGATTGCCAAAATGTACCCATATCTACTTTGTCCACCACTTCTATACTCAAAACAAGCCCAGGTCTACTTCTCTCACTCTATCTCTGCCCATAGACCTAACATTAATTCATTTTACTCAGATTTTGACTATTAGAGTAGGAGGATGCTTTCTACTGCTAGACATGCCCAGAACTACTGGTACTACTGATTTAGGTCTATAATGCACCTAAAGGCTATAAATGCTCCCAAACTATTGTTTAGAGGCTCAAAATATTTCATATAATGTCCAGGTTTGGGATTTATGGTTGTTTTCATGCCCATATCTGTTACTCTAATGTTCTCTTTGCTCAGAATCATCCCATAATTAGAAATGAATTTTGTTTTAGGGCTTCTTGGGGCCACAAACATACCCATAGTTTCCCATAGTGCTGTAAAAATGGTATAGACCTGTCTAAAAAGTAATATTTGTCATAAGACAAAGATTTCTAATCCATTTACCAATTACAAGCAATATTTGTCGTAGGACAAATATTTCTAGAATGAATTTGCTTGTAATTGGTAATAACCCCATTAAGTTGGGATCACTTAGAATACTAGGCAATATTGGGACACAATATACTACAAAAGATGGACGAGAAAATGGCTCAAATGAAGACTAGACTAAAGGAAGATAAAAATTGTTAAAATAACTATAACAATACAAAAGGGGACTTACTTCCCTATAGTTGATTTATTGGTGTCTCAAGCCCATTTTGAGGAAGAAATGGTTTCCTAGAAGATCAAGTTTAAACTCTTCCTAGATTAACCAATTTCAAAAAAAAGAACTATAAAGATAGCCAGAGGGTTTTTTGTTCTTCTCATAGAGATGAATATTTTATTTTGGAAATGTATGTGACCTATATGCTTAGTGGGGATGAGTACTAAAACCAATACATACTTTTTTTGTTGCAAAAGGCTTATCCTTTTAATTTAATATAAAGTACAAAGAGTAGGAATTTACATCACTAAATTTCCTCTTTCCACCACAGTGAGGAAGGAAAGCATATCCAACTGGGTTGTAATAGTAGAGGACATAGTGTACTCTCGTAGAAATGCACTTAACATAAATTTTAGTTTCTTAATCTTCCCAAAAAATTGGAAATCCATTCAATTGAAGCCCTTTTTAGGATCCTCAAAGTTGCTTTATATATTTTCTTCATGAAAGAATTTGTATAAAATAATAGGTTTCATAATTCCACATGTCTCCATATGATTTTATATATGGAAGGCCTTACATAACCCCTCTAAGTTGGAATCACTTAAAATACCAAGAAATTTTGGGACTCAAGATACTACAAGAGATGGAATAGCAAATGGCTAAGACAATGATTGTTTAAAGAACTATGAGAATACAAAAGGGGATTGATTTCCTTGTAGCTTATTTAATGGTGTCTCCAACCCATCTTGAAGAAGAAATAGTTTCCTAGAATATCAAGTTGCAATTCTTCCTAGATAACCAGATTCAGGAAATAAAATTATAAAGATAACCAAAAGGTTTTCTAGTTCTTCTCATAGAGATGAATATTTCAATTTGGAAATGTCTATGCCCTATATGCTTGGAGGGGAGGTGTGATGAAACTAGTAAATACTTTTTTTTGTTGTTTCGAAATGCTTAGCTTTATAAGTCAATATAATGTACAAAGAGTAATCCTTTACATCACTGAATTTCCTCTTATAGCCACAATGAGGAAGGCAATCATATCCAACTGGGTTGTAATAGTAGAGGACACAATGTACTCTCCTAGAAAGGAACTTACATAAATTTGAGCTTCCTAGTATTCCAAAAAAGTTTGGAAATCCATTCAATTGAAACCCTTTTTAGGATCCTAAAAGTTGCTTTATATATCTTTTTCCATGAATAGGATAGAGTAGTGATCCAGAGGACATGCCAAATGGACACCAATAAATTTCACCTAGAACATAGCATAATTGCTTCTCAGCTCAAAGAATTAGCTGAGAGTTAGCTTTCTGCTCATTCTTTGTTGCTAAAACATGCCCAGAACTGTTGTTCAATTGCATAAGTCAGCCCAGAATATGGATAGGAGGTCGCTTTATGCTACTAGACATGCCCATAATTGCTTTAGATCATTTGCATGAGTTCAAGCACCAATATAAGCCACTTCAAACTTTTTCTTCCACATTTTTTCCCATGAAAGATGGCACCAGAAAATTATTAATATATAGTGGTGTAATATTTCATAGTTAGGCATACATATTATGTTGAGTTCTTGGTATTAAACCACATGGAAGACTTTAAAATTGTCCGACACTAGTGAATCATTCACCCATTATAAGGGAGAGAGGTGATATATTTTAAAATCATTAGTGCTTTTCATCCTCGAGGATGGAGATAATCCATATTTTCAACCCTCCAGCTCATTGACTTTCTACAAGCAATGGAAGTCAGGAATTTCTCCACCTATATAGAATCAATCTTCTTGTGCAAAGCATGCTTTGCACTTGTATGAGGATAGCCATTTTCCAATTCAATACTTTAAGGGTTCAACAATAAGAGCGACATAATGTTCTGCAGCCTGCTTCAACCAAAATATTGGTAGCTTATTCCATATCCATGATTTTATTGTAATCTCCATGCATGAGTCAGCAAAGCAAACCCTAGTAAAGTTCATGGTTCCAGCCAGAATATATGTTATCACAGCCTTAAAATGCATATTGTAGAGTATGTTTACATATCAGATGATGTCCCCACTACCAAGTACCTCCAAATTAAGACCAAAGGTGGTTGCTAACCCTCTAATAGAAAAAGGAAAATCTTTGCAAGTGGAATGAAGGAAGAAAGTGCAAGAATGAATTAGGTTGTATAGGTTTGGAAATTAAAACATGGACTTAAAAGATGGATTCACATAAAATTTGTTGGAAATTAATGGATAATAGTCTAGACATATATATGCCAAAATGAATAGCACTGGAGGGATGGAATTATGAGGGATTGATGTCCAAAGAAGGAATGTTTTCTCCTTGTGTTGCATAAGTGAGTATTGTTGTTTTCAAACAATCGATCCAACATAAAATTTCAATAGTGGTATACTTAGTAAATCCTACCCTTACCTTTTAGTTATAGAAATTGTCCTGATAATTCTATACATCCTTATTCACCTTAGTGGTTCCATAGCCTAGCTATGGTGTGGAATGGAGATTGTAGTATAAATGAAACAATTATTCCATGACATTTTTAGGTCTGCATTTCCTTTGTCTATCTTATATGTTTCCTCATTTCTGGCATATTCTTGCACCTTAGATCTACAAACTCAGGACTACATTATTCATTTTTTCCAAAACCTACAAACCCTAATTTCCCTATTGTTTGTCTATTGTTATCTCTCATATACCTCTCAGGGTGATTCCATGAAGGTGGGTAACACTTTTTGGCCAAATTTGGCGATGAAAACCTGATTTTTTTACTCATGTGCTAGATATAAGCGCTCGAAACGCATATATGCCATGTGAATTTCAACTTGTAGTAAAAAAAAATTGTAGAATATTATGTTACCTTCCCAATGATATTTTTTTTAAATATTCCGATGTCATTTTATGTGTGAAATTTTGCATTTAATGAACTGTGTGACATTTAAAATTTGAAGAAGTTAATAAGTGGCTCGTGTCCATCCCAAATAATTCAATATTACATTAATAATTTAAAAAATATATATACAAGCATGATCTACACAAAATGCACTGTGGTCTGCATATTTTTTTGTTAATTTATTTCACAATATACAATTATTTATTATTTTTCGAAAGTGACCACGTCTGATTTCAGCATCATTTTATATACATGTGTGTCCATCCCAGCTTTTTTTTCACTGTTTTCAAAAATTGAAAAACCAAAGATACCCTTTTGAAGAAGATGCATCGGTGTGTGGGCTATGTAGTTTTAAGAAATTTTTCGATGTGTATTTTTTACCCTGTGCATTTTTCTTTGAGCTGCTTCAAAGTTGTTGTCAAGTTTTCTAAGTGTAAGTTTTAGAAGTAATTAAAAAAACCCATATGAATTCCAAAACTCATGCATGATACCTCAATGGATAGAGGATTCAGTGATGAATCTATCGGTATGAACTCCGTTTAGTTGTGTGCCATGAATGACAATGTTTACACCCCTAGAAGACACAAAGAAACATTGATTTTCGTGTAAGAGGGCTAATTCTTTGTTTTTTCGGCCCTTGATCGAGATTTTTAGCTCGATCAAGGTATTTGAATACCTCAATAGAGGTCTTAACAGAACCTCTATCGAGGGTTTAGTAAACCCTTGATCGAGGTTTTTAGAAACCCTCGATCGAGATTCTGTTAAAAATTCAAAAAAAAAGCTTTGTACATGGCTACTAAGGTTTTATATGCATGCTCACCACCATGACTACCCTATCTAGAAGATTATGCCCATGTAGGTCATTTTAGAAATGGGCTTCTAGGATCCAACTAAGAAAATGGACATAAGGAATTTCAACATCATTTGATTCGATCAACTCTGCAAATAATAAATATCTTAGAAATTTAAACAAAAAAACAATCATGACATTGCCAGCTTATTCTACTAATAGACCTTTCATCATTTTACTTGGAAACCAGAAGTCCCTGGTACAAATCACCATGGGGCTAAGGGTTTGAGAAATGGATTGTTAAAATATTTTTAATGTTCATTAAACTACTTCAAAACACAAAACAGGGTTGGAATGGAGGAGCAATGGGGGGCAAGAATTGAAGATCAGAATTAGAGTTATAGAAATGTAGTGAAAGGTTTTAAATACTAAAAATAATTTGTTCCTTCGTATATAATTTTTAATTTTAAAAAAATACGATTAAGTGATATGACTTTGAAAACACTAAGTTTTATCTTAATCGTCTAGATCTATTCTGCCTTGGGATATGAGCTTTAAATATCTAGCACGAGGATATATATCGTAGGTATCAGATCGTAGTCTTGAGAATCTAGGTGAAGTGGACACAACTCGGCTAAGTTCAACTCATCAACCGAATTGCATGCATCATTGCCATAATATTCTTTTTGCATTGAACCAAGGAGAGCAATGATGCATGCCATTCAATTGATGAGATGAACTTAGGCGAGTTGTATCCATTTGACCTGGATTCCCAAGACTACGTTACGATACCTACGATATATATCCTCGGGTCAAATGTTTAAATCCCAGATCCCAGGGAGGAATAGAACAGGACAATTAAGATAAAAATTAGTGTTAAATTCAGATTCATATCACATAATTGTAGTTTTTTAATATTAAAAAGTATATACAAGGGAGAAAAGTATTTTTAGTACCTTTAGAGAGATGAAAATGTGAGCATGAAAAACAAATATGACCTCATTTCCTTGGGATATATCAATGTCCATTGTTTACTTTTCAAAATTGTTATTGTGTCACACATTTGCAATTAATCTTGCTAATAAATTATTGAATGACATTAGAATTTACATCAATAACACGTGACTAATTATTTTGGTGTTTCATAATGCTAAGAGTGGAGGAAAATAAATAAAAGAAAATGTGTTATGGCGACTATGGGATTCGAAAAGAAAAAAGAATGGAAACTAAAAATGATACTAATTCTCATTTTGACAAGAATTGAAAATGTTCAACGACATGAATTCAAATGGGAATTCAAAATACAAGGTGTCCAAGCATCTTTTGGAAGACTTCATTAAAAGAAACTTTACATGATGCATATGAAAATACAATGTCAAGATCAAGCTATGAGTTCGATCAAGGTCTCTAAAACCATTGATCGAACGAGTTAGAGAAAAGCTCGATCGAGCTAGCACCTTAATCAAGTTTTTCAAAACTTTAACTAAAAACATATTCAAGTGTGCACACGAATATGGACACCCAAATATAATTAAAATCAAACATAGAATTATATGATAGTAAAATTTAATAAAACATAATTTCGACTATAAGAATGATACTTGAGGGTAATAGTACATACCTTGAAGAAAAAACAAGTAAACGCATTACTACTGTCACTTCCCCTAGATGTTATATATAGATAATAGTTGTAGAGTAACTGGAGTTATAGATGTGATTGACTGGAGTCATTTATGTGATTAATCACATCTATAACCCAATTACTCTGTGACTAATATCCATCAAAGGAAGTTCATATCCATATCTAATTAAATGATGGGCATGTTGCCTATTTATAGGAAATTAAAGATGCTCGATCGAGGTCTACTTTAACCCTCAATCGATTTTTTTTAACCCTTGATCAAGGTTTTAAATCATCGATCGAGGGTTTACAAAAAGCTTGATCGAGTGTTTAACAGAACCTTGATCGAGGGATTTATAAACCCTCGATCGAGCTGTTAAGACCTCGATCAAGGGTTTACTAAAATCTCGATCGAGGTACATTTTTTCTATTTTTTCCGAATTCGCGTTGCCAAAAAATGTAACCCACCTCCGTGGATGCGCCCCTCAACCTTTTGTTGTAACCATAAACAATGGATCCATTCCATTCCATTCATGAAGAATTCCATTCAATTGAACCCTAAACATGAAGAATTCTATTCAATTCAACCCTAAATGATGGGTTCGGATGCAACTAATACAATATCAAAACCATAATGGCTATCAGGACAAGATTCGAATGGGACAAATCAATCATTTCCAACAATGTAACTTGAGAAAAAAATTCATTTCCTTGTTTAAAAATTTTTCTTCATGTCAAGCTGAGAATATTGTGATGATAGAGGAGCCTACATCTCTCTCTTGAAGATATTGTACATACAATGTCTAAATCTAAAAGGCCTCCCTGGGCCTCCCAACCTGGGTCTCACTTGTACAATTTGTATATCTGCATAAAACCTTAGTTTGTTTTTAAACAAGTGTTCAACCTTGAAGATCCACATCTACCATATGAATAATTTGTTCAACATTATTAGTACCCTTATTTGAAAATTGTTCTTCAATGACTGAAAATGATCATGCTTGATGACAAAAAGAGGTATAGTCCAGAGAGTAACATATGAGACATGTGCATTGAGTTATTGGGTTCATTGGATACAGGGGTAAACACTAAAACCAGGAAGCATAAAACCATGAATAAATATATGATTTTTGTAAACACTTGTGTAAATATCAGGAAAATAGTTAATGACAAAATGAATAGATAAGGATTGAGTTATTTGGTTCATTGGATACAAGGGTAGAATCTATTATTAAACAGTTGTTACAATTTTATAACATTTAGTTTAGGAGAGGGTTGTGATGAGTTGGAAGTTTTTCTAAGTTATATGTAAGCATATGGCTGTAGATTAAGGAGAGAGGAGTGGCCAAGAAAATGAATAATCGGCCAATGTAGATTGGAGAACTGACCTAGAAGTTGTGTGATCAGGTTAGTGTAGTGATAGAAGTTCTCAGAATGTGAACTCATCTATAGAGGTTGGAGAAAGTAATGCATTTCTTTGGATATCCAACATATATGCTATGCTACTGACATATTCAATTCATTTATATGACTTTATCCATGTCTACAAGGAGCACAATATGAGTGCAGACCGCTTATCCAAGGAGGCATTGAATATGAAGGTTGGCCTCCTCTCTTTCTCGTAACTTTTAGAAGGAAAAATTATTGAGGAATGCATGATACAATTAATTTAAGAGCTTTTTGATTTGTGTGGCATAGTCTTTTTAGGTTTTTTCTACTATGGGATACATCGGGATCTTTCTTGTTTTAGCTGGGGATATAGATTTTGTTTTCATCCCCTCAGGGGTGTGTTTTCTCCACCCTCGATGAATCCTTGGATAATTTGTTTGGTCTTCTTATGTTCTCCATGTGGTATTGCTACTTCAATTTAATGATGGGATTGTGGGTTCCATCCCTCCCCTTGATATATTTTTCGATACTTATGATCTCCACTCGTTAATGGACCGACTTATTGCCAGGACTATGTAAAAGTTACATTTTATTCACTATTGAATATCAAGGAATACCTCTTTTTTCTTTTGGAAAAAAGTTACAGAATATTTGCAAATGATTTTATCACATATATTGAGATTCGTAAACTGGGTCTTTTATATTTTTGGGTGAGGAAACAAACTAAATTAAAATAGGTACACCTAAGAATATTGTAAAAAACACAATTTGTATTTTAAGATTAATTGGCTGAAGCATTTGATATGGAATGACTTGATATATATATCATGTTAAAGGACTATGTGATGAATTGTTATACTAGGGAATTATTGATATTATTCAGGATAATGATATCACCATTATGTCATGCTTATAAGTATTTCCAAGTTTTTTTCTGGTATTTTGCTATTATTTACCAAAAAAATTTCCAACCATAGTGCAGGTAGAACCAAAAAAGTATTTTTCAAACCTATCTTCCTCCAGCAAGGGGATTTTGGGAAGGCTAGACGAAAGTGAGACATCCATTAGGTCTACAAGGGATAGATCAACTAGATGTCATAAGATTAGAAGAAAATTCAATAAACGCATGGAATTTTTTCTCAGAGGACGGGGCTCATGTTCCTATGATGATGAGACAGTAGGCATTCGAGGAAATTTCAACTCAAAATGGGCCTCCTAAGGAAAATTAATAAAATAATATTTATTAATTTTGGAGGAAGAAAATAAAAAACTACTTTTTTGTTTGTATTTTTGAGATATCTCCCTGTGTTGTTACTTAAATTTTGATTGAGAGAGCTCATTGGATGCAGAATTAAATTCCACATGCAACGAGTACCCAATCGGCATACTTTTGACAGGCCCCGCTACCCAAAAAAAAAAAAACCTGAAAAAACGTGATGATGACATCATCATCACATTTTTCAGGTATTTCTTGTTTTTGGGGTAGAAGGGTCAGTCAAAAGTATGCCGAGTGGGTACTCATTGGATGCATAATTTAATTATGTATCCAATGAGCTCTCTTGATCGAAATTTGAGTAACAACACAAGGAGATATGTCGAAAATACGAACAAAAAAGTAGTTGTTTATGATACCTATCCCCAAATTTATATTAAAAAGTTGTTTAAGAGGTGCTCCCTTTTTGAATTTCAAAGCATTTTGATTGGATAATACATGATGACATGGAATTTGTATTATTTTTGGAAGGCCCATTTTAAATTAAAATTTCCTCTAATGAAACATCGAGGTGCTCTTAAGGTACAAACACCTTGTGAAACAATGGGTACCTAGGGATCTTCCTCAAGTAAACAATGATTTTTGTGTGAATGAGAGGATATATAGAATTTCATAGTCGTCATTACATGATTGGGGTTGTTTTGCATGGATGGCATAAAGGTTGGATATGACAGATGTACAGAATTAATGGAGTATGTTGGACCCTCTTACAACTATAGTGATTGGATGCTCCTGATCCAATATATATGAAGTATGCATAGATATGGGTTGTCAGCAAATTATATACAACTGAAAAACAAATATAAAAATAAAGGAGCAATGTTGTACATTGACGGAAGGCCAAAAACAACTAGGAATATTACGAGGTTTATAAACAGTACACAACCAGGGTCTACACTTAAGCAACCCAACTACATATTCAAGTCGCGTGAAGGAGACCGTGTCTTTGTATGTGCCATTAAATCAATAGCTATTGGGAAAGAACTGCTTATTAATTACAATTTGAATCATGTATATACAAACACGGTTAGTATGGTTGTGGTACATCCAACAATTTACCCAACCTTTTATTAAGTATTTTAACATCTATACGATTTTTTGTTAGCATATAATTATAATTGTCTATTAAATTTCCTATGTTGACTTCGCAGGGAGGTGATGGGGGGCTCATCACCCCAGAAGAAGGTGAGAGGAGTACACGATCTGCGAGGCAACATATATACATAAAAATGTTATGTTTTAAAAATATTTTGGTGAATATTTTGGTTTAGTTAGGTAATTTTTAGTATGTTTGTTATGCAGGGTTCTCTCAGGGGAACCTCCCTCACAGTAGATGTTAGTAGACATGCGTTAAGGCAGAAGGTATACATCGATATTTCCATTGTAAAAAATTAGGATGGACAAATAGATATGTTGTTATGTATTTTCATTAGTATATTCGGTTCGTTTATATAATCTTATCTATTTTCCATGCACAGTGCTGATCAGGGAAGTCAATAGGCTATTCATCAGCCGACTGCAGCATCAGGGAAACAGGTAAACATGAATGTAATTCTACATTTTAAATAATTTAAAATTGTACACATGTATATCGTGTAGCATAATGTTTATTTTGTTATGTATTTTTTCATTTTTATGTAAGCGATCATGATGATAATGTTGTCTACTTTTTTTGCAGGTTGATGATCGGGGAAAGTCCCCAACTGTTGATCAGATGACTGGAGCCTCGAAACAACCTGTAAATCTAAATGTAATTCCACATTCTAAATACTTCAAAATTGTACAAATATAAAACATGTAGCATAATGTTTATTTTTGTTATGTATTTTTTAGTTTTTACATATTGCGTTCATTGTGATAATGTTCTCTTCTTTTTTTGCAGGTGGATGATCGGGGAAATTCCCCAACTGTTGATCATACCACACCCTCGTCTAGGAATCATGTAAACCTAGATGTAATCCTATGAATCTATCATGATAGACAATTTTTGTTAGTATAATGTTTTGCACAGACTATTGCTTCAAAGAATAAGCAATGTTTTATATTTTTTTTTGCAGACAGGGGATTCGATTTATGAAACACCAATTCAGCAGTATTTATAGTTTGGTGTCTCCCAGTTGATGAAATATAATGAAATTAGTAGGTCTGCAGAACCGTTGAGGGTGCTACGAAAGACCATGGAAAAACAAAATGAGGAACTAGTTCTTCTATCATTGACAGTTCCACAAACAGAAGAGATCAAATCAAAGATTCAATTGTTGTTCCAAAGATGTCGACAATTGGAAGTATGTTCTAGAATAATAATGTAAATTCATTTAGAACTTTATAATTTTTAATTTTATATGATATTGAAATTATAACATAATGGTTTGTAGTTACAGGAATTTGTGCAGCTTAATAGTCGTGTTCAAGGCATTGTTGGTCCCAGTGACCAAACCACTCCACATACACCACATAACGCTCCCTTTTTGTCCAATGAATAGTTAGCAGCATGCTTTGCGACACCTCTGAGGCCAGCAGAGGGTGCAGCCGATGTTGATCGAGCCACAACAGATGCTGCAGAAGAAGGAGTGGATGCAGGGTTAGATACTAATGCTGATGCTGAAGAAACATTTCCTAGATCTTCTCGTGTCACTGGCACTAGTTCAATAGTGACAACACTTTTGGTGAACGAAGAACTCATTCCAATAAAGATAAAGAAGATTCCAGGTGATTATATATTGTTTAATTTAGTTTTTATAATTTGTGTCTAATATATCGATAATATTTTTTAATGTTGACTAATGATGGCATTAATGTTTTGAGGAAATGATGTATTTTATAAAAATATAAATGATTTTTCCTTGGAGATCTTCGGGCCCACCATCTGCACAAGGTGGGATAGACAAGTGAAAACTTTAAAGGATGAGCTAACTAATCGCTTGGTTGGTCTGTTTGGAAAAGATACCTTCTATACATCGAAGGTCCTACATAAGGCTGGACAACATCTGAAGATTGTTCGAGACCAGTATAGGGTTCACCAAGAAAAGAACCCTATGCCCATGAGTGCCCTCTGATGATTCCATCAAGAGAGTGGAAAGCCCTGGTGGAAGATGGAAAAGAGAAGGGCCTGAGAAAAGAAGGAAATATACCACCAGGAACATTGAGGTATGTAGTACATTCCAAAATTTAATGGTAAGCCTTATTATTATTAGTTTTTATATTGAATTTGGAACATTGACTAATGTAATTCAACACTTGATTACGCTATTGAACACATCTAAGGCCACCAAGGCAAGAATAGAAAAAAATGGTCAACACAAGCTTGGGCTTGGTGGTTATTCGAATTCAGCAGCCCTATATGTAAGTATTGAAAACCAGAAACTGCATCCAAACAATATATAGAAAATTATTTTAGTTTTATTCTAGAAAAAAATGAAAAATCAATGACATCATGCAAATATGCAGGCTGACCGGTTCAAATAATTGCCCACTGAGGAAGACATGAAGCTTGTCTTTGAATCAGGATTTGACGTCGTTGTTGAATGCCGAAGAAGCTTTTCTAGGCATACTGCATGATCTTCTGTTGATCCATCTGGTGTGTAGGTATATAAAAAACGTATATTTTAATGATAATTTATTATTTCTCATGCAATTTATTCGTTATAAACCATGAACATAAATTATTTATTCATGTTTTAGCAGGAAAGTAATGATCTCGTTCAAGTCAAGGATGTACACCAACCAAACGAATATCATGCTTCAATTCTTGGTAATGAATTTTTTAATATGCTACTGTTTTGTATAGATAATTGCAGATGATGAACATTAATTCTAATTCTCCACAATTCAACTGTAGAGCATGTAGATGCAAATAACACTGAACAGGTTGATCTTGTACAGGATAATGATGAACATGCTGATGTGCCCATGCCAGGTAAAAAAACACCTTTGTAATGTTTTTTTAAATGAATTACTTGTATTTATAAAAATAAAATAAATTAATGAAACATTTTGACATTATTGCAGAAATTCATAGCCCCACGCCGCAAGTTCAACCTTGCGAGGAGTCTAGTAGAGAGACCCATGATCAGATTCCGGAAGATGTGCTTCTGACTAAATATTTAAAGAGAAGAAAAGTAAAAAGGAAGTGACTAAAGAAATTTTGAGTAATTCTTATTTATAATAAAAAAATTTACATGGTTTTTTCCTCTATTTCATGAATGAATGGTTAAATGAATGGTTTACTGATTTTTTTTATCTGTTATTGACTAAATGAATGGTTTAATGAAATATTTAATGAATGTTTTTTTCATCTATTGAATGATTGAATGGTTTAATGAATTAATTAAATAATGATTTAATGAAATCTTCTTTCAGCTATTGAGTGAAATAATTTGCAGTAAATTGTTATTTGCAAGTAGATGCATTGGGTTTGGGGAATTGAGAGTGATGTGAGGGGTCCGGAGGGGCCATAAGAGCTTCCACCTTCACGTGGTTGGTATTTTTTAGTAGAGAATATTAAATTATTCTTGAAATAGAGAGAAGCTCAATGAATGGTAAGGAAGAATACATTAAAAATGGTTATTTCTATATTTGTAGTGTTTAAATTTTACTATTGCTATTTGACTCCTCCATTGGAACTTGTTACAGATAGCATTGAGAAAAAAATTCATAGTTAAGAGGCAAGAAATGGCGTTTTGATGTGATTGATGGCCTTATATACATAGTGTTTTTGGTTCTCCATGTTTTATTAGGTGATCTATTATTAACAATTAATTTACTTGAATAGTTGAATAGTATTGTAATTTACATTGTAATAGTATTGTATTTATTTAGATTGATTTTGTTATTTTCATAAACAGACAAATATTTATTTGATGGGTCCTAACATGAAATTATTGCAACAGGAAAAAATTTGAAGTATGTTGAATGATGTTTTAAAAGGTAAAGCAGAAGAAGACAGTGCGGAGCTCCACAAATCAAGGTATAATTATGTTTTCTTTTATTTGATTGAACTGTGTATTGGGTATTTATGCATGTTCACACATGCACATTTAGTTGATGATGGTGATTACCATACATTCAGGATAAAAAATTTCTATTTGATCTATAAACTTACCTTAATTAGTTTGATTTATCAAGTTGTTTCTATGATTGAATAACTTGAAATAGAAACTTATGGTTTTTATGGCTTAGTAAGTTGTAGAATCCAGTCTTTTCACAAATATTTTTAAAAATAGATCTAATGTATTTGTAGGCCAAGAAGTCCAAGAGAGTACTTTTATAATGTATATATATATCCTTTCCTTTATGTCATTCCAGTAGTAGCATTAGAGTATGGTACTGGTGAGCTATTATCAAACCCTATTCTTTGCTTGAGTGTATGAGGGTGGGGCCAAGATTCTTTTGGGGTTTACCATCCATAAAAGGATGAAACTCTTCTTTCTAGTGCAACATCTATAGGCCAGTTCCTTGCCAATTTCGTGGAGGAATTATACTCCTAAAATGCTCCAAATATTAGGTGAGAAGGACTCACTGCCACTCCCCGCCCCCCTTATTCATTTTCCATCCTAGCCATCAATTCATCCAGTGATCCCATCCATCCTATCCAACCAGCCATCGATCCCAACAAGACCAGCAACACCATCCATCCCAATGACCCCATCCATCCTATCTAGGAATATCAAAAACCGTTGAAGGGTTATCTTCCCAACTTACCTCATGATGTTATTTTGTTGGTTATATTCTTCCAAAGCTAGGTTTGTTAATGATGAGCTTACTGACATACAAGGTGTCCTCCACCATCGTCTTTCCCATTTTAAAAAAAGTATATACTATATATACACTGTATTCCCCAGCTTCATTATTGATTACCTTATTTGAATATACACGCTCATAGGCTCCCTGGACACCTTGACCAACTTCTTCTATTTAGAAAAATTCATCTGAAACCTCCATTATTTCCTCTTTCATTTGTGAGCCTGAGTCAACTGACTGCTTCAATTTCTATATCCATATGACTTTGGAAGTTATTAATTATGTCAATTTTCTACATGATGGTACTATATAATCTATGTCATCTTTGTTGATGCATTTTTCTTATTTGTAGCCTTAAATTTTTCACATTCAAACTTTTATTTTCTTATTTTGTATTTTTTGGGGGGATTTTGAGATTTGCTTCTTTGTAACCTCCATAGGGATTTTGTGGGAACTGGGCACAAAGCCTCAGTATGGTTGTATTCATGGCTTGATCTACATCTGAAAGATAGGTTTTAATAGTCCACCCAATATGATGAAACTCTTTTGATATCACATTAATCATGAGTCAACCGTCCACATATACCACAGATCAAACATTGATATGTAGTGCACGAAATCCCTTGTTCTAATAATGATATCGTTGGCTATGAACAAATGAAATATTAATTTGTGGAACTGAGCAATGAATAGGTAACAGGGTTAGGTATTGTTTATTTTTTCCCAAATAACTTTATCCCACATCTAGTATGCAATTAAGTTTTAAATTTTAAATTGATGAGACTTTGTGAATTTAGAGATGTGTTGTGCAATTATATTACCCTGGGAGCTCAGTCAATGATTTTGCTTGGCACATGGACTATGCCTTGTCGTGGGACTTGGCTTTGGTGCATGTCAATCAAACTGTGATATTAATATAACGCTACCCAACTAAACTATTTCCAAGCTCACCATTTGGACCCATTTTTTGCTCACCACTTGGCCTATTTTCTCAAGCAGTTGACCCAATGTTTTGCAATCTTTCCACTTCGACTTGTAATATTCTTCAAGAGAACTATAGGAAAGAAACATAATTTTAATTATGGAAATTATTTCCAAGCTCACCACTTGGCCTATTTTTCTCAACCGGTTGACCCAACTTTTTGCAAGGTTTCCACTTGGACTCATGATATTTATCAAGAGAAAGAAACATAATTAATTATGGATGTGGTAATTTATTTTTGTAGAAGTGAATCCATTGTGGGGGGGGGGGGTATGTAATAGTCTTTGGGTGGGTAAAATACGGTTCTGTAATACGTTTTTACTTATGAGTGAGTTTTTTGAATACCTAATGCAAGGATCAGAATGGATTGAAACCTATCTAATAAGCTTAGCTCTAAAAAGAAGATTTGAGAAGTTAAGATAGTTATGAAGAGGTTTATTTTTCATTCTACTCATAAACTGTACTTATTTGGCCATAACTAGTTCCTAAGAAATCCATAAAGTTACATATTCATCAATTGAAATTATATTATTTAAATATCATAATTTATAAAATTAAAAGTATATTTAATGGAATTTTAATTGTTTCGACCTAAAATCTTTGGAGACTTTTGTCTTTGAACATGCAATCTCCATGAGCTCACACTCATAGCAAATTTTGCAAAAAAACAGTATGGTTTTATAGTCCAAAAGTTTTGTCAAACTATGATTTTGGCACTCAAACACAATTGTTCCAAGGATGCCTTCACTTAAATCTAAGTAATTGCAAATTGAATCCACGGATGTAGTATACTTCCTTATTGTTTTTAGGTCCATAATAATAAACTTTCCTATATTTTTACCAATTATGGTAAGGGTATCTCATTCCAATATTTGAACAAAATATTGGAATTCCTACCCAAATCAAATATTTGTTAATGAATCTATAGGTTGACTAAATCCAATTTGTTATGGCTTCATAAAGAGGAAAGCTTCATCCATAAACTAGGGAACTTACCAACAATGTGCACTATGTCATACTCTACCAAAAATTAGAATAAAAACCCCTTTGCATTAGGTTGGATCGACACCATATTTTCCAAGAAAGAAACCGATAAGTCTTCTACATATTTTTTAGTGATGACCATAAGCTATGAAACCCTTGTATCATGATGTGTAATAGTCCTTGTCCTCCTCCTTTAAGGGTTGCAACTGCTAAACATTACCACTATGTAGGCTTGAGATTATTCCCATATCTTCCTTTTCTAAGGTTGCTTATGCCCAAAGTATTTCCCATAACTTTGGATTCAATGCCCAAATGCATTCAAAATTGTCCAAACATGACTTGGGACTGACCGGAATTCATGTTTTAGGGTTGTTATTATGCCAAGAATTGTTTTTTGAGATATGAATTTCAAGAATCCACCTCATGCTGCATAATATAAGTCTGAGAATGACCCTTACTAAATGCCAAAAATTTTCCCAATGTTTATGATAACAAGGCTTCCATGTTTATGATAATTTGAAGAAAGTTTAGAACTGAGCTTTAGCCATTATTGTGTTTACTTCAATGCTAAATTTCAACTTTTGGGGTACCTTTCTTCTTGATGAACTTTGCCTAAGTATTAAAAGGATGAGAGTTTACGATGCACTTTACTATTTTGACATAGTGTATATTGGTAATGTTGATTGATATATATTATGCATGTTGCATTTTACCTTTTTCTGGTATACATTTTCTTGTCTTTGTTATTGAATATTTTAGTGAGATATTTTCTAGTTGTGAGCTAACATAGCTCACTTTTATCACAAAGGATGGAAACTTTCTTAAAGGAAAAATATTAGACTATCATATTTATATTATTAGTCATAAATAACTATATCTAAATTCATAGATGTGATACATGTTTTTTCATGTATGGCAGATGGGAAGCATGTGGGAGAAAAATAAATTGATGCATAGTTGATTCAAAGGAGTGATATGCTCAAAGTATACCCAGGTTCAAAGGTCCCAGCTGATGGAATAGTAGTATGGAGTTCCAACCATGTCAATCATAGTATGATTACTAGTGGGTCAGCACCAATGCCAAAGGAGGTTGGGGGGACAATCATAGGAGACACTGTGAACTTAAAAGGGAATATTCACGTTCAAGTGACAACAAGTAGGTTCAAATGTTGCTTTATCTCATATTGTTCATTTGGTTGAGACAACTCAAATGGATAAATCCCCAATTCAGAAGTTTCTTGATTATGTAAGCTCTTGTCAAACATATCTTTGTTAAATCTCATAAATTATACTGAACACAAGCCATAGCATTTATAAATTGGCCTCATGTTTTACAAACATTTCCAGAGAATACTAAGAAATCAAATTTTCAGATTCATAATAAGATTAAGTAGACATTTCATTAAACATGTTGTTGTGTTGTACTTGCAAATTGCTAGTGTTTTTGTTCTTGTTGTTGTTGCATTGGATTTTGTGACATGGTTGGGCTGGTAATATTTTTTAGATCCCTTCCTAACATAATTTTACTTCAGAGCATACATTCTTATAATTTTATTTTGTTTGTATGTTTGATTTTTGATGTAAAAGAACAATTGAACAAGTTGATTACTTTAGTCTCCTCTTTCTGTAGGCATCTTAATGGAGTACTTGACTCATATCTGAAAGAATGGCTACCACCTGCTAGTAATCACTTTGTTCTTGCACTTATGTTTGTTATCTCATTTCTGGTCAGGGTAGGAATTCGATGCTTATGAGAATGATGGGTGTTGTCACGAAGGTTCTTAACAATCACGAGTATATAATATACTTCTTGAAGACAAAATAAGAGATGATATTTAATCATGCCAAACTGTGCCCCCATCTCGAATTCATATATAACAAATGAGTTGAAGCTTCCAAGGTATGCACATTACTTCTCTTCTTTCACTTCATGGGAATTGGTAGTGTTGTTTTTATGAATGACAAGATTTTTTCCGTTGGATTAGTCATCAAATGGATAAAGTGCTTTTAATTTTCTTGTTTTCCCATTGTTTTCTAATTTTTCTGTAATGTTTATTTCTTATTTATTCTGATGTCCATGATACCTTGTTCTAGGTTGGCATACTTTTTGGTGTGTCTGTGGACTTCTAAGTAGATTTTTAGTAGATTTTACTGTGTTGGGACCTCCTATTTTCCACTTTTTATGTATATATTATAGGCCTTACTGAACTCTAGCTAGTATCACTATCTAATCCTTGATTCTCTCCATGTATGTGAGAAATTGTGAAGAATGTTTTTCAGATTCTTCTAGTTCATTATACATCAGGCTTTATTCCACATTTAGTTCATTATGTAACTCAAAAGTGTAGGCCTTGAAATTTTCCATACTAGTCATATCTACTTTATAGTGAGCTACCTCTCCTTCTAGGGTGGTAATCCTCATCTTATAAATTTCCATTTCTTTGACCATATTCTAAATGTTGAATTCATTTACTTCAAAGAAAGCAAATCCTACATAGGTAGCGACTGTAGGGTTGGCCTTTTTTTTGTTACCATCAAATTTTTGTAATTATTTTGAGTTCTAAGACTCTGAGCAACTTGAACCTATTTTGCGTATGTCTTACCAACCACCTCTTCTCCTTATCGAACACAAAAGAGTAAAGGAAGCAACAAAATCAGTTTTAGAAGATGTGAATTTTCCCAAATCTAACTCGTAAAGAGGAAAGTTCCCACCATCGATGAATAACATGGAGGAATCAAAGGATGTGTCTAGGTTATAAATTTTAGCATCCATGCATTATGTGTTAACAAAATCCTCATTCCTCTTCTTTTCAACATCCTCCCTTGCCTTTTCCTCAACTTCTTTTATTACTTTCTTCTTTACATCAAGTTTTTCTTTCTCTTCAGCTTCGTGTCTTTACGTCTCCCTTTGAACTTCAACCTTTTGTCTCATTTTTTATGTCAGCTTTTATGCTTCTCTTTATGTATTTATCTAAGATTATTTTGTTGTTGTATCTATTATTGCTACCTCTATCTAAATTTTCTCTTTTTCTACCCTTTCTTTCTGTAAATTCTCTCTCCATTTGTCAATTCCTCCTCTACCCTTGCTACCCATTCTCAATGCCACCTCACCTAATGACACCTACTTCCAATAGACCTCTTCTTCTTTCCCAATTTAATTTTGATAAGGCTGCCTATATTTGCAAGCATGTAAATGGTGGGCCACCACATCAACTAGATTGTGTCTCCTAAATCTATCATGCCTTTCACATTTACTATAATGTATGCACATAAGGTTTGTCATTACACTAAAACTTGCAGATGTTGGTAAAATTTCCAAACCAAGCACACAAGGTTAGTCACATTATCCAAGTGTGTAGGTTATTCTACTACATATTCTGAAAGGTGCATCAATTATTCCAACACTACTTCAACACCCCCCCTCTCCGGCGTAACTCAAGGGAATTGAACTTGGAACCTTTCTCTTATACCATGTAAGTTTTGTTGTTACACCAAAACTTGCAAATGTTGGTAAAATTTCTAAACCATTCATGCATGGTTAGTCCCATGATCCCTGTGTGGTGGTTAGTCACATGATCCTAGTGTGGCGGTTAGTCCATAATATATTCCCATAGGTGTGGTGGTTATTCCAACACTACTCCAACAATACACCTATGAAAAGAGGTAAAAATCGCCACAATACCATCTTGTCATGGGAGAGGGTTTCCTACTTCCTAAATAAAATGATTGTCAAGAATGAGTTTGGGTAATAGGTGTGGGAATTTGGTAGCCCTAAAAATTCTAATGTATGCCCCTCTTTTAGTTACATACAAGTCTCCATTCTCACTTATTGCTTGTATTTCCTTTTCCTAACATGTATTGGGTAAGCCAAAAAATATTATGTTATACATGGGCACTATGATATGCTCACCAACATTTATATAATGTATTATAAATGTGTGTTCCTAAAGGATTTGGAAATATACATGGATGGGCACTATGCTTGGTCACGAATGCTTTCACGTCTCTGGAAATATGTTAGAAACATACATCACATATAGCAAGTATGATGACATGTAGAATGTTGGAGCAATTATGGTGGTTGTGTATTTGGCTTTGAAGATGTTCTTATTCATGGAGGCTGATAGTATATATTTATAGTTGAATTTTTTTTTACCAAGGTGACTTAATAAATGAGTCTGACCCAAGCCTACTTGAACTCTGAAGAATATTCCTCCCCGTATACTCTAATTATAAATGCATGATAGTAATCTCGTAAGGAGTTCTCATATGATTTGTCAGATGCATTCCTAATATCCTAGTTCTAAATTTTTTTTATTAATCCACCAATTATTAATGGGATTGTGATAGTTAATGGTAAATTGTAAGACCATTCTTTAGTAAGGTTAGGGAACTTTTAATAGATATATAGGTGATAAGGTTGAAAAGAGGAAATGATATTCCCTATTACATCTCTTATCAACTTGTTATTGATGTTTGCATGACTAATCAACCAAGGTATGAATTCATCACATTGGAGCATTGTTGTCCTCGCTGGCACTTTATGAATATCTAAATTTTTTATCATTTGAGATAATCCTTCATCAAGATTCGCTTGACTAGAAAGTGGTAATTATGGATAAGTTTATTCTCTAAAAATTTTATACACTTCTCCCATTTATAATTGGGCTCATCATCTATATTGCATCATGTATCCCTGTAGAATGTCCCTAGGGTACCCATGTCTACCTATGGCTCAATTAATTCCTCTCTACCTAGTCTCACTTCATCAATTGCATCCTTCAAATTCTTCTATTGTTTAGAGCCCATATCTTATTCTTGCAAATCATTCTTGTTAACAACAAATCACATTAACATGTTTATAAAAAATGAAAGTATAATGAGCATGTCCATGATGGTTTTCCTATTGCTAACAAGTATATCGTCTTGGAAGAAAGAATTAGAATTCACTAAAGGTGAAATTTGCAGGTTTAGTAGTAGCTTTGCAATGATTCAAAGATTTATTTAGTGGGTTTATCATTGGGTCAAGGAATACCACATGGTAGGTGAGAAGGTAATAGCTACAACGTTCCTCCATTTATGGGCACCATGAATTCATATTTCTTCTTCTTGTAAATTGATACAATGTAGGCCAATGATAATAGATGAAACTGAAATATCAAGAAAGATCAGGGTTTTTAAAGAAATGAAGGCAATGGGATTAGATAGTTGAATAGATGGATATTTTGAATAGTCTTTTCATTAAACATGTTGTTGTGGTGTACTTGCATATTTCCAGTGTTTTTGTTCTTGTTGTTGTTGCATTGGATTTTGTGACATGGTTGGACTAGTAATATTTTTCAGATCCCTTCCTAACATAATTTTACTTCAGAGCATATGTTCTTATCATTTTATTTTGTTTGTATGTTTTATTTTTTATGTAAAAGAACAATTGAACAATTCGATTACTTTAGCGCCCTCTTTCTGTAGGTATCATGATGGAGTACTTGATTCCTATCCGAAAGAATGGCTACCACCCTCTAGTAATCACTTTGTTCTTGCACGTATGTTTGTTATCTCAGTTATGGTCAAGGTAGGAAGTTGATGCTTATGATAATGATGGGTGTGGTCACGAAGGTCCTTAACAATCACGAGTATATAATATACTTCTTGCAGAAAAAATAAGAGATGATATTTAATCATGCCAAACTACGCCCCCATCTCGAGTTCATATATAACAAATGAGTTGAAGCTTCCAAGGTATGCACATTACTTCTCTTCTTTCACTTCATGGGAATTGGTAGTGTTTTTTTAATGAATGACGGGATTTTTTCCCTTGTCTTAGTCATCAAATGGATAAAGTTCTTTTAAGTTTGTTGTTTTCCCGCTGTTTTCTGATTTTTCTGTAATGTTTATTTCTTATTTCTTCCACTGTCCATGATAACCCGATATAGGATGGCATACTTTTTGGTTTGTCTGTGGACTTCTAAGTAGATGTTACTATGTTGGGACCTCTGTCAAACAAGATGTTGAGGTTCAGATGTTTTCCTTTATAAAGGCTATTATTGGTAATCTACCCAGTGTTATAGATAGGATATTTTTCTTAAGTTGTGAATATTAGACAGGGCAATAGTCAAGGGGAGGGTTAAGGTTGAGTTTAATGATTGTCACAATGCTTTATCTGTCATATTAAATTCCCCGTATACCTAAATTTCTTGAGAACACTAAATGAGGAATTTTTACTTTTATTGGATCTTAAAATGCAGGCTTAAAAATTAATATTTTAAACCAAGACTTGTATCTTGTCTTTGAGTTCGAGGAAAATGGGTAGCTCGAAAACTAGATCCATAGCGCAAGGTCATGTGTTGGGGATCTAAGTTCTAACTTGGAACTAGAGGCTACATATTTTCATGGACATGGCATAAGGGTTGGAGTATCTTCAAACTTTGTTTAATATTTGTATTGTAAAGTGATTTTTTTCAATTTTTTTGTTTGTTTGACCTATGTGGATATACCTCTCCTTAAACTTGGGTGAGATTTGCTTCTTTGTATCTTCCATAGGGATTTTTTGGGAACTAGGAACAAAGCCTCAGTAGGCCATGAATTGTATTATGGATTCATTCATATGTTGGAATCAAAGGGAAAGAGATAGGATAACATAGGATATCGATCATGTATTCCAATCCATGATATCCCATTCCTTCAACAATGGATTTCACACATGAATTCCTCACACAAAACCTTACTATTGGAAATCCATTAAAATATACCTATTCATTGCCTCATATAAAGCAACATTCATACTTTCGTGTTTTCTTTGGGATCAAACTAACTCCTTCAATTAGGGTAAACAACAATATTTCCATTGGATAAGAACATACCGTCATAATCAATGGTTTCCCCTTCCAAATCCGTTTCAATACCTAAACAACAAGAATGTCGAAAGGATTTTACCTACACTCCCTATTAGTTTCATAAAAATCATGTGTTCGGGCATGAAAAATCATAGTCCTATTAATATTCCTTATGGCTATATCCATATAAAAAATTATACCTTATTCTAAAGCTACCTTTGAAATCTTGATCAACTCTTAGTCTCATGCCTTATCCATCCCATGACCTCATGCCTCGGCACACTACTAGGTAGCTTCTAGTGAAAAGAACATAATCTCCCTTAAGAAGAGGTTCAAACAAAAAATAAATACTATGGGTGGAAATGGAAAAACTTCAGAAAAGGCTAAGACATTGGAAGAGGAAGAGGCAAAAAAGAGAGAAGAAGATGCTAGAAGGCTAGCACATGAAGCAGAAATATGGTTGAAGAATGAAGAAGAATAAAAGAAGCGAGATGCAGAGGAAACAACAAGGAAGGAAGAGGAAGAGAGAAAGAAAAAAGAAGAAGATGAAATCAAGAAAAAGCAAGAAGAAAGTGAAGGTTTAAGACTAACCGGATCTCAAAAGGATCAACAGACTACAAAGCAAGTGGATACACAAGAAGTGCAAGATCAAGTAGACCAGGAACAAGGACAATCTGATCCTAATCCCCCAGAACCTGCTACATCTTCTGGCAGCATACTAGGACAAACTTCATTTTCTGAGATAAATTTGATCCCTTTCATGCCTACATAGGGGGAGGAGGTTCCCGATTTTAGTATCATATTTTATGATAAGGAAAAGAAAATAATTGTAAAAAGAACTGAGAAGAAGATCCAGAATGGATGACATCCAGGAAAAATCATAATATATATAACATTGGTGCATGGGACACATAAAGATCCACGTTTGATAGCAAGAGCTGGGGTAGTATTAACCGCAGTGGTTGAGGACAATGTGGATAGGCTTATGACTGACCTAGAGCAGTAAAGAAAGAATGTAGCTTAATTGAAAGAAACTTTAAAGAAGGAAAGAGGTGAGGGTCAAAAGCTGAAAAGGAAGTACGAAGATATGATGAGTGAATTTAAGACTTCAAGAGCGGAATTCCAAACTCTGCAAGAAGATAAAAATGCTTTCGAAATATCTACAGAGAAAACAAAAAAGAATGCTTAGGACAGCTTAGCTGAATTACAAAAGCTATAGCTAGAACATCAAATGTTGAAAACTGAAAGGGAGGATCTTCAGGTATCATATGAGAATCTAAGTGCAGAGAAGAATAGGTTGCAAAGAAAAGTTGCTAAGTTAGAAATGGAGAAGGCTACCACGGAGGAAAAAGAGAAGCAATATCAAATACAAGTGGCAACCTTAGAAGAGAAAAATACTTCATTGACTGCATCATTGAAAGATGCTATGGAATAGAAGACAGACATTCAGCCTTTGAAAGAACACATTCTAACTCAAAGAAAGAAGATTCACCAATTACAGATATGCATAGAGGACGAAAGGTGTAAAATTTTATAGATAGACACTAGACTAGAGGAAATTTTAGACACTACTTCATACTTTTTGGATAGATCTCAAGATATTTTGGAGATTCTAACAAGAAGAATGGTCTGGGAAGAAACAAATAAGGATAATCCTACGAAGTTAGCAGTTAAGGATCAGCAAATTTTAAAACGGGAGTATGATTTATTGGAATTTGCGATTAATGTAGCAGAAGAGTTCAAGAAAACCGTGAAGAAGACAAAGGGAGCATGTGCTGAATATTGCAGGAGAGTACTTGCTACATACAATAGATGCCAGAATTCTGCAGAAAAAAGATTGGATGTGATACTGGAACATGAATTGTTTCTAGAACATTTACAGAATAGGCATCAGGAATATGAGAAAGAAATCCCGGAGGTCAAGGACCTAGATGAATGGATCTTAAAGATTGCAGTGGCACATGCAGCAGTAAGCATACATCTACTAGAAGATTAGCTGCGCCTGAGTCCTGCCAGGATAGAAGGGGTGAAAAACTAGGCTGCTAAATATGAGATTAATATTCAATTTCTTGAGCCTTCCAGATTTGAAGGCATAGCAACAGAGGCCCATGCATGGAAGAAGTTCATAAATGACCAAGTTGGCCCTTCTTCATAAAGTGTTTTGAAAATTTTGATTTAAAATGTAATATATTGTATTAATTATGTGCACATGCTACGAGACAAAATTTTGGAAATGAAAGGTTGGAAAAACTCAAAATACATTGAGGGGCAACCCAAGAGTTTTGTTTTTGTATAAATATAGGAGAGTTTTAGATGTAGAAGGACCTTTTTTCCAAATTATCTTGAGAGAGTATTGTAAGAAGAACTATTTCCTTTTACAATAAAGATTCACATGTTTCTGTTGGAGAAAGTTTGGTGGAATGTTTCAAATGTTTGCTATGGATCAGATGAATGTGAACTATTTCATTTTCAACTTATTTCCATTAACTGTGAGATCGTTCTAACTCATTGAATTTCTTTTCATATTATGAATGTACTCTGGTTTATTCTGTGAAATTTCCACATTGAGTAATGAAGGTTTTAATTGACAATAAGCTATCTTGTTGTTTATATTTCTATTGATGTTCATGTGTTCTGAAACATTAACAGCTATCTACGATTTTCTTTATGCATGCACTATAGCACATTACTCACCATTAATGATAGTTTTTTGCCCTAGGGATAGGTTAATAAGTCCTATTTAGTTTCTTGGTGTTTGTGATTTAGATGTGAGAGAGGTAAGACGAGAGGTAAGAACCTGCGCATCACATTGTGACCCTCCTCGTTATCTCTATCATCTACATTTTAGTTAGGCACTTGCACATCATACCTTAAACATAAAAACACTAAAAAATATACATGGTGAATCGAGCCGTAACCGGTAAAACATTTTAATTCTTACTTGACCTACGTTAGTCGGACCGTAAACCGGACGGATTCCCCATACCAAACAGTAATGGGCTAGTTGGGAACGTTTATTGGGGAGAATCCCTAACTCTTTTTACCTGCGATTTTCCAGGCCTCAATAGAATCTATCATGATAGACAATTTTTGTTATTATATTTTTTTGTGTAGACTATTGCTTCAATAACTAAGAAATGTTTTATATATTTCTGTTGCAGACAAATGATTCGGTTTATGAAAAAACTCAATAGTATTTAGATTTTGATGTCTACTAGTTGTTGAATGATGTTGACATTGGTTCTTCTCTAGACCCGGTGAAGGTGCTACATAAGACCTTTAAAATACAACATGAGGAAATTCTCCGTCTAACATTAACATTTCCACAGGCAAACGAGATCAAAGAAAAGGTTCAATTATTGATCCAGAGATGTCAGCCCTTGAAAGTAAGTTGCAGAATCATAATGTAAATTCATTTAGAACTTTATAATTTTTAATTTTATATGATAGTGGACTTATAATACAATGGTTTGTATTTACAGGAAATTCTACAACCACGCACTAGTGGTGAAGGAGGTGTTGGTCCCAGTGAGAAAATCACTCCACGTACACAAAATATTGCACCCTTTATGTACACTGAACAGCCAGTAACACGCTTTGCAACACCCCCAAGGCCAGTAAAGGGTGCAGGCGATGCTAACTGACGCACAACCGATCATGCAGAAGAAGGGGTGGATGTATGGTTTGATACTAATGTTGATGCTAACGCAACATTTCCTGGATTTTCTCATGTCATTAGCATGGGTTCAATAGTGACAACATTTTTAGTGAACGAGGAACTCATTCCAATAAATATAGAGAATATTCCTAGTAATTATAGATTATTCACTTTAGTTTTTATAATTTGTTTATAATATATCGATAAGTTTTTTTGATGTTGACTAATGATGGCATGATTTTTTTGCAGGAAACGATGTATTTTATAAAAAATCTAAATGATTTGGCCTTGGATATCTTCGGGCCCACCATCCGCACAAGGTGGGAAAGAAAACCAAAATCTTTAAAGGATGAGCTGTCTAATTAGTTGGTTGGTCTGTTCGGAAAAGATACATTCGATACATAGAAGGTCCTAAAGAAGGTCGGACAACACTTGAATACTGTCCAAGACCAATATAGGGTTCACCAAGAAAATAACCCTAGGTATGAGCTCCCTCCAATGATTCCATCAAGGGAATGGAAAGCCCTAGTGGAAGATGGAAAAGAGAAGGGTATGCGAAAAGCATGAGAGATACCACCGGGAATAGGGAGGTATGCAATACATTCCAAATTTAATGGTAAGCCTTATTATTATTAAATTTTATATAGAATTTGGAACATCGACTAAAATAATTCAACACTTGATTAGGTTGTTAGACACATCAAAGGCCAACAAGGAAATACTTGAAAAAATTAGTCAACACAAGCTTGGGCCTCGTGGTTATTCGAATTTGGTGGCATGATTTGTAAGTATCAAAAATTGGATACTGCATCAAAATAATATATAGAAAATTATTTTTCATTTTATCCCGGTGCAAATGTAAAATTAATGACGTTATGAAAAGATGCAGGTCGACCGATTCAAATAAATTCCCACTCAGGAAGACTTAAATCTTGGCTTCCAACACCACTTTGATGCTATTGTTGAACGCTGAAAAATATTGTCTGGGAATACACAATCTTCTGGTGATCCATCTAGTGCACAGGTATATAAAAACTATATAGTTTAATGAAAATTTATTAATTTTCATGCAATTTATTCGTTATAAAAAATTAACATAAACTATTTATTATGTTTTGAGCAGGAAAGTAATGATCTCGTTAATGTCGAGGATGTACAACAACCAGTCGAAGATCATGCTTCGATTTCTAGTAATGAACTTATTAATATGCTACTTTTTTGTATAGATAATTGCAGATGATGAACTTTATTTGTAATTCTCAACAATTCAACTGCAGAGCATGTAGATGCAGGTAACACTGAACAGGATAATGATGAACATGATGTGCCCACACCAGGTAAAGAAACACCTTTGTAATGTTTTTTTAAATGACTTACTTGTAATTATAAAAACAAAAATAAATTAATGAAACATTTTCACATTATTGCAGCAATTCCGAGCCCCTTGCTGCAAGTTCAACCTGGTGAGCAATCTACTAGGGAGACCAATTAACAATTTCTGGAAGATCGCTTCTTGCTAATTACGTAAAGAGAAGAAAAGTAAAAAACAAGTGACTGAAGAAATTTTGAGTAATTCTTTTTTATAGCACAATGCAGTGCATGGTTTTTTCTGTTATTTAATGAATGAAAATGTTCCTTGCAGTAGTCCACTACTTTATTGCGGGAGTCATTCCTGTGAAAATTCATTTCGCCAAAATGAAAATGCTCCAGCTCCTTAACAAATTATGTCACCTGCTTTACTCTTGAAAACTTGTAGCTGCCAAGCAGGAAAGGTACTGCAGGATATGTTTCCTTTTTATGCTCAAACAGAAAGTTTCCTACACCATCAATATACACCTGCCTAACCACCTCCTTATGGAGTACATAATCTGTGGCATAATTTGGTAGTAGGGAAGGAGCTCTAGAACCACCGTACATTCTTACATACAACCCATCCTCGATAAAATAGTAATCTCCAAACTCCTCGATGACTTTGAATGCTTCTTCAGACATGCAATTGCATTCAGTCAAGAAAATGAGGGTATACAAGGGCATGATGAAGTACTCGCAAATTTCCTTGTAATATCTATGATACTTATGGTCCCATAACAATTTGTAGGCTGTGTACATTAGGGTTTTGTCCCTCTCCCAGTTACATCTCAAAGTTGGAAAAGACTGAGTGCACAGTATGCAGTCAATCAGGATAGAGATCATATAAAACTCTGATCTCTTTTGTGATACCCCTCCTAAGGCTACTGATATGCATGCAAAGAGGTTGTTTGACACAATATTTGCACAGTTAAATATGGTTCCCTGAGTAGATACAAAGTAAATAAATGGTATCCATCCTATCTTGAAGATCTTCCCATGGGCTCTGTCGAAGATCCTATTTAGAATTAATGTAATGAACCTATAGGGAGCTCGGAGAGTGGAGGTTTCATACTCTCTCGAAGGTCTAGTTTAGAAATTTTTCCAGGGTATCATCATTATTTTCACTGTCTCCACCAGATCCATAGCTATCTCCTTTAACCAGCTTTCTGTCAAGTAAACCTAGGGTGAGGGTAGATGATAAGCCATAGAGACATATGCAGGGCTATATGCAGCATATCCTTTCTTGGCAGTGTTCTCCAGAATCATTATTGTTACATATACCCTAGGTAGAATCCATCCTATCACTTCTGAACAAGGAAATAACTCAGGTCTCGTGGCTACTTTCATTAGAGTTGATTTCTCAATGTTGGCATATATAGTCAGCTCCTCAAAACTGACATCAGGTACATTATGGTTGGAAATCATTCTATAGATCTCTCCCCACTTGTATTCTAGTTAGACCCTAGTGGAGGCTTTGGTATCTTTGTAAATATATTCTACCTTGGTGATGATCTCTACTTTAGGTTATCCTTCAACCACAGGAGCCTTCTTATTTTGTCTCTTCGACATGTTTTTGTTATAATAATCACCCTATCATAGTCAAAACATGTTCTTATACCCACTGAGTTATTAGCAAGTGTTTTAAACAATAAACAAGAAACTATATCAATTTATTTACCTCCTCAATATGCATGCTGAAAAATAAGCTACACACAGTATTCAATGCATGAAATGATTAACAAGGCAAAGGAAAAGTCCTGCTGGCTGCTTTCTAAAACTACCTAAGCCCCACTGTCTGCATTTCACAACATTGAAAAATCCTCTATCCTAGCTCGAGCCACATCAAACTAATCTGATGTCAAATATAGGGATGAATCAAACTAATCCTACCGCTTGTCTTCAAAACAAAACTCAAGAATATTAAACCCTACGCAACGCTCGTCCTGGAGAAAAACCCTAAACCGACCAAAAATAAAAAATCCTCCGTAGTCCCACGAGATAAGGTAAATGCAATCAAAAAGGTTTAAAACCCCCTGGGCGGCTATGGACATCGCAACAAATGGGTGGTGCAAACAGTGAAACGCTTGTCTACACCGTGCCCTAATCTTTTGCACTGGAGCAATTTCATCCATAACAGTTCAACAATCATGCAGACTCAAATTCTCCCTCTAAATAAAACTACAAATAGCTAAACTCTTCACCCTCAAAGTAAAACAGCCATGAAAACCGTAAAGGAGAACATTTCCTTTTATGTGGACAAACCTAACTCATGGAAAACCTAACTAAGGGAAAAACTGAACGGTTCCCAAATCGACCAATAAAAACCAAAACAGTAAGGCCATGGTTTACCTACCTAGAAAAAGTAGTGTAGTCGACTGCATTGAACAACTTCCATGGGAGCAAAGCAAACGAACTAGTTTCTGACAGCTGGGCACGTGCGCACGGTTCAAACAACTCAGACCAATTGCAAAACGACAAGTCAAAAAAGGATAAAACAATAAAATAGATGCCCTCTCTATATATATACAGTCGGTGGGAATCTATCGGAGGTTAAAACCCTATCGAAAATAAAAAAACTCAATCGATTGAAAATATAGTTTGGAGAACTGCCACAACGGTGGGTGCAAACCACACTACGGGCCCGCGATACTTTTAAGTCTATTAGCATCGGCCCCACTAAGCACTAAGTTTGAAACATCAAGACTAAACATCCTCCACAGTGTCAGTAGCGTAAAGTTGTATCATCGTGTCTTTACCTTTTTTAAAAGGTATCGGAACTCGAACGTTCTAAGTTCTAAGGATTCGGTGAGGAAACAACTAATTGCGGAACATCTCAGCACCAAGTTCCCGCAATGTCAGAAATGACAAGAACTAAGGCTCTGGCTCACTCTTGTAAAACATCTCGATAGCGATAAAAGTAATCGAAAATCCAACCACTAAATGTTAATCTTGGAGGAATGAAAATGAGGAGAAAAGAACCGGAGGTTTTGACATATTGGTGAGGGAGTCGAAAGTTATTTTGGAGGACTAGACAGTTTGGCTTCTGCAACGTCGGAAAGATAGTCTACTATACTTCCGTTATCAGAAGGATAGTCGACTAGTCTTCCGATACAGAAAATGAAAAAGATCAAGTTTTTTTAGGAAAAAACTGAACTCCAGGGTAACTTCAGTGAAAACAAAATACTTCTAGGCTAGGGAAAATAAAATCAAATAAAAGGAAGGGCCCTAAAATTTAAAATTTTGGGGAAAATAGTTGCAGCTGCAACAATTGGAGACTACCTGGTGTACATAGATCTCTAAACAATTTTACTCGTTGATCAACAGACTGTTTTGATAATACCAACATGCTGAATTCTTCAAGATATCTGGATTTCCCAAATGGAAAATGTATGAACTTTAATCATTGATTATAGTCCAAGTTAGGGAACAAGGGAACCAAGATTTCAAAGTCTAGATAACTCTTTCAAGGCCAAGAATATGAGTTTCATTTTTACCTCTATCTTTGAGTAGTTTCCAGCTTAAACACCACAGGATTGTAACATATGGTAAACAGATATATCCGTTTGTTCCTCATTCCCATGCCATTTTGCACTTTTGGTGATTTTAGACATTTTTTCCTCTTTTGAGTCCTCCTACCTGCCTTCTTTCTGAAATTTTAATTCAGGCTCCTCTATCCATAGTGTCTTTTTGTGTGAGAGATATATTTA
This sequence comes from Pseudotsuga menziesii, assembly GCA_001517045.1. NCBI lineage: Eukaryota > Viridiplantae > Streptophyta > Pinopsida > Pinales > Pinaceae > Pseudotsuga > Pseudotsuga menziesii. The sequence goes on along the minus strand of LPNX010287829.1, from coordinate 61,370 downwards.
GTTTTCAGCTCATGGACAGAGAAGAACTTTGGAAATCTTAATATGGTTCAGTACTTTTCTTTAATACATATTGTTTTTCGAAGGATATTTTGACTCTTATTGGCCTTTTTGGCTTTCAATTCATGGCATGGAATCATTTAAATATAATATACTATTTACCTTGCTTCCTTTCCATGGGTCTTTTGTTGTCACCCCCTAAGACATTTTTTTAGTGTGAGATGAATGGAGCCTCGAAATAGTATTCTAGACCTTTTGATCCTGTGTTATTTCAGAAGGATTAAGCAAGACTTCAATGTGTTCATAGCCATTTAGGAAAACTACTAAACTTGAATAATTTCTTTCAAATATCAAATGAATTAATAGTACATAGTCTTGTAATCAAATATTTGAGTTAACCCAAAATTACAATGAACTCCATGCAACCAAAAGTCATGCTTATTTATTAAAATCACAAACAATCAAACTCTAACTAAACAAACCAAAACCTTAAAAATAAAAAACAAACCAAATTTGTATTTATGTACAAGACAACCAAAATAAAAGATGAAGAAAAATAAGGTTTGAGAACTAAACCATTTACTGGTAAGTTCTCTTCCCACCCCTGTAAGTCTTGCAACTTGTAAGTTGAGGGGCCAAGCTTTGCTGGAATTTGAAAAGGGCCTACCCATAACTGCTGAAACTTAGTGTGCTTTCCCTTTTCATCATGCGGGTGATCCCACTTAAGAACTAGATCTCCTACTTCGAATTATTTGTTCCCTACTTTATGTTTATCAAACCACCGCTTCACTATTTCCTGTTGATGCTTAAATATTTCTTTGGCTTTGGACCTAGACTCTTTTGATTTCAACAAATTATAGATTCTGATTTGTAGAATTTCATTATCAGTATCCCTAGATTCTTGAGATATTATGGAAGACGGCAATAGAATGTTGGGAGGAAGGATAGCTTCGTTTCCATAAAAAAGAGTGTATGGTGACACACCTAAGGAATTCTTGGGTGTGACTCTATCATCCCAGAGAGCATTAGGTAACGCCAAATGCCAACTTCTTTGATTTTCTATTACGATTTTCTTTAGAATCCTAATCATATTTTTGTTTGTGGATTCTGCCAAACCATTTCCTTGTGGGTAATAATTTGTAGAATAATGCAACTTGAATGTCTGCCACTACATTGTCGATGTACTAACATACCCTCTCATCTGCAGATAAGCAAATCAGAACATCCTCCATTTCTACTATTACTTTTACAGTTGTCCTGTTTAATTGAAGAACTTGCCAAGTATATGGTTTAGGTTGACCATTGATTTTCTTGCAGACTGAAAGTGACATAACATTGACTGATGCTTCTGAGTCTACTAAGCAGTTGTGCACATTATAGTTGAAAATTTCAAAAGTTAGGAGAAAAGCTGGAGTTTTATACTTAGACTTACCTCCTAAACTTGCCTCACCAATTTCTTCCTTAGGTTGGTTGTCACTGGGAGGCTCCTCTTCTGGTATCTCAAGTGCTTTTAAAAGCTTCTCTTTTTTCTGAGGTAAATTACACATTTCAAACAATGAGATATTCGCTTTATCTTTTTTAATGTCTTCCACAATATCATATCCCATCTCAGGTTATTTGAGATTCTTCTTGACATTATCAATCTTAACTTCAATAGGCTTAAGAGGTGTGTTGATTTTCTTTGGATCTTGACTTGAAATGGTGAATTCAGGTATTTTAACAGTTGTAGTGTTTTTCTATATCTTCTTCATGTTTTCTTGAAGTTTCTTAATCTTGGGAAGTATTGACTTATCTTCTTTTAACGAACTCTGACTTATTGTTGTTACATTGGTTTCCGGTGTTTCCTCCTGTATCAGAAAATATTCTTCTCCTGTATCAAACATAGAGACACAGTCCCATAAAACTAAAGTATCTTCCTCTTGTTTTTTCATAGGTTCATTATCCTTTTATCCCTCCTTACCAGTTTCTGTCAGTTTGGAGTCCAATAATTGATTCATTACTAACATCATAGAATTAATCCATTGCAGGCAATTCTTCTCGGAAAGAGGTTGCTAATGAAAGGTACAAAAATTATCCATGCCTACATTAGTTAAATTCATTGTTGCAGGACTGTGTGGAGGAGTTTTAGGTTGACTGATGTCTTCCCTTTTCTTATAATAAGGCTTATATGGTTTGTAAGCCTCCTTTTCCTTTTCTAAATCTATCACTCTGTTGGATAACTTTTGCATCATCTTCACCATCCCTTCTAACTACATAGGGTAATTTTCTATACTCTCCATCTAAGCCTCTACCTTCTCAGCTTCTTCATAGGTTCCTGCTAATGTGGGTCTAACTGATCTCTTGGAAAACATGGATAGATCAGGCCCAAGGGCTAAGGTATAGTATTCAATTAGAGCATTTTCAGATGGATTATCAGCTGCAGTCAAATTGTTTAGGTAAGCAACAAATATTTGAGTGAAATTATGCACTCTTTCTTTCCTTTATTTATTTAGAGCACATAACCCTTTCATTAAAGTTGCATGAGTTTTCTGCACTACATATTTACTTCTAAACATTCTCTCAAAGGTGTTCCAATCTGTGATTGAATTTGCAGGAAGGGAAAAATACCATGAGGATACTTTTCCTTTCAGGGTGTGGGGTGTTAGTTTTTCAACATTAAGCTAGCATTATTAGGATCTTTAACTGAGAGAATAACAAGCACAAAAATCAAACACAAGAGACAATGAACACAGTGTTTTTCCTCAGGGAAAACATAAATGGAGAAAACCATGCAACTTTCTCAGAGATAGAATCAACACCGAAAAAGAAAATCCCAATACTGTAAGTGATCTCCCGACAACAGTAACCTTCTTCTTATCTAGCCCCAGTGTCTTCTCCTTCCTCAACTATGCGCTACACTTGAGTGTGTATGAGTTGTGTGCTAAATAGAGACTCCAGTTCTCTATTTATACTAATCCTGGCATGACTAAAACCCTACTAGGGCCGACCTATACCAGGAGAATCTAATAACCCTAGTACCCCAGAACTTTGGGGACTTTAACCCTTAGACAATCGGAGGGTTACCCACAATGACTTGACATGACTTGTTTACATTATTGATCCTCCCGATTGGAACATATGGGCATGACATCATGACTCAATTACATAATAGATACATCCCAGAATAAACATCGGGTTACAAGACATAATATACATAGATGAATACATTCTGAAGTTACAAATACATCAACACTCCCTCTTAACTAGGAAGGTATTATTTCAACACAATTTTCAGCATTGGTTTTCTTCTCTACATCAACTAGATCATCTCGTCATCTTCAAGTATTCTTTAGTCTTCAAGTCTTCTTTGTCTTCAAGTATTCTTTGTCTTCAAGTCTTCTGAGTCTTCAAGTCATCTTCTTCTTCAAATATTCTTCATCACGGGATCTGCATCATAATGACTACTGGCTCATCATTGCTAGATCATTACTCGATCTTGATCGTCATCAAGTTTGGCTCATCATCACATCTGGATCATCATCAAGTCTGGATCATCATCACAACTGGATCATCACTTGATCTGGATCATCATCAAGTCTGGATCATCTCATCTGGATCACTTGATCTGGATCATCATTAAGTCTGGATCATCATCTGCTATCTCATAATGGTGTTATCTTGATTCTTCTCATCACAGGAAGTTCTACAGAGTTAATCCTATAGGCCTACCCTTCATGTAGGTCTTCATCAGCACTTATATCTGACACTTAAGTCAAAATGGCCTGTCCAGCTCTTACATCTGACCACATCCTGTCAGAAATGCATGCCCAGCACTCACATCTGACCACATCTTGTCAGAAAGGCCCAGCACTCACATCTAACCCCATCTTGTCAGAAAGGCTCAGCACTTATATCCGATCATGTGCAAGCACATCACATTGAAAAGGATCTACACTTACACCCGACCCCATATTGTCAGAAAGTAACTGCACTTACATCTGACCTCATCTTGTTAGAAAGGCACAGCACTCACATCTGACCATGTGTAAACACATCGCGCCAGAATGGCTTAGCACTTATATCCGACCTCATCTTGTCAGAAAGGCTCTGCACTTACATTCGACCATGTGTAAACACATCACATCAAAAGGGCATGCACTCACATCTGATCATGTAGGAACTAATCCTATCATCACATCAGAATGGCCCCCAGTCCCAGACTGAGCTACCTGGTAACTGACCAGGTGCCTCCATTCCTAGAATGGAAATTGCCCTTACATCTGTCCTACTCGACAAAATGGCCAACACTCACATCTAACATGGGAGGAACTTAATCCTTTAGCCATGATAGAATGGTTCAACCCTTACATCTGATCAAGTGGGAACACATCCCTCTATCACATCAGAGTGGCTTCTCATTCCTAGACTGAGTTTTCCTGGTAACTGACCAGGTGCCTCCATTCCCAGAATGGCAGTTTTCCTTACATCTGTCCTACTCGACAGAATGGCCAGCACTCATATCTGACATGGAAGGAACTAATCCTCTCACCATGATAGAATGGCTCAGCCCTTACATCTAACCATGGAAGGAATCAATCCTCTCACCATGTCAGAATGGCTATGGGTCTCATCACTTTCCCTTGGAGGAAAACTCTATCTGGAGAACACAAAGATTCTCCCTGAAGTACTCAAACTTCAGCCTAGCCAATGGCTTCATCAATACATCAGCTATCTGTTCCTCTATCACAACATACTGGAGCTTCACTACTCCCCTCTACACCATATCCCTAATATAGTGATACTTGATCTCGATATGCTTCAACTTGTCATGGAACACTGGATTCTCTGACAACTTCACGCAACTCTAGTTGTCACAATGTATACAAGTAGTATCCAACTGAAGATCAAATAAATCAGACAGTAGCTTCCTCAGCCATACTGCCTCACAACTAGCTGAACAAGCTACGACATACTCTTCTTCAGCTATACTCAATGCCACACAGGATTGCTTCCTGCTAAACCAAGAGATCACACCTGATCCCATACGGAAGAAACATCCTGAAGTACTCTTCCTATCGATGGCACTTCCTTCCCAATCTGAATCAACATAACCCTCCAGGTTAATCTTTTGATTCGCATCGTACTTGAGCCCATAATCAACGGTACCCCTCAGGTACCTTAGAATATGCTTTGCAGCAATCAAGTGAATATTTCTTGGATCTGTCAAGAACTGGATCAAGGTGTTCACAGCAAAGCAAATGTCTGGTCTCGTGTTTGTCAGGTACATCAAGGACCCAATCATCTGACAATACATCTCAGCATCAACCATCTCTGATGAAGCGTCACTCAATAGCTTCAGGTTCGATGCCATAGGTGTGGCCATAGCCTTGCAGTCCATCATCCCAAACCTCTTCAAGATCTCTACTGCATACTTCCCTTGTCCAAGGAATATTCCATCTGCACTCTGCCACACCTCCATACCTAAAAAATAATGCATCATACCCAAGTCCTTCATTTCAAACTCAGCAGCAAGCTTTCTCTTTGTATCAGCAATCAACCCATCCATACCTGTCACAAATAGATCATCTACATACAGTAGAAGCGTCACTGGGTTTCCATCTTCAACCTTGTAGTAAAGGTTGGAATCTGCTTTACTTTTGGTAAATCCCAAACTAGATAGAAAGCTGTCAATTCTGCCATACCAAGTCCTGGGTGCCTGTTTCAAACCGTGCAGGGCTTTCTTCAATATGCATACATGAGACTCTCTTTCACGTGTCTCAAAACCAAGTAGTTGTTCTACATACACTTCCTCTTCCACTACACCATTCAAGAAGGAAGTCTTGACATCCATCTGGTGTATCTTCCATTTCATTACTGCAGCCAGAGCAAGTACTGATCTGATGGAAGTGTATCTAGCAACAGATGCAAAGGTTTCTTCATAGTCTATTCCTTCTTTCTAAGAGAAACCCCGAGCCACAAATCGTGCCTTATATTTTTCAATGCTACCATCTGCAGCATGCTTGATCTTGTAGATCCATTTGGAAGTTACAACTGACTTCCCTTCTGGTCTTGGGACAACATCCCAAACATCATTCTTCATGATCGATTGGTACTCTTCGATCATAGCATCCTTCCATTCTTTCCATTATGCCACTTCTTCATAACTGGAAGGTTCTTTATCAATGAAATCACATAGTGAAGCTACATACCTTGAGCAGGATCTGGTCCTCTTTCTTTCTCTGTGATTCTCTTCTAGAGCCCCATACCTTTCCGCACCTTGGATAATTTCATGTACCCAAGCAGGTTTCCTCTTATGAGGATTCTTCTCCAGAGGTGGATCTACCATTGACATAATAAATATTAATCAATCCAAAATATCATAATCCTCATAGTCATCATAATCTCCATCCTCCTCCTCCTACTCATCATCTCCATCGTCATTTGTTTACTCTTTAGCACCATCTTGATATAATTCACCTAGTTTTCCACCTAGACAACCTACCATAAGGGAAATTTAAATGTAACTAATCTAGGATGCTAAAGTGGACACAATTTGTGCCCACTTTAGCACCATCCCAATATAATGCATCTAGATTTGTACCCAGACAACTTGGCATAAGGAGAATATAAATATAATTGATTTGGGATTCTACAGTGGATGCAATTTATGTCCACTTTATCATCATCCTGATAGAATGTGCCTAATTTTTCACCTAGACAACATAGCATAAGGAGAATTTAATTGTAATTGATTTGGGATGCTACTCTAGGTGCTAAGTGCACATAGTTTGAAACCTAAATGGTAACCATATATGCTTTAAATTTTAACAATGATGATGACCTAGATGATAGTGATGAGCTAATAATGGCGATGATGTTGTTAATGATGATGATTACCATCATCATCATGACATCATTTTCATCGTCATCATGATAATCACTATAGTCATCATCGTAATCATAATTTCCACCATTATCATGACGATTATTATATTCATGTCATCATTTCCAACATGATCATGTTGATTAATATATTCATTGTCGTCCTCCTCGTCATCATTTCTGAAAATTGGCCCACCAAGCATCACACCAAAACCGTGGATCATGTTAGCACCAAAATCCAACCTATGAATCGACAAGAGATTTTGGAGTGGGAAACACCCTATAAACTATCTCCATCTCACCATTGTCATGTTTGTGGGATTATTCACAATAACGGTGATGTTAAAAAACACACTAACGTTTCAAATACAAAAAACATGTGCCAACAGGTGCACTACTTCAATACATGGCCCTTGCATCAAAATTATCGTCCCATGCGGTCTTTTTTTCAAATGCTCATGATGCAAAACATGACAAAAATGGCTCATCTTAATTTGTGCTAATTTAGAATCACTCTACAAATTTATTATCAATGTAATGAAAACAACATGTCATGTTGGTGTTGCATTGGTATCATGTGTAAACTTTTGGCATCAGGTTAAATATGTTTTTAGCATCAAGTCAAAATCATATATTTGTGATACGTATCCAATTATCAATTATTATTTAATCATTGATTAATTAATTATCAATTATTAATTAATCATAATTATTATTTATAAATATTACTTATTAACTATTAATTTGTTATTGTTAATTATTAAATACACCTCTAGTTGTTGCACTAGGTGGTTGGCTTAATTAAGTGGAAAATTTACCTTGGTAACATCGGTGTTAGAGGTTATACTTGTATATTGACACTGTTATCTCTCTAGGAAACTCTTCTAGGTTGCAGCTCGAAGATGCCTAGTAACTTCAATATTTTTAAAGGGTTTACTCAATGGATCAAGTCAGATGACCAAAAATACCTCACACACTCAATACATGCATAATACTCAATCAAATAGACAGGTATTCTAACTATCAATGTTAAGAGGGTTGGTAATAAAGATTAACAGATGAAGAACTCACTATGCTAGCACATTCGCACCAAAGACACTCACATATGAATGGCTAATCATAACAAGGAAAAGATACTTGTAATTCCAATAACCCACACAAATATAGGATGACAACCATCTTGCATTAAGTAAATAGAATAAACATGAATGAGACATCCAAGCACAATTACAGAATAGAAAGAAGATGAAAGTTGAACATGTAATGGCAAAAGAGCTTGTATTAGGTGACAAAGCACATGAGAAGCTTGAATACAATAAGTTTCTAAATGTCCCCGAAAGTTGAAACCTCTACAATGATTCTTCAATGAGCTTAAATAATATTTACAAATCAGTTTCAATATCCTCAAAAGACGGATCTGATAACCTCTTTTCCTATCTCAAATCCGAATTTGTGAAGTGGCTGGAAAAGGGAAAAAATTCTGGAAATATGCTGCTATGATATTGACCTATATCTCTCACATAAAAACATATTTTGGAAAACTGAGATACATTTTTGTACATTGGTTTGTTATGAGAAAAAACCTCTCTCAGTTCTTTTAGATTCGTTTTCACTTTCCCGACATCTGTATTTCAAAAACATGTGTCAAACAGCGAAATTCTGACATCCGAACATTAGGGCTCAGAGATGGACTTATTCTCCCAATATGAAACACCTGTAGGAAAAATGAGATATAATATTGTTCTATGACATGTTAAGAACAAAAACCTCCTACCGTTCTTCAAAATGATTCTCCAGTCGCTCAGAATCATCATTTGGAAATGATAACTTTTCACAATAAAAACGTCAATTTTGGTGGCTTGGAGCGCCCTGAAATTTCGGTCTAAACTGGGGCTCAAAGATAGATTTGGTTATACAAATATATTACACCTGTAGGAAACCTGAGAGAGGTTATTGTTATTTGGTTTATTATGAGAAAAAATCTCTCTCGGTTCTTTGAGATTCATTTTCATTTTCCCGACATCTGTATTTCAAAAATATGTGTCAAACAAGGAAATTCTGAGATCCAAAAATTAGGGCTCGAAGATGGATTCAATTCTCCCATTCTGTGATACTTGTAGGAAAACTGAGAGACATTATTTTTCTTTTACATGTCAAGCACAAAATCCTCTGAGTGTTTCTCAAAATGATCCTCCAGTCGTCCAAAATCATCATTTGAAAATGATGACTCAGCACAGTAAAAATGCCACATTCCTGAAAACACTGCCTCATCTTGCGGAGGACTTTTGACTACCTTTACAAGATTTAAATGCAGATATGAAAGTATTATTCGAAATTTGAGGATGTCTAGTTGTCAATCGACTATTTTAGCGTGTAAAACGGCCTCTTTGCAGCTGAGAAAATTGAGTTTTCCTAAAACATGCTCACCGTTTCCAAGCTTCTGTGCTTTCGGTTGCTGAAAGAGCCCCAAATTTCATGTTTTAGTTGTCGAAAGATCTGCTTTCAGTGGCTAATGAACAGTCCCACCTAAGCCACCGAAACCTGATTTTTTACTTTTTTGAAGGAAAAACCAAATCAAATGTTTTCCAAATTTATTGCATACCTAAAGCTCTAAAAAACAAGCCAAAATAAATTTAGAAATTTATTTTTCAATGACTTCCTATCACCTATAATAAACAAAATTGACTATTTTATTTGAGGAGATAACATCTGGCTCCTACTCAGGGATGGAATCCTCCCTATGAGGTTCCAAGAACCACAGATCTGATGCCTTTCCTGGACAACAAAATATAGAACCTAGTCTAGTGTTCCATTGGGCATGGAGTCGACAATACAATCTTCTTCTGAACACCTTTCAAGAGCTTCCTTTACAACTGATCCCCTGCAAACCTGTAGCATGATTGTATCCTATCCTGCTTATTCAACAACCAATAACTGGAAAAGTCTACTTGTTCATATAAAGAGCGTATTCTCTTTCCTACTCCTAATTCTAATCAGTAAAGGCTTCTTATCAAGTGACATCATGCTTCCAATTAAGCCATGTCAAAAACTGATCTGCTGAACTTATCCTTGATCTTGACCTGAAAAATAAATGAAACCATAGCATGCAGCAATGTAGTTTGAAAGGGTGACAGAACCAGCTATCATCTGACAAAAATATTTTAACATTTATGCTGCTTATAGATTCCAAATAATCAGCAATAGGGTCGTAAATGTCACAAAGAAATACCTCTCCATGCTGCTATTCCAACTGAATGAAATGTTGCTACTGGCTGCTTTCAGTGATCTCCATGTTAACTGTAGATTTCTCAACCTATGACTGAGAAGAATGCATGATGAACTGTTGATCTGGACTTTTTGGATCATCATCTTCCTCCTCATATCTGTTGCACTCTTCCTTTGTTTGCAAATCAAAAAACTAAGAGATTCCCTTACTATCTGTTTCATATTCAAATTTGTCACATGCTGATATAAAAATCTGTTCATTATCTTTGGGGTTTCCAAAGGGGACAATCTCATATTTATGACAACCTAAGTCAGTAGATGCATTTAATACAATGTCAAAAGCATCTGTACTATGGTTATCATCCTAAATTTCATTAATATCTTGGTCACAATAAGAGGTGTCACCTATTGCAACATACTCTTCATGAATGTTTAGTTCTTTATTCAATAAATTGAATTCATGATAGCATTCGGAATATAAAAGATCAGCTGAAAATATTCCTTTGCAAAACAAATGAAAGGCAGCATGAAAATCTACCAAAGAGATGATACTGGCAATAGGAAGGGACCGGTACCAATCACGAGCAATCCCCTCTAAAGAATACCAAAAGAGCTTGATCTGAACATCCTCATGCACAACTTGCAACCAATGAATAAAGTCATGAAAATCCAGCAAGTGTTCAACTGGAACTTCCCACTCTTCTCCTCTAAGTCTAGGAAGACTATGTTCCCATTCATCTCTACTAGGCACTAGATTAGGTTAACCAAAAATATTTGAGAAATCACAAAATGCATACCTCTTTGCTAATATCTTGTTCATTTCGTACCAATGGATTCGCCAACAAATTTCTAAGCAATGGATTCGCCATTGAATCCATCCTTCATGGAGTCACTAGATAGATGATTACAACCGAAAATGTGCCCAGTCTTTGTCTATCATCAAAGATGGAGCTTATGTCGTCTCCCAAGGAATCTGAGATTCAATCCCCTCTCCCCGGTAATGGCGCCAATTTGTTAGCTCTCCAGGAAACTCTTCTAGGGTGCAGCTCGAAGATGCCTGGTAACTTCAATATTTTTAAAGGGTTTACTCAATGGATCAAGTCAAATGACCAAAAATACCTCACACACTCAATACATGCATAATACTCAATCAAATAGACAAGGCTTCTAACTATCAATGTTCAAAGGGTTGGTAATAAAGGTGAATAGATGAAGATCTCACTATGCTAGCAGATTCACACATAAGACACTCACATATGAATGGTTGATCATAACAAGGAAAAGATACTTTTAATTACAATAACCCACACAGAGATAGGATGACAACTATCTTGCATTAAGTAAATAGAATAAACATGAATGAGACATCCAAGCACAATTACAGAACAGAAAGAAGATGAAAGTTGAACATGTAATGGCAAAAGAGCTTGTATTAGGTGACAAAGCACATGAGAAGCTTGAATACAATAAGTGTCTAAAATTCTCTGAAAGTTGAACCCTCTACAATGATTCTTCAATGAGCTTAAATAATCTTTACAAATCAGTTTCAAGATCCTCAAAAGATGGATCTGATAACATCTTTTCCTATCTCAAATCTGAATTTGTGAGGTGGCTGGAAAATGCAGAAATTTTTGGAAATATGTTGCTCTGATATTGACCTATATCTCTCAAATAAAAACATATTTCAGAAAACTAAGAGAGGTTTTTGTATATTGGTTTGTTAATATAAAAAATTCTCTTAGTTATTTGAGATTCTTTTTTATTTTCCCGACATCTGTATTTCAAAAACATGTGTCAAACAGGGAAATTCTGAGATACGAAAATTAGGGCTCAAAGATGGACTTGATTCTCCCAATATGAAACACCTGTAGGAAACCTGAGAGAGTTTATCATTCTATGACATGTTAGGAACAAAAAAATTCCTACAGTTTTTCAAAATGATTCTCCATTCGCTCAGAATCATCATTTGAAAATGATGACTTTTCACAGTAAAAACGCCAATTTCGGTGGCTTGGAGCACCCTGAAATTTAGGTCTAAACTGGGGCTCAGAGATGGATTTGGTTCTCCAAATATATTACACCTGTAGTAAAAATGAGATACATTATTGTTATTTGGTTTATTATGATAAAACACCTCTCTCAGTTCTTTGAGATTCATTTTCATTTGCCCAACATTTGTATTTCAAAAACATGTGTCAAACAGGGAAATTCTGAGATCCAAAACTTAGGGCTCGGAGATGGATTCGATTCTCCCATTTTGTGACACTTATAGGAAAACTTATAGAGGTTATTTTTATTTGAAATTTAAGGCACAAAATTTTCCAAGCGTTTCTCAAAATGATCCTCCGATCGCCCAGAATCATCATTTGAAAATGATGATTCAGCACAGTAAAAATGCCACATTCCTGAAAAACACTGCCTCATCTTGTGGGGAACTTTTGACTACCTTTACAATCTCTAAATTCATATATGAAAGTACCATTATAAATATGAGGATATCTAGTTGTCAATTGACTATTTGAGCATGTAAAACGGCCTCTCCGCGGCTGAGAAAAATGAGTTTTCCTAAAACATGCTCACCGTTTCCAAGCTTTTGTGCTTTCGGTGGCTAAAATAGCCTCGAATTTCACACTTTAGCTGCCGAAAGCTCTACTTTCGGTGGCTAATGAACAGTTGAAATGTCTGCCTAAGCCATTAAAACCTAAGTTTTGACTTTTTTGAAGGAAAAACCAAATCAAATGTTTTTCAAACTTTATTACATACCTAAAGCTCTAAAAAATGAACCAAAATAAATTTAGAAATTTATTTTTCAATGACTTCTTATCACCTAAAATAAACAAACTTGACTATTTTATTTGAGGAGATAACAGACACTCCTTAACTTACATCCATATTGATGTTTTGGAAAAAATGTGGAAGAGAAAGAAAGATATAGGTGGCCTCCCTTTGGTAAAATGGCAAAGGCTTGCCAAGACAAAAGTTATGGGGTTTGGAGACTATATAATTTCCATAATTTTTGGAAATCCCTAGATTTTAAGATCCTTTACAGTGTCATACATTGCCTATGTTTATAGGAAGATGTAATTAAATCAAATTACATAGACCCCTTTAATTTGGATATTAGATCAAATATAGAATAAAACTAGTATAGAATGGGAAGCTTTAACTCTAGCATTTCCCCCTGTAGGTCAATGGCTTGCTCAAAAAATTAGAACTGGACAGAGTTTGAATAGGGGAAGATTTAACTCTATCATTTTCTCTTATAAATCCAAAGATGTAAAAAAAATTGATCGACTTCTTCAAAGTAATACTATGAGCATTATTGAAATGCTTGTTGCTTCATTCCATTTTAAACCAAGACCAAAATGTCCTTAAGAGTACAAAGAAAGTTAGTTTTTTTGTTAATATTTTTATCCCCTTCTTGTGCCTTGGATGTTCCTAGTAAAAATGAGGGCATGGATGGGGGGGTTCTCCAAAACAACCTTGTAGGGTGACATTTTGGTAGCACCGTGATAGGTGTTATTGCAATACTACCAGCTTTCTACAAGAGAGGTGTAGGGGGTGGGGGGTGGGGAAACTACTAAAATCAATGGCCATATCATTCGATGTGAAACCCAATGGCTAACAATATTTGTATGTTCAACACCTCACAACCTCCATTACTTATTATTAACTCCAATATCTCAAGTCCTATAGTATCCAGAAGTATTGTGACATGCATTGTCATCATGGACATCGACGTTGTCATCATCATCATCATCAATGTCATATGGTACGTCAACATCATCTCAATCATCATCCTCATTATCAGCATCAATGTCATCCTCAATTTAATTGTGATATTAATGAGAAATCACAAGAATGGATGATATAATCTTATACTTATCAAATCATATCCATATGCTCCATTATAATTGTCGTAATGCATCATCGTCATGTTGTTAGGGCCAATTAGATGCAATTAGGGTCTATCAAATGTTGTTGGGGACACTAAAATTCCAATACAGCAATTTCGGTGACATTAAGTTAATTTACCCCTCATTAGGATTAATCAAGATCCAAAAGTACTATCACATGAATCATGATCATTGACATTTAGATTGATATATCTGACATTATGTTAGACATTTTCTGAACACAGTTCCTAGTGTTAGGGTACACAGGGTACTCCCAAAGGACCGATCACCAAGAGAAACCGCTTTACACAAATGAATCACAGATCAATACACCAATGTTTGTCATGTGGTTAAAACCCTCGAGAGGGAAACAGTCCATGGCCCCAGCCAAATAGCTACTTGGAGCAATTTATTATGCAAAAGAAAGAAAGTTACATGAGCTTCTCATAATCGATCAACTAGCCAAGGACCCTCTATGCTCTTTAAATAGAGATCATAGACCAATCCGGTGTTAAGCCACGGATCAATGGTAGGTATGATCTAAGAGAATTTGAACCGTCAGATTACTCTATGTCTAGAACATATCGTAACCGTCGAATTAGAATATTTACAAATGCATACTAATGCATACTAAAGAAACACACTTTTACCTAACGGATATATTACACAAGTTGATCTTAACTAACTCCTAAGTGTCTAAATATCCTAACACCTAGCTCTAAACCTAGTGCAATGCCTAGCATTGTTCCTTTCAAAATTTCTGGCATTATTCTAGGGGTTACACCTGGCTCTATACCCGACGCTATGTTGGAATTTTTCTAGGTGCAATTCCTGGCTCTATACTTGGTGCTATGTTGGATGTTTTTCCTATCAAAATTCATCGTGCAATTCATGTCGCTAACCCTGGATTAATATATGGTTCTATGCTATTCAAAACGTTTTTTTGGAGGCTATTCTAGGCGTTATATGGGATGCTTTTTTGGATGCTAATTCGGACGTTAATTGGGATTCTAATTGGGATGATAATTGTGATGCTAAATGGGACGCTAATTGGGATGCTAATTAGGATGTTAATTGGGATAATAATTGTGATGCTAATTGGGACCCTAATTGGGACATTAATTGGGATGCTAATTAGCATCCAAAATAATGCCAACTTTTTAAAAAAGACTCTAATTGGGATGCTAATTGGGGCGTTAATTGGGACGCTAATTGGGATGCTAATTATCATCCAAAATAGCCCCAAATTTTAAAAAGGGACGCAAATAATGCCATTAAAAGTGCCATCTCATGTAAAAGCTTCCACTTTTTCCAAAAAATGATGAAAAATACACTAAAAGTGATATTGGATGCTAAAAAGGAAGCTAAAAGAGACGTTAATCACAGGTTTTTTGTTGTAGTGTCTTCAATATGATCATTCACTTGTTCTCCATTAACCATAGGCACTCCATGTTCCTCCGACACTTGTTCTGAAAGCACTTCCTCTGGATGATATGGCGTAGGATGTCTTTCCTTTATAAATACATGAATACATCAATAGATATAAGTTAATATATGAAATATTAAAATAATGAAATCATTTACCAAATCTAAAAATATAAAAAAAATTATAATGCTAAACTTACAAATGAATGATATTCATTCCCCCCCTCAACGTGTCCAAGTTCCCTATAATGTTTTGTGGTTGTTGTGATCAATATTCTTCTCCTCTTAAAGCCCCTGCATTGACTACATGGACAATAATATTTCCCGTCACCCCTTAGTTTCGCTGCATCCCATAGTCTAGAAAGCAATTGTCGATTTTGTTCGTTTGGATCAGGAATATTGCTATTTGACATTTTCTCACAAACTTCGTGAATGAATACTAACAATATTAAAAAATCAAGGTCCACACATCACTATTTTCACAAACAGTGGTTTATCGAAGAATATAAAAAATTCCACAAACTTTATGTCAAAGAAAAAAAATCCGCAAATCGGCTGTCGAAGAATAAAACAATTCCTCAAACGGTCCGTCAAGGAATAAATAATTTCTGCAAATAGTCCGTCGCTTCTATAGAAAACATGTCGGAATGTTTTGTAATGTATATAATTTCAAATTTCACTGTTGTCGAATATCTGACAATATGAACATACTTACCGTTGAAAATATGCCTTTATTTTATTCTAAATAAATATCATGGACTCGTCGCAAATCCGATGAACTGTCATCACAAATCCAATGCCCTTCTCGTCACACATTCGACTACCTTTCATCGCTTAACTGACAACAATCCTGGTCGAAAAACCAATGACCATGAAGGTCTGAAAATTGACGATGCTTGAAGACGACAAAAACAAATCGGACAAAATAGTACTTTTCATCATTGCAATTCGACAAAAAAAGTACTTTTCGTTGGATGTCGTCAGATTTTGTAGTCATATTTTGGGCTCAAATCCTTTTGTGTGAAAAAACTCCAAGATGAGTCATTTGAAGTTTCCAAACCCTATGGATTAGTAAAAATCCCTAATTTACATAGAATGTACCTCCAAAATTATACCGAGCTAGATGATAAAATTTCTACAAAAGTTACTTATTTATGTCTTTTATATATCTTGAAAATTATAGTCCTCGATGATCACATCAAACCTCCTCAAAGAAGCTGGTAGGTATTGAAAGAAGCGAATGCAACATGGTTAGAATTGTTGGGAATCTAGTTCTTAGGGATAGGCATATTCACATGTAATAAATACCAAGAGTCACTGTGAATACAAAGAGTCATGAAGGAGTCTAAGAGAAGCCTTGGAAGATGAAACCAGGGGTCATCTCACATGTATTTATATGTACATTTGTAAATGATAAATGTATCTCACACATATCCATCTTGTGTGTTATTTGTATTTGTGTCAACCAATTTTCCTATCTACCCTAGTGGGAAACTTAACAATGGTATCATAGCATATATTGTTCTTAAAAACAGAGTAAAACTATGGTTTTCCATCCCAAAACATTTGAATAAGTTTTCTTGAGATATGAGTCAGACTTTAAGTTTGAATTTAGTGATCCCTCTCTACTATGGAAGTGCACGATTGGAGATTCTCTCTCTATGGTGTGTGTGATATCTTATTGAGATGAATGTGAAAAATATGGATTTGACCATTCTTTGTGTTGAATACTGGACTTAATTGTTGCATATTGAAGAACCATATTCAGTGTTTCATTGGTGTTGTGATTTATCCTCCATGAATGGGCCTAATTTATAAGTGAGAGGCATATTCTCCACTATTATGTGAGAGGGGTATGTTGGTGGGGTGAGTTGAAGAATAGTCAACCTAGAGATGTGTGTAGGCTTGGATCAAGGATCTATTTTTTGAAGCTAGAGAAACCATTGTTGTGGCCTATGTGTTAAGCTAAGCCTTCAAGATATATTTCACACCTCTCGACTGTTGGTTGGTGTCCAGGTTTGATTCATGATCCATGCATCTCATCATCCCAATACTTCATCTCGAGCCACTATGTAAAGAAATGCACTTTCTTCATGTGAAGTAGGAAGCACTTCAATTATAGGATTGACCTATATAGCCATGGTGTGAAGAACCATTGGAGCTATTTATGACATCATTAATTCTCATGGGAGTTGCAATTTGTAAACCTACCTATGTGTATGTGAAGCTATGTGAGCTATGTGGAGCACTTTAATATTTCTCCAAGTCGAAAACCAAATCCTAGCCAAGCACCAAGTCTCATAGTAAAAATCCATATAGAATACCATGGGTATGTAGTCAATAGAAAACACTAGGATTTTATTTTCCTATGTGATCTTCATAAGCCGAGGTTAGAAGTTCAATTTTCCATTTTGGAAATTGGATCTTTTCCCTGAAGGAATAATGTTTCAACTTTTGAGTGAATGATCCTAGTGCCAAACTTTTGGACTATGTGGAGAAACATTTCATCTTATGAAGTAAGTCTTATCACCCTCTACACACTATAGTATGTTCATACAACATTCTAAAAATTTTGAACCTCAAGAAATCCAAGCATTCGAGTTCCTAAACTTTTAATTGAACAAATTTACAGAGTTTTGCTGATCGAAATCCATTTATTTTGACAATTTGAATATTTTGATGAGTATACTTAGTTTTCTTGAAGTTGGATTATGATTCTTTTGAGGTCTCACTTTGTTTTGATGCTAAGAGACTTAGCAGTAAGGGAAATTTGAATTCTTTCCATTTGAAATTCCAATATTGTGATATTTATGCCATCGTGGTCAATCATCTTGTTTATAAAATTGGCACAAAACCATTGTAAATTGTTGAATGGGTGATGTTAATGTGTTTCAATATGGATGGAGGGAACAAAATATGCATGGAATTCGAACTTCCAAAGTATCTTCTCACTATTAAAATTTGGTGTTGTCATTGATGTCAAACAAGAAGCATGATGATGTCAAACAAGAAGCATGATGATGTCAAGCAAGAAGCATGAAGCCTTTGAATCCAGTTTGAAGAAGTATATAGAAAACATGCTTGTAAGTCTCAGTAGTGTGAAAGACCCACCAAGTGATGGCACTCTAGTGCACAAGACCCACCAAGTCATGACCTTATACTGCATCAGTCCCACAAAGTCAGTAATAATACATAAGTGAACACCGATGAAAGAATAAGAAAATTGACTAAAAATAAAGGAAGAAGGGGTGTCACTGACTTAGAGGAACCCCAACTTGTGTACAAAGAAATTGAACAAGAATAGAAGGAGTAGTATAAATAAGTGAGTGATTGAAGTGTTGATGTAACCTTGAAAGGGCACAAGATGTTGTATTATGAATTGGCAAGATTCAAATTATTGGGGTATCAATGGCTTGTTGATCCAAAAGAATTATATAGAAGATATTTAAGTGCACGGATTAGAAAATAAAGTATGGAGATCTGAAAAAGTGTGAAGATTATTTTTGTGGCGTCTAAAATATGAGGGTTCTATGTGCGCAAAGATGAGTGTACAGAAGATGCACATATCTGATTGCATAGAATACATGTAGTTGTATTAGAGAAGTATGTGCAACAAAAGTGATAAATATTTTTGGGTAGAGATAGATTGTCATGAAACACATATCGAGGTAACGAATCATAGATTGCAGATCGAGGAAACAGATCATTGATTGTAGATCAAGGAAATGTATCACTGATCACAAATTGATAAATACGACAACAATTTGATTTTGGGTAGTAGGATGGGGTAAGGAAGGAAGATCAGTGTCTTCCACAGGTTGGTTCCTAAACACATCAAAGTAGGTGCTTGCATAGACGATTGATTTCCTCACATGTTGGAGCCTATATACAACAAGTTGGTGCTTTTATAAAGGATTGGTGTCCTAACAGGTTGTTGTGTGATACAACGAGCTGGTTCTTGTAAGTGGGATTGGTGTCCTAATCAGATTGATGTATGAGTGAGTCAGTGCTCACATATTTGGAGATTTGTTTCTCCCATCCATTTATGTAATCATAAATTTTATATGTATATATAAATTTACTTTCCAAATATTATGTGCATGGTTTCCTTTTATTGTTATGGTTTTAAATTGAAATTGGAGTATAAATTGTGAAGTGAAAAATTGTTTAATCTGCGCATGATACTGATTCAGTCCCTCTCAGTATCATTAAAAATTCTAACAATTGGTATCAAAGAAGGTTCCTTCATATACAATTTAACAAATAGAAGGAAAATCAATTCTCCTCATGGCGATAGAAAAAGAACCAAATCTCAACAAAAATCTAAAGAAACCACCAAGCAATTGCAAAGATCATTGCACAAAAGATATTTGTAAAAAGTAAAGTTGTGAGAGATTAGAATACCCTGATGGTGTCTCTATTGAATAAGGTAGATGTGTTATTCACACTCAAAGGAAAACTATATAATAAGTCAAAATCATGGAAACTCTAAAAAGGAAAGAAGAAGAGTCAAAGGAAATGGAAACACACTTGTTCAACCAATTACAAAAAAAGGATGAATCTTATGAGTCAAAGGAATGAGAACTAGCATCCCTAGAAGACAAAATTGAAAGCCCGGAGTCAAGAAGTCAAAGGCTTTCCAAATAAATTATATCTCTAAAGGAAGAAATGGGAACAAAAAGGAAGGATGTTGAAAAAATAGGAAAAGAAGGGGTTTCTAAATTCAAAGAAGAAGTTCAATCCTTAAAAAATCAGCGGTAAGGATATCAAAGACAAATTGGCATTGCTAGTAGGATGATTAGCACACAAAAAATTCAAATAAAAAAATTAGGAAGAGACTAATGGATTGAGGACTTAATTTGAAAAGGTTAAAAAAACATTGGATAGTCAAATCAGAGAGGCCAAGACAGCTAAGAAAAATTGGAAATTCAACTTCAAGCAAGGGATGAGATTTGTCAAAAACATGAGCATGAGATCCTTTCACTAAAAGAATATTTGGACATGAGATTTTCCAACTAGAGACAAAATCAAAATTTGTGAAGAGAACCATGATCTTAGATCACATTCCTAGTTTTCAAAGATCACCAAATGACAAGACTGGTCTTGGATTTGACAAAAATCAGCATACTTTTGAAGAAAGCTCCAAATCATTTGAGGAGAAGGTTAAATCCAAAAAAAATCACAAAGAAGACACTAGCATGGGAGGAAAGGAAAATCAACCAAATTCTGACATAAGAAAATGTAGGAGGGTTGCACTACCAAAAAGACAATATACACTCAGCTACAAAAAACATTTTTTGTTGTTTCTATTGTAATAAATTTGGGCATAAAACACTGGATTGTAAAGTACATGCCAAGAATGACTCGATGGACAATAAAGTCAAAAAAACTCATAAAAATGTTGGTATTGTTAAATGTTAGAACTGCAACATTTCTGGACATAGAGAAAAGTTCTGTGACAATATGGTATGCCACAAATGCAATTTCCTAGGCCATAAAGCTCGGGATTGTAAGAGCTAAATGAAATCCAATAAATTTTGGAAGAAAAACAAGAAAAGAAGAATGAAGAAGAATCTCAGCTAGCTCTATACATGCAAAAAAAAAGAAGTATAATTTCTAGTTTGGAGAAAGATAGATGTATAAAGGTTTGGAAAAGGAAGTCAACAAATCAAGAAGAAGCAATTGATGGAGTGATTCTATGCACACAAAATAAAATTGAAAATCAGGTTAAGTATTTTGCATTAGAAAACAAAATTTTGATGAATTAATTGGGAGATGAATCTCTCAAAACTTCCTATTAACCTTCATCAAGAGGTATGTCCCGAAAAGTGAAGAGGTTTTGCACAATAAGGAACCGTGACAGAATACATGGAAATCCATGGAAAGCGTTAAAGATAATAAAGTGACGATAATATAGAAACATGATGAAACTAATAATAAATCAAGGGCGAAGGATAATAGTTGGATTAATATGGACCAAATCAAATGGATCAAAGGAAAATACGAAAAAAGGCAGAAAACATTTAATACAAATCTACCTAAATTCCCATACAAGTCATTTGAAACAATCTATAAATTTTGACATTGGGAAAATATATTAGTCACTAAGAGAACAGTGAAAGAATTTAGAGCTATGAAATAAAGGTGATTAGCCTAAATTTGCATCATGCCACCCAGGATACATCCTAGGATGAAGAACCCATCAGTAGGACTCCTTGAAGGGTTCAAAGAAACACCAACATTGTCATCATCAAAGCATGTGAAGCTTCCTCATGATTATATTCATCCAAGGAAGAATGATGTGAAGCTAGTAAATATGCATGTCATAGAGGATACATATGTACCAGTACCTAAGATAACAGATGGGGTACTTTTTGAAGAAAACCTACTAGAAAAACTATTTCAATTTCACTTTGTTGATCATGACCTATCTGATGAAGAAACATTTCCTGAGCTAGTAAAAAAAACTACACGGATAGAAGGATCAATCAAAACCCTAATTCACCAATCATAATGGAACTCCAAACTTGGGTGAATGGATTAATGATATCAAGAATCTTGAACTTGTTATATATTCCTCATTTTGGGATGACCTTGCAAGTGAAAATGTGTGTAAAACAATGATCGTCATGGGTACATGGCAGATTCTTGTGGTTGAACATGCCTATATCCATTCCAAGTCGATAGAACATATTATTAGACTACCCATCAAAGGAGAAGATGTATTCCACCTTTTGGATAAGAAGAAAGACAAACCTCTTGCGAAACAAATAATGGAGAAGTATGGAACTCAAAGCGATAGCATAGGATTTTTAGCACGCACATAAATGAAAAATTTGTGATATTTGCAACTCAGGTCCTTTCATGCAAGATATTATGGAAGAGTTTCTAAGACCAAGTACCTAAAACAATCATTGCAACCGCTACAAAGTTTGTGGAGAGGGTACAAATGAATTGATCAACATTCCTTTTAAATTCATTTCTGATCGTCTATCAAGAAGCACAAGAAAAAGGTAACCCATTTCATTACACCTTATTAATATCCATTGCACTAGTAGAATGGAAGGATCTAGAAGATAGTCAATTCCTTGATTGAAACAGGGAACCGTTCTTGGCATCAAGGGATGCAAATTTGTGGTTTGAAAAACTTCAACATGGACAAATAATCAATAGCAATAATTCCTTTTTATACAATGAAGAAATTAGGATTATCATAAATGAAAAACCATGCATAGTACCACAAACAATCAAACTACATAAGGAAATTGCATGCTTCAAAGTAGGAATGCATAACATCTATATACATGCCAAAAGGGATCCTTAGAAACAATGGAAACCTATCATGTTTAGTTGTTTATAAGATGGAATTTTGCATATTATAAATGATTGAGATATTTCCAGGTGATTTCCAATAGGAGAAGGAGAAGATTTCACACAATAGAATGTGCCTCAATAATCAAATATATCACAAAGTAAGTTTGTGGAGGAAAAGACTAAAAGCATCCAAATTACATAGTATACTACAGAGGTGAACAAAAGAGAAAAAAACATCATCATAAAACGTCATCAAGGAAAAAGAGAAAGATGTCCAAACCAATATCTGTTTGAACTTTGACAGAGGATGATGTGAATCAAATTAGCTAGGAATTTAAGAATGTTGTTGAATCAAATTAGCACTTGTGTTTCTCACACAATAAATGTAGGAGTCATTGTTCATAGTAAGTCCTATAGAGATAGTTATATCATGCTTTTCAGTAAATGAACTGCATGCATTAGATACTTCCATCACGCAAGATATTCGAGAGAGGCATGAAGTGACCACAATCGAGTGGTATAAAGGACTTGAGGAAAATGAAAAGTTACAAGATAAATATCAGAAAATGAGAACATAGAAAGAATAAAT
This sequence comes from Pseudotsuga menziesii, assembly GCA_001517045.1. Taxonomy (NCBI): domain Eukaryota; kingdom Viridiplantae; phylum Streptophyta; class Pinopsida; order Pinales; family Pinaceae; genus Pseudotsuga; species Pseudotsuga menziesii. Next base: position 38,063 of record LPNX010287829.1, on the reverse strand, counting down.
TGCGTAGAAGACAGTGAAGTTGGAAAAGGAAGCAGAAGAGAAGTTATATAAAGTAACAAGCTGGAGAATTAGAGGAAATTTAGAAAAAAAAACTCAAGGTTGGAAAAGGAAGCGGAAAATGTATGCAACATACTACCAAAAGTATAGGTAGAGAAGGATACTTATCCTGAAGAAAAGGCGATGAAAATAGGAGAAGTCATTCAAGGTCTCTGCATTAAGGTTGAAGAGTTGGTCGTAAGGAAATAGCCAGAAACACCACAAGAAGTCAAAAAGGAACAAGAACCAAGGAAAGAAAGAGTAAATATTGTAGTAATCAATATTGAGACATTGGAGCTAAAATGTGAAAAGTTGAAATAATAAAGTACTCAACTGTGGGCCCAGTTAATCGAAAACGAACAATTGAAGGAATTGGATCAAAGGCTGCAGAGTGTGCAAGAAACAGAACAAAAGATACATGACAACCTGACTACTCTACAAGTAGCAGAAAATTGGTGAAATATGGAGAGTAAATAAAACAATAGAGGAAATTAGGAAGGATCCGAGATGAGAAACAGAAGATATCCAACAAACTGGATGTTAGGACTACTAATACTCCTGTAACCATATTGTCTATTAGATTATTTAGCCTAAATTAGGAACCTTAATTAATTAATTGGGTCCACTAATACAATTGGGTCCACTTGGCCTAATGGGGACACATGTACCATTCATTGGAGTGTCGAAAACACTGCTAGAGGTTAACCTCCACTTACTGCATGTGCATGCTTAATTTTGGGTACCTCCTATACCAATCCCTACATTTTAGGAGACACCGGGAATCCTAGCACCAACCTACTTCAGTTAGTTGGAGTTAGTACTAGTTAGTCTCGGTTAGCCCCCAGTTACTTTTAGTTAGTTCACAATCAGTTGGCTAGTGCAAGCTTTGCATGGATAATTCATGGTTGCATCTGGAGTAGGCACCTTTTCCCACCTACCACACTCAGTTGCACTAAGTTAACTAGTTGTCACTAATTGTTTGAGTTGTTGGACATCTAGGAGTTTATATGTTGGACTCCGACATTGATTGAGACACCATGAGTTAGATGGTCAGTTAGCTACAGTCAGATCCAGTGGATAGATTCAAATTGCATTTCATGCATTCAAATTATTTTCCTATGTAAACTATTGTAACACCGGATTTTATTATTGTAAATTATACTGTAAATTCCTGAGCAATACTTGTCTGATTCCTGTGTGGTTTGTTTTTTTCAGTTTGTATCTTCATTCTCCATCTATTTGGTGCAGACATTATTAGAACTATCTTCTTGAATATCTAAATGGCATTCAAATTCTAATATGGTATCAAATCCTTCTCAGGCAGGTTTCATGCTTGTTTCTCCCCATCGAACATAAGAAGCAGTTGGGTTTCCACAGAAGTCCCCTATGATGATTTTCTAGCTATGGATTTATTCAGAGCAGCGGAGAGGGAGTGACGGACAGGGTAATTTTTAGTGGCAAAATTTCACCAATTGGCCATTTTTGTTTTTTTTTCAAAACATAAATGTGTTATTTGGTCATTTTTAGAGTCTAATATCGCCTATATTTACATAAAATATGTTTTTTTTATCATAATATTCACCAAAATTTACACATTTCAGTGTTAATTTTATGTTTCATATTTAATATTCACCTACCTATCTATAAACATGTTTTTTTCAATCCAAAACAATCACCTAGAATACTATACTTAATTATAATATTAGAATCCTTAAAAATTACCCTGGTGACGGACCCTGAAAATATGTTGATGTCAAGAGGAAAAGCATGATTCTAACAGTTCAGATATTTTTGGTTTTGGAGTGATATTTTGTAGGTTCAACTTCATATGGATTTTATATTATCAGTTCCTCTTCTTACACCATCCACAAGATATTCAGAATGGAAGTCGAAGATGATTACATCTCTAAAGAGATAAGGTCTCTATGAGGTATCTATGGGACTTGGTAAAGAGTCTTATGAATATGAGAAAGATTGGATAAATAACAGTGATAGAGCTTACAGAGCAATATGTGGGAATTTTTCTGGAAGCTTGCTTATAGACCTTATTGAGTTTGCAAAATACCCAAAGGATCTCTGGATAGAACTTGATAGAATAATTGGGAAGCACAATGAGGATTGTTATAGCAAATGGGGAGCACATTCAGAACCACAATATTTCTTTACTCAAAGGTCTCAGCCTCTACTCTCTCTGATGAAGTTGTTCAAGATGAAGAATAAGCAAAATCTTCCTCACATTCAATTCGAATCGAAGAAAGTCTCCTTGGAGTGACTCCTTCTCCTACTGCTCTGGAAGTGTATGAGATCTCTGATATCCCATCTTCTCACATGGTTGATCCAAAAGAATACATTCGAATATTTTTTATTGAATACAATCTCTCCTTCCATTCTATGCAAAAATTCTCCAGTGATTCTTGTATTATAAATTTTGAGCATAGTTTACCGGTGATTTCTCCACGAAAGGGTGAGGAATTTGATTTCGCTGTCTCTAATGATGTTTATGGTGTGAAGATAAGTAATTATTTGTATATTTTGGAAATAATATCATATTTTAGGAGTGATCCATTCACTCTCATTGATCTAGAGCTTCCAACAAATTCCTACATGATTGCATGCACCGATCCTCAGGGTTTTGAAGAAGGGGAAAACTATGCATCTACCATCTCGGTGGAGCACACTCTTGGATATGATATGGAATTTATTGGATCTGATATGATATTATTTGGATATTATCTGATATTACTTGGTTCTAGGGTTCAATAGATTTCATTACTGCTTGTAGTTTTTCTCATCAATTTTGGTGTGAAGAAACAAGTACCAAAAATCTCTCTCAAAATCTTTGCTGGGGATTTGATGTCAGCTTTCTCTCATGAGTTTCCTGATATTATATTTTTTAAATATTTGGATATTTTGGAAATAATTTCAGGTTGTATGATTTATCCATTCACTCTCATTGATCTTGAGCTTCCAGCAAATTTCTACATGATTGCATGCACTGATATTCAGAAATTTGAAGAAGGAGAAAATCGTGTATCTACCATCTCGGTGGAGCAAACTCTTGGATCTGATATGAACTTTATTGGACCTGATATGATATTATTTGGATCTGATATGATATTACATGGTTCAATATTTCAGGATCATGAGCCTTCGATACTGCTTGTAGCTGTTCTCATCAATTTTGGTGTGAAGAAACAAGTACCGCAAGTCTCCTTCAAAATTGTTGTTGGGGATTTGATTTCATTCAACACTTTTGGATCTGATATGGACTTATTTGGATATGATATGATCATATTTCTATCTTATATGATATTACTTGGTTCAATATTTCAGGTTCATGAGTTTTCAGTACTGGTTGTAGTTGGTTTCATCAATTTTGGTATGACAAATCAAGTACCGCAAGTCTCCTTCAAAATTGTTGTTGGGGATTTGATTTCATTTTACAGTTTTGGATCTGATATGAACCTTTTTGGATCTGATTTATTTTCTGATCTGATAATATTTGGTTCGGGATTTAAGATTCAAGAGCTTTCAGTATTGCTTGAAATTGGTTGCATCAATTTTGGTGTGACAAATCAAGCACCACAAGTCTCCTTCAATGTTGCTACTGAGGATTCGGTATTAGTTTTCTCCTATGAGATTGCTGATATTATATTTTGTGAATTATTGGATATTTATGAATCTATATCAGATTATGGATCTCAAGGATTCTCTCTCCACAGTCCGAGGGATTCTCTACCTTTGGTCACATGCTCATCTCCTCACAGAACTAGTAAAGAGAAAGATATTATGCATCCTCCTAGACACTTGCTCCTAACACTTGGGGCTGATTTTACCACTCATGGTTTGTTGTTAAAGGATGAAATATATCAGTTGCTTGGGTGTTCCTCAAATGGTTTGAATTCTCAATCACCTTTTCTCTCTATTTAGATGATTTCAGCTGCTCTACATGGGTCCAGTTTTCACCATGCAGCTGTTTATATTTCTGATTCAGTTGAGTGCATTGTTCTTCTTCCAAAGAGGAAGATTCCTCCAGACATAAGTAATTTTTTTGGATTCATGGGTTCACCTACACATAACAAAGATACTTCTGTTGCATAGTGATGCAAATAGTAGCAAAAATTTTCACAAGTTTTTTCAAAATTTGTATTCCAGCTTATTTTGAGGGGGGGGGCGGGGGGGGTTCCCATGAATTTTTCTCCTATTTCCTTAGTTGTATTAAGAAACATTCTGTCTTTTAGATTTTATTTGGGTGACCTATGCTCTTGTTACAAGGGCCCATAGTTGTCCATGTTAGGATTCAGGGGGGTTGTTAGGATAATTAATCCTCCCTTGACCATATTTTCTATTAGATTATTTAGCCTAACTTAGGAACATTAATTAATTAATTGGGTACACTAGTACCATTGGGTCCACTTGGCCTAAAGGGGACACATGTACTAGTCACTGGAGTGTGGGAAACACTAATAGAGGTTAACTTCCACTTACTGCATGTGCATGCATCAGTTTGGGCACCTCCTAGACCAATCCCTACGTTTTAGGACACACTGGGAGTCCCAGCACCAACCTACTTCAGTTAGTTGGAGTTAGTACTAGTCAGTCTCAGTTAGCCCCTAGTTACTTTCAGTTAGTTCACAATCAGTTATATAGCACAATATTTGCATGGATAATGCATGGTTGCATGTGGAGTAGGTTCCTTTTCCCACCTACCACACTCAGTTGCACTGAGTTAACTAGTTGTCACTGATTGTTTGAGTTGTTGGACATCTGGGAGTTGATTTGTTGGAATCTGACATTGATTGAGACACCATGAGTTAGATGGTCAGTTAGCTACAGTCAAATCCAGTGGATATATTCGAATTGCATGTCATGCATTCAAATTATTTTCCTATGTAAATGGTTGTAACACCGTATTTTATTATTGTGAATGATACTATAAATTATTGAGCAATACATGTCTGATTCATGTGTGGTTTGTTTTGTTTTGTTTGTATCTTCATTCTCCATCTATTTGCTACAAAAATTATTATAACTATCTGCTTGAATATCTAAATGGCATTCAAATTCTAATACTGGAACCACTACAAAATGAAACCATGAGAATAGTGGAAATGTTTGTGCATGTACAAAAGGAAGCCAAAGAAGATGTTGAATCATGTTTAGAAACCTTGAAGGCAGTCCCTAGTGAGTAGTAGAAAGAGGTAATTCTATCCAAATAAGTATAAATGAATAAGAAGGTTGTAATTGCACAAACTGCTTTACAGAAGTTACAAGCAATAGTTCACCCATAAAAATCAAGTAGAGGATATCATTCTTTGATATTCCACAACATGGTAGGAACCTAGTACAATGCAATAACAACAATAGGAAGAAGAATTGAGAAGACTAGATCCAGGGGGGGCATCCCTTTGCCATTGATTTCAAAGGGGAAGAGATACTAGGTGGGAAAGATACTAGGTCTAAGGCTTTGTAGATACATGTTGAATCGGATTTTGCACAAGAGCGGAAGAAAGGATCAAATGGCATGAATACAAGGGGATAACATAAAAGAGAATCCTCACACTCAGGGGGAGCCTCATACTGAGGGGGATCCCAATTTATTTTGGTGTTGACATCAATGTCAAAGGTGGATATTGTTGAACTTTGGTGTTTTCATTGGTGTCAAACAAAAATCATGACGATGTCAACCAAGAACCATGAATCTTATGAATCTAGTTTGAAGAAGTGTATAGAAAACATGTATGCATGTCTCAAAAGTGTGCAAGACCCACCAAGTGGTGGAAATATAGTACGCAATACCCACCAAGTCATGACCTTCTAGTGTGCAAGTCCCACAAAGTCAGTAAGGATACATAAGTGCACACCGACGAAAGAATAAGAAGCTTGACCAAGAATAAAGGAAGAAGGGGTGTCACTGACTTAGAGGAACCCCAACTTGTGTACAAGGCAATTGAATAAGAATAGGAGTAGTATAAATAAGTTATAGATTGAAGTGTTGATGTAAGATTGAAAGGGTGGAAGATGTAGTATTCTAAATTTGCAAGCTTAGATTTATTAGGGTATCAATGGTTTGTTGATCCAGAAGAAATATATAGTAGAGATTCAAGTGTGCAGAGTAGAAAAGCAAATATTGATATTTAAAAAAGTGTGAAGATGAATTTTCTAAGGTCTAGAAGATGAGTGTTCTATGTGCTTAAATATGAGTTTGCAAATCTAAGTGTGCAAAATATGCATATATCTGATTGCGCGGAAAAGATGCAGTTGTAGTATAGCAGTATGTGCGGCATAAGTGATAAGGATATTTACATAAAGACAGATTTCCATGAAGAAAAACTCAAGGTAATGAATCAGAGATAGAAGATCAAGGAAATGGAACAGTAATCATAGATCAAGGAAACAGATCAGTGATCATAGATCGAGGAATACAACAATAATTTTATTTTGTGTGGTAGGATGGAGCAAGGAAGGAAGATCGATGTCTTCCATATGTTGGTCCCTAAACACAACAAGTAGGTGATTGTGTAGAGGATTGGTTTCCTCATAGCTTGGATCCTATATACAACGAGTTAGTGCTTGCGCAGAGAATTGGTGTCCTCACAGGTTTTTGCATGATACAAAGAGTTTTTGCTTTTATGTGGGATTGGTGTCCTAATCAGATTGATGTATGAGTGAGTTTGTACTTACACCTTTGGAGATTGATGTCTCCCATATATTTGTGTAATCGAAAATTTCATATGTATATATAAATTTACTTTCCAAATACTCTATGCACAATTGTCTTTTATTGTTATGATTTTAAATTGAAATTGGAGCATAAATTGTGAAGTGAGAAATTGTTTAAAATGTGCATGATATTGATTCACCCACCTCTCAGTATCATTAATAATTCCAACACTCATGTGAATTCTCTTAGGTTGAATGTATTGATCTCATGCACTATTCCAAATGTTGTAGATTGCTAGAGAGATTTTGAAAGAAGTGGCAGCGTGCAGTTGGAGGGTGTCTCTTGCCATTATAGCCTTGTTGTAGAGCCTCCCGAAGTAATGCTCATGGAAAATAAAACTTGACTCTTGTGCCAAAATACCTCATCATGTGATATTCGTGGCCTAGCAATTTTTTGACCTCTTCAACCCATAATCCATGATTTGCTAGCATTTCCACAATGTACTAGCACCTCCCTCTCATTCTTTGCATAATTTAAGAAATTAAATAATGACACCATTACAAACAAACAAAAATCACCTTGTTTTCTTCTTAAATTTGCTTGTTTCTTGAGGGATGTCTCAACTAACTTAGGATGCTCACTACCATACAAGAATGTTAGTTTAGCCTGCATCAAATGTTTGGGGACTTTGGAAGATTTTTTAGGTCTATGAGTGTCAATTTTCTTTGATTAATGAAAATGGCTTATGAAATTCCATATTTCTAAACATCCAATCCTCAAATAAATTATCAAAATATTGTTTGAAAAATCTGCAAATGTTGCAAGTACCGCTAGGTTCAAAATTGACTATGAAATTTCCGAATTAAAACATTTATTTTTAAGGTTTGTGTAATTTTTTGTTAAAGAAGATAGACGATATCTGCTTTGATTTCGATTGCATGTGTTTCTATTGAATTTATCCTCATCTTTATTGTTGATGTATTTGTAACTTCAGAAGATATTTTGATGTAAATTATCATTGTATGTTGTTCTACCCCCATTAGGGATGTCTGTTACCCTTTTACAGGATGTCTAAATTGTGTCTATACCTTGAGGTGCAATCTCCGTTGTAAGTTGAGGAAATAGTCCCCAGTGTAACATCATGTAATATGTAATTGTGATCTCTCTAGGAGAAGTGGGCCCCATGTGAGATGACATGTAGGCTCAAGTCTTATATTTGGTCAGTGAATTGAAAGGGTATAAATAAGGGTGCGCTCTCCCTCATGTATACACATCTCACACATTGTCTAAGTCATTTTGAGAGAGAGAGAGACAATCATAGGAGGAGAGAAAGATAGCTGCTGAATATTTCTTATTACTGTTTTTTATCATCTTACTATTCGGAAGAATTTTGCGGGGTTTTCTCCTTTATGGTTTCCCCAATGAAAATCTTTGTGTCTTGTGCATATTTTACATCTTATGCATTTTGATGTACTTGTTATTCTTTCAGATAAAGATCTTATATAATCTAATCATATCTTAAGAAAATCTAACATGGTATCAAATCCTCTCTGAAAGAAGGCACTGTGCAGCTGCGGGAACTAGGGCTTCCTAGTTGAAGGTGTTCTCTCCACAGATCATCAAGAAAGGAGGGATAGGATAACTTGCCTCACTAGGGAACATCTGTTGATGGTACCAGTTTCTGAATGAGAAGTTTCAATGTGAAGCTAAAATGCAACTACAATGGAAGCTAATGGAAATTAGGGTTTCCTGCCTGAAAACCGTAGAAGACTGAATTTAGTCATTCTATAACTTTCACTATAACACGAGATTAGAGAAGGCTCAGAAACTGAAAATTTTACAAGAAAAAGATAAATTCGTGTTGTATACTTTGTAAACGTTTCAGCCTCATATTAGCTATAATTTAGGAGATATGGTTCCTCTAAATCAAGGTTCCATCCTCCTCCGGAATATAGTCATAAACAGGTGACCTAGGGGTATTTGCTATATATCGGGCTAGGAAGGTCTAAATGAAATTTTACAAGATGTTCCAAGTAAGGCACAGATTTTTTGTTTCTGTGGTACTTTTTTCATAGTCAAAATGTGAAACAGGGACACGTGGAAGTCCATACAAGTTCTCTATATTGAACAGTCACCTTGGGAAACTCAGAATAAGTACCACTTGGAGAATCTATGTCTACTCTAACCTATCGGGTTGGAAATAATACTTATCAAGATATCATAGTGATAAGTTTCAGACTTTAAGGATCCAAAACTTCGTAGATACAACATAATCAATATCAGTCATTTCTGTATAAGAAATTGGAAAACTAGGGCTTCTTATTCTGGGAGATTCCCTCAACTTGTTTCAAAAAAGCAGTACATTGCACAGCTCGCCTTGAAAAGGCCCATATTTTTATCCAATCAGAATTTTGAAATTCCAAGTTTTGAAAATTAGGGTTTCTCTAACAAACCCTAGATCATTCAGCTCCAGAACTAGGATGGACACCTCAAATCGGTAAGATATAATTTTTTTCTATTTACATTTGAGGTTCTCATTTCAAAATGACTAATCACACCAAATTGATGACAAGCTTGGTGAAGCTGACAAATTCCAAGTATGTAAGTATAGGACCTCTGTGATCCTTGAAGAAATTGACTTAGATCAGTATTTCAGTAAGGAAGTTCTAAGAGCCAGAGGGAGATGAGGCTAAGGCTAGAGCTAAGAGGATCATTGCAGATTCTATTAAAGATCATCTCATCCTTCATGTGTCATCCTTGAAGACACCAAAAGGAAGTGTTTGATGCTATGAAAAAGTAATTGAAGAAGAATAAGATATTTTTATAACCACCTTGAATGGCCTCCCAAGATCATGGGATTCATTCATTTGAGGAATGTGTGCCAGAAGGAAGTGATTACCTTCAGTAGACTCCGGGAAGAGTGAAAACAAGAAGAAGCTCGACTCATAATAAGAGAAGAGAAGAAATTGAAGGTCAATCTCTCATGATTCAAAGAAGATCCCTCAAGCAAGGAGGAATATGAAGGACTCAATTCTTGAAGAACCTCTTATCCACCTTCTCATTTGGATAAGAAATGATGTTTTTATGAATGAAGAAGATGATGAAGTTGAAGGCTCAAGAAGGAGTCTACCCACAAAACAAATAAATATAAGTATTCAATTGTCATTTCATGATATTGTTTGGTTATGCATTTGTTTATATTCAGTTGATGTGTTATGCATGTTTGAGTATTTGCATTTATACTATTGAATTGCACATGATGGGTAAGAAGTCAATGATGTTGTACTACATTCCCTTACTACTTATCTAGATTGAAATCTCTTTGCTGGAATATTAGGAGTAGTACACACTCTTAATAACATTAGGGTGGAATGCATCTAGAAGTTATTGTATGTATACATCAGACAGATGAATGTTATAGCATTGGATAAAATAGTCGCATGGTTATGTGACATATATATGTCACTATTAATATGTTTTGGAAATTATGATATGTTTCTAATCATGCAAATGAACTTGACTTGCAGTTCATGCCAAAGAACAAGTAACGACAGTTTAGAAGACGAACCTGAAGCTTCTTGGGTCAAAGACACCATCGAGAAAGAAAGAGCTTGAGAAGAATATAAAGAGAATGGTATATCCACATCAAAATATGAAGACTACCTTCGGCATGAGAAATAATCCAAGATGGAGAATAGTATGACAATACTTCCAAAAAAAGAAAGAGGCCTCAGACACACTCTAGTTATGTGACACTATTGAGCGACATCATTGATGCAGATCCTTCCAGCTATGAATAAGTAGACAAGAAGAAAGGGAAGGAGACTATGACCAAGAGTACCAGTTCAAGATGAATGATGTCTAGGATGCAGTGTCGAGACCTCAAGGGAATTATGTGGTGTATTCCATATGGATCTACAAGATCCATCATGCAGTAGATGGAAACATCGTGGGATACAAGGCAAGATTCATAGCACAAGGCTTCTCACAAAGAGAAGGCATAGAGTACATTTGCACCAGTGGCGAGTCAAGTATACGTAGAGAATTTCATGTCCCCTCACCTCATCATTACGATGGAGAGGACACGGCCTACACTGTTGCTGCTATCAAACGGGAAATCTAGCCCCATAACATATAAATAAAATGCATTGAAGTAAATACATACACATGCAGATGTATAATTCATTAAACAACGGAAGAAAACACATTCATTCAAGCATTCAATATGTTCATCTTAATTCATAAAAAAAATACAATTGCAGAGGTAATTACACAAGAATACTTATCTTTGAAAATATGTTGGTCTGTAACTAGCTATGTCGCTGCAACGTTCCACCCAACCATAGGCCAGTGTGCTCATCAATCTCTCAACATCACTACCACCTCTGAGATGAGCATGATTTCCACAGGGAACTAGGGAACAACAAGCTTACACACAGCAAGACCATACACCCACAGTCAACCCAACACATAGCTGGGTTTCATAGACTGTCCAACCAAGCAAGTACACAACTGGGTTCACAGGATGCTAAGGAAACAATCCAATAACATGGGGGTTTCTTGGACTTACTGAGCCAAGCCAACCTTCACATCAAACACAATCAACCATATAACATATGGGTTTTCTCGGATTGCTATGGCAACAACCAATAATATGGGGTCCTTGGAATTAATCAACCAAGCCCACAATCACATTCAACACATTCAACCATCTAACATATGGGTTCCTTGGACTTATTCAACCAAGGAAACTCTAGGGTTGCACCTCACAGCAAAATACAATTGTTGGGTATGGACAAATTGTCCTGGAACCAAAACTGAGAGGGAAAATGGGGGAAAACACCCTGAATGAGCAATACGATTCTAGGGAATGTTCAATGTATTTACTGAGGAAAAAATGACCTCTACAAACCCTAGGATCAATCATCTATTCTCCCATCCTCTAGGCATTACCAAAAACAGATTTGCAACCAAAAATGACCCGATAAAATGGGGAAAAACACCCTGTGAGAGAAATTCATTTTCACAAAACATTTCTGGAATTGTAAGAGATGAAACAACCTCCATACACACCCAAATCATGGGTCTCATTTTCCCATTCACTGGACAACACAAAAATGAGGTTCCCATTTACTGATTCCCCTCCCCCCCCCTCTCTCGGTATTGACCAATAAACCAACATTTGGTATCAGAGCAGGTTCCTTCACTACAGTTTAACCACTGGAAGGAAGATCCCATTAAAAACACTATGGATCAACAAGAATATATTTACACAGTAAATGTATCTCCAATACTTAGAAAAGAAGAATACATATTTTGGAGTGCAAGAATGAAAATTTATCTGAATTCATTGGGATATGATGTATGGAATCCAGTGATCACTGATTACTTCCCACCAAATAGGATAAGGACTCCAACTCAAAAGAAATCCAAGAAAAGTGACTCTGCAAAAGAACTTTGGGACAAGATAAAAGACCTCTACTCAATTCAGAAAAGAGCAGAAGGAAGACTTGCTATTCTTGAGGATGTTAGTGAAGATGAAGAAAATTTATTTATAGGGACATCAAACTCAGATGAGGAATCATAAGTGGACATAGAATCTCAATACATGGTTGTTGTATATGAAATTGAAAAATGTCGGAAAAAGAACAAAGTCTTGAAAGAAAAATTGTCAAAATATCAAGAAGAGGAAGTCAAAACCATCCAAGAAGAGCTACGCAATTCAAGACAACAAGTGTTGGCTAGTATGGAAGAGGTTAAGAGCTTAAAACAAGAAGTTGTTGAATTCAAGGAAGAAGTAAAGAAGCTAAAATATCAGCTGACTATTAGTGAGAAGTTCCAGGAAAGTGCTGAAGCTCTTAATAAAGTCCTCGGCTTACAAAGATCCCCCAGGGATAAAACAGGTCTTGGATATAATCATAAAGGATCAAGCTCCATCAGTCATGAAAATGTTGAAAATGTTAAATGTCAACATGATGCCTCCAAAGATACACATAGGCAGTAGAAGAATCGCAAGGAAATGAAGTCCAGCTATCATAATTCTTCTCATCCTCCTAAGATGAAAAATTTCAAAAGACATGCAAAAGAAAAGAGTCATTATAAGCAGAGAAACCATAGATTCTCCAAACATACATTCTATGGATATTGTCATTGCTATCACAAGTTTGGTCACAAGGCTGATGATTGTAGAATCAAAGAAGAAGATGAAGGGATCATAAGGAAAGAAGACACGAACATCTCTAATGGAAAAATACTTATTTGTTTCATATGTCATAGTATTGGACACTTTGCAAAACATTGCAAGAATAGTACATGCAGATATTCCCAGGAAACTCAGAAAAAGGTATGGAAGATGAAAACCAAGGAACAAAGAAATAAAAAACCAGTAAGCAAAGTACCTCTTGGAAAAATATGGATAAGAAAGGAAGAATCCAGATATATAGAAGAAATAAATATTTCAAACATCAGTGAGGTCTCCAAAGATGATGATGAACATAATTATGCCACAGATAAAAAGGGCATCTATTATAAGGAAAAACAAGATGGAGATGTAAAAGGATACACCGAGAAAAATGAAGGTGATGAAGAAGGATGTAGTGATGATTATGGGATCCTTTCCTAAAATATATCTCATGATTTAAAGAAAACCCTGAAAATAACATTAGAAAGGATCATATATTCAAGGGGAGTTAAAGTCAGGAAATTTCAATTGGTATCTAAGAAAAATTCAATTGGTATCTAATGTTGAAGTATATTGAAAGCTATCTTCTTCAAAGATGATGGGTGATCAAGGTTGGTGTATGGATGACATAAGAGAAAGTATGAATTAACGTGAGAAATACAAATAATGTATACATCTTGAGAAATGAAAACAAATGATACTTAAGTATGGTAGAAGAAAGTTGGTTATGGCATAGAAGGTTGGGACATTTAGGTTTTGACAATCTTGCCAAAATAAGCAATGAAGGAAAACTGTCAGATTCATTTTGGAGAGAAGTTGTATACATAGTTGTCTACATACTTAACAAAGGACAATTCAGAGTGAATAAGGATAAGACCCCCTACGAATTGTGGTATGGAATACCAGCCTCAATCAAATATTTTAAATTGTTTGTCAGTAACGGTTACATCAAAAGAAACGAGGATTATCTTGGAAAGTTTGACTCTAGGACTGATGAAGGAATCTTTCTAGGATACTCATCCACCAAAAGGGCATATAGGTGTTATAATAAAAGGTTACATAAAATTGTAGAAAGTTCTTATGTGAAAGTAGATGATATAAAACCAAGGGAAGAGAAAAATCTTGACAATTGATAATATATATCTAAAATCCAAAAGAATCCAGTAGTATATGCTAGGTTTTTATATGAAGATCTAAATGCACGGGCTTAAGGAATTATGGTAAAAGCAGAAGTCAATTAACTTACAGGCAGAATAGACCATTAGCTATGGCAACAGGAATAGAGTTTTAAAAAAAAACATGTATCCTAGACATAAAATGGAAGAGTGTGAAAAAATGTTGAGTGTAAACTCTGTCACAAAAATGTTAACAAAGGAGAGGAAGTACAGTGATAGGGGGAGTCCATGGATTTATTAGTTAAGCTATCATCCAAGAACTTGTTGCAAGAAAGGAAATGTTAAGATAAATGATAATACATTGATTAAATAACACAGTTCAGTTAACAAAGGGGAGATATGATGATAGGGGGAGTTGTCAGAAAGTAGAAAGACAGGAAATCCTATATCAAAATAGGTACAGCATTGGAATAATAGGTTATCCTTTGTCATTGTTGTCAAAGGGGGAGAATGTATAGAGTTTTCCATCAATGCCAAAGGGGGATATTGTTGAGTATATAGTTGTCATTGATGTCAAAGGTGTTCACGAATGACAAAGGAATAACCAATGGATATTATGGCAGGAAAAACTCAGTGAAAGACTAAGGTAGTGATGGCATGGCATGGCATAGTTGAGGATGTGGCGTGACACATGTGATGACATGGAATATGATGGTGTCCTAAAGATGATATCACTAAGGTAGTGATGGCATGGAATGGCATAGTTGAGGATGTGGCATGACACATATGATGACATGGAATATGATGATGTCATAAAAGTTCATTTATAACAAATGCAATTAATGAGATGGACATGGATGATAAGACAACATGAATGACTTATATGAATACTTCCAAGACAGTGTCGACAATATGATATAAACAATGGTTAATGAAACAAAGAACAGAGGTCGAGTGGAAGTAGAGATGCAGTATGAATGACAAAGCTGGTTAGACAAATGAAGAGTGGAACTGCAGAAGAGTGAAATGAATGGGAGATAGAATATATGTTACAATCGAAGATCAGAGAAACTATATCTGCGAAATTGTTTATAAATTCCTTATAATCAGCAGCATAATGAAATTCTCTATGTATATAAGTATTCAAAACTGTTAGAAATAATCGCAGAGGATTTCCACAAAGAAATCGTGTAGATCCGAAAAGTCATGGTGAGATCCGCATTCGATCTAAAATTGACGGTCAGGAAGCATCCCGCACGAGATCCAACGGTTAAGGATCAGTTCCACAAAATATAGGTGGAAGGATGAAGTTTCGCAATCCAGAAGATTGGATGACTGAGATTAGTTCCGATAAAAAGAGACTGACGATGCGGAAGAAAAATGCAGAAAGGAAATTGCAGAAATAACGTTTAAAGAGTCTATGAACCCGCAACCCGCAATACGGAAGATCGAACGGCTGAGATTAGTTCCGCTAAAAAGAGATTGACGGTGCAGAAGAAAAATGTGAAAAGGGAATTGCAGAAATAATGTTTAAATATTCAATGAACCCGCAACCCGCAATTCGGACGATCGAAGCTCAGAAAAGACTCCTCAAAGGATCGATGGTGCGGATGAAAATTTGCGGAAAGAATCTTGCGGAAAGGAGCTTGAGGAAAGGAGCTTGCGGAAAGTTGAGATACGATTTGAGGAAATGTTACATTTCTGCATCCCACAATCCGCATCTTATTTCAAATCAATGATTAGGAAAATTCCCAACGAAGATCAACGGTGGGGAATCATTGATGAGGAAACCATGGTGCAGAAATACGATTTTGAGGAGGAAATATGTGTGTTAGATCGATGGTCCGGAGAGACTTAAAAATAGATCAATGGTCAGGAAAAGAATCTCGCAGAGAGCTCACAAAGGAGGAAAATAATCCCACATGCGTGAGAAAAAGAAAATCCCGAAGGTCTGAAGATAGAGTATTCCCCCTGATGGAGGAGAGGAATTCCACAGGCATTGGTTTGATGGATCCTGTGATCAGAGAAGAAGAGATCTCGCAGATCGGAAGTGATCAAGAAGTTTTTTAATTATTTAATTAAAAATCGTTAATCACAGATTGTTGAAAAGGTGTGACTATCATATTTGAAAGGGTATGTTTCCATAATAAAGAGATGCATCCGGAGGAAACATGAAGGTACTTATACACAAAAGTATGAGTGAGATAAAGGGTCTCGGGATCTACATTAGAAAATGAGAAACAAAGACCAGTGGGTGTGACAGAGAATGGAGGGAAAATAAATATAGCATATTACAGAAAACATATTAGGGTGGCAGGGTAACGCTAGGGCAGGCAACAAGCCTGCAGGGGGTTGTTTCCTCCTTCGAGCAGAAGCTAGTAAATAGGGTGTAGGAGCATCCTGTCAGTCGTAGCTAACAAAACAGGGTGTCGTAGCATCCTTTTAGTAGGAGCTAGTAAACCAGGGGGTCGTAGCCTCCTTCCAGTGGTTTCTAGTAAATAGGGTGTCGTAGCATCCTTTCAGTAGTATTTGATCAACCAGGGGGTCATAGCCTCCTTCCACTGGTAGATGGTAAATAGGGTGTCATGGAATTCTTTCAGTAGTATCTAATAAACTAGGAGGTCGTAGAATCCTTCCAGTAGTTGCTGGTAAATAGGGTGCAATACCATCCTTGTCTGTAGCAGCAGTAAAAACTATTTGTAAATAACATTTTTGCAATAATAGGACGTATTGGTGGTTTACCCTATTGGGATTCCACGTTAAAATTGTGTTCTGTGTATTCTTGTTGTTATGTGTTTTAATTATAGATTTAAAAAGTGGTTAAATTAGTAAAAAGATAACAATAGTGATTCACCCCCCCTCTCAGTATTGACCAATAAACCAACACTACCTGATAGAGCCAGAAGGGTGAAACTACACTCCTTCCTGCATTGCTCGAACCTTTGCCCATCCCTACAAGGAATTGTATGGATATTTCGATGGATTTCATTTAAGGGCTCTTGAAATATGGAGGGAAGACTATAATCTTGTTTTTGGTTGATTGGCTCTCCAAATATACTCATTTTTATACTCTCATCCATGCATATACCGCCTCCTCAATCACTCAAATTTTCATGGACCAGATATTCCATCTTCATGCAATCCTTTCTTCCGTTGTCTCAAACCGCAACGCAACTTTGACAAGTCATTTTTGGACCGAACTGTTTTTCCTCACTGGAACCAAATTGAATATGAGTTCATGATATAACCCACAAGTAGATGGTCAGACTGAAGTCATCAACAAATTTTTGGAAACTTATCTTCATTGCTTCATCTCTGAACAACAACATCAGTGGGAAAAGTGGCTCCCTCTCGCTGAATGGTGGTACAATACTTCCTACCATAATGCATCTAAAATGAGTCTATATGAAGTAGTTTATGGTCAGGAACCTCCAATACTCCTTCCATACACCCCCAACAGTTCACCAGTTCAGGAAGTTGACATGGCTCTTCGAAGCTGAGATCAAATTCTTCACATTCCGTGGGACAATATTCACATGGAAAGAAACTGCATGAAACAACAGGTTGATCAGTTGATCCAGGAGGATATTGGTGGCCACCCATCTATTTCACTTGGAACCCCACCATTGTTTCTTTCAGTTTTCCAGTTTCCTTAATTGTAGCACAATTTACTATTTTTGGCAATTTTCGAATCCTAAACTTCTGGAGCCGTTTTGAAGCCCTAAACAACGTTTTTTCGGCATTGAATGGTTGGGAAAATATGAGCCCATTCTGGACTTGATATTTGTTTTTTGTGGATGTAGTCCTTGAATATATATTTCTAATGATGTATCATGCATGTCAAATGGAGGTAGTATGCCAAAGTTACGACCCCGAGAAATTGATGTACCAAGTTACCCAACGATGCCCACATTCTGGTGTTTCACCTCCTAGGGTTAGGTTTTTTGATGTGTAGGGTTTCCATTGTTTCTCAATAATATATAGGCCTTCGATCCTCATTGTAACACAGAGTTCAGAGGCATGTATCCACCACATCTCTTCTCAGAGATAAGCTGCCAACACTCTAGCTAGTTTATTTCCATTCTGTATGTAAACAAGTTGCAGTTCTTTAATTAATGAAATGAAGTGTTATTTCTATTGCATCTTTGTTTCTATGGTTATTTGTGTATTATGTTGTGTTCCTGCATAAATCTAGATCAATGGTATCAGATCAATTTTCTCTTTCTCGATCCTTCTTTGCATGTCCCCAACGAGGGAGGGGTATAAAGAGTTAGGGATCGATCTAGTTGAACATTTGCAAGATCAACCTCACAAATACAAACGGTCGCCCATGGGGGAAGAAAATAAAGATGAGGGCATAGAATATCCTATCAAAATGTTGCTCGAGGAGGCCCTTGAAAAACAAAGGAACGCAATGACGGATAACTTCGCCCAGATCCTTCAACGACTTCCCACTGGCAGCGCATCTGCATCTAGTAGACACTTTGGAGGCGCAACCCCTTTTAAGGTACAAGTAAACTTCAACATTCCCATATTTGATGGTCGAATAGATGCAGACGCCCTAGATTGATGGTTGAATCTATTAGAATGATATTTCTCGGTTCATCACTTTTCTAACCGGGAAAATATTACTTTTTCACTACTCAAAGCCGACCCCCATGTCAAGGACTGGTGGGAAACCTACTGTGAGAGAAACGACGAGGAGGAACCCTCTCTGTTCTCAGCCGTACCCACTTGGAATTATTTCTGAGATTCCATAAAGGGAAAATATTATCCTGTGGGGAGCTATGAGGACAAGTACATACAATGGACTACGCTGCGGTAGCAAAGAGATCAAGATATCCATGAGCTAACTAATCTGATCCATACCCTGTGCACCAAGTTGGGTATCAAAGATTCAAAGAAACATTTGGTGTTGAAGTACCACAGTTGTTTGCACAGATACATTCAGGAGGAAATGGAGTTCATCGACATCTCCTCGCTTGGTACGGCATACCGGTATGCTGCTAAAATTGAGCAAAAATTCAAACAGAAAAAGTGACACTTTGGATCTGCGAATCAGAAGCAAGTGAAAGGTGCCCCCAAACCACAAAACCAAGGACACATCCAAGGCATGGAAACTCAAGAAAACTTTCCAAAGCCACAAGCAAAGAGAAACACTGCGAAGCCAAAGAAGGAAACGAGAAAGTGGTGCAAGTTCCATAAGATCCCCGCTCACAACACAAGTGAGTGTCGAGCCAAGAAGTCATTGGTGGCCAAGATAAAGGCTTCTGAATCAGATGCATACTCTGACATTGAATCAGAACCCAAGAAGGGGAATGACAGAGGGAACAATATTATCGATGTAGATCCCAATGCCACCATTGCCACCATGAAGATCCAAAAGGAAGAACCAGAAGATTCAGAGGAGTAGGAGCGTCTTTTCCACTCCCAGATGTGGGTAAAGGGTTCCCTGCTATAGTTCATTGTCGACAATGGGAGCCAAAAGAACCTCATTTCAGAAGAGGTTGTGAAGCAGTTGGGCTTGCCGACCACAACAAACCCATATCTGTACACCATCGGGTGGCTTCACCAAGGACAGGATCTCCGCGTCAACCAGCAGTGTCGCCTTCCCTATAGCATCAAGCCCTTCACTGATGAGGTACTATGTGATATTGCTCATCTTGATGTTTGTGATGTATTATTAGGTCAACCATACTTATGGAAGAGACATGATGTGTATGAGTCTCGGCCTCGCATTGTTATTGTTACGTTGGGAAATAAGTTGTACAGGATACCAGAGGTACCACTTCTTGCCGTTATCTCTTTGGTTACTGCAAAACAATGCAGTAAGCTTATTTCCAAAACCGGTAAATTTGTTTTCTTGATGATCCTCCCTCAGGGAAAGAAGAAGATCGTGGCCACGACCTCCAGACAAGGCCCTCCGCACGACAACAACAAATGGACAAATTAGTGGAGGAGTACCAGGACATATTCACCTCACCCACAGGGGTGCCTCTGCACTGTCAGGTCAAGCACCCCATCGATCTAACCCCAGGTGTGCCGCTGCCCAATGGACCGATCTATCAATGCTCTGTTCTGGAGAATGATGAAATCATGAGGCAAATTTAGGAGTTGCTACAGAAGGGTCACATCCGGCCAAGTTCATCACCCTGTCGGAGCCCGATCATGTTGGTACAAAAGACGGATGGGACTTGGAGACTCTGTATTGACTATTGGGCGCTGAACAAGATCACTATCCAGAATAGGTACCCGATCCCATGGATTGATGACCTCCTGGACCAGCTTAAAGGGGCAAAATATTTTAGCAAGATCGACTTAAATTTCGAGTATCACTAGGTACCGATCGAACCGACCAATGTGTGGAAGACTGCCTTCAAAGCCAAGGAGGGCCTTTTCGAATTGTTGGTCATGCCTTTTGGGCTGACGAATACTCCCGCAACCTTCATGAGACTTATGGACGACATCTTGCAGCCATTCACCAACTCATTCATAGTAGTGTACTTGGATGACATCTTGATATTCATCCAGACTTGGGAAGAGCACCTCCACCACATCCAACAGGTCCTCCAAACACTGCAAAAGCACAAGTTGTGTGCCAATTTGGACAAGTGCACTTTTGGCATGGCCCAGGTTCAGTATATGGGATACATTATTGATGAGTGTGGGGTACATGTGGATCCAACCAAGATCCAAGTCATTCGAGATTGGCCATCCCCAACTACTCTAACAAAGCTTTGCAGCTTTATGGGTCTTGCTAATTTCTACCATAGGTTCATGTTGGGAATCTCTCATATCACCTGGCCCTTGAGTCAAGTCACCAAGGGAGAACCAAAATAAAAATTCTTCTCATCAAAAACTCAACAGAAGGCATTTAAAGAATTGAAACATCACCTCTGTTGTGCCCACGGGGACTTCACTTAGTGAACATCTCACATATCAC
>LPNX010287829.1:0-17103 GCA_001517045.1 Pseudotsuga menziesii | reverse complement strand
TAAACCCCTTAACCCCCCCAATACCTGCAATATATTGGTTCAATTTTTAATAATTTTAAAACCCACAATATGAACTAACGTGATAGGATATTGGTCAACAAATGAAACCCCCGTGGTTGTGCCCCAGTGCTCACATTACCAGACTTGCAACAACCATTTGAGATCGAGACAGATGCCTCTGACTATGCTATTGGGGAAGTCCTTACTCAACAAGGGAATCCAGTGGCATATCACAATGAGACACTGTCCGACACAATCCGCAAATATCCCACTTATGACAAAGAGATGTATTCCATTGTACAGGCTTGTCGATAATGAAAGCATTACATTTTGGGGAAGGAAACGATCATCCATACAGACCACCGACCCCTACAGTTCATACAGACACAAAGAAAGTTACAGAATGATCACCATCAGAAGTTGTCCACATATCTAAAATAGTTTCATTTGAACATCGAGTACAAGAAGGGAAGCACCAACAATGTTGCAGACTGCCTCAGCCGACCACTGATTGTGGCGATAACCACTGTGGTTAACTCTTGTGGGAACAAGACTTCTGATTGGCCTCTTCTCTACAAGAGTGATCCAGAATTCAGCCATACATACAGGATGCTCTTGTAGGGAAACCAAGTTCCAAATTTTCACCTCCAGGATGCACTACTATGTCACATGGGACACCTTTGTGTTCCTTCAAGCGACCGTGCCAAGATGATTTGGGAAGCGCACTACAGTCGGTTTGCTGGGAATTTCGGGGTCAAGAAAACAATGGAAGTACTGCAGAAGTATTTCTTTTTGTCGAACCTTCGACAGGACATCAGGAAGTACATCTGATCCTACACTGCTTACGCCATTGCCAAACTGTCCATCAAGAAGCAAGGCCTCTATACTATGTTGCCTACTCCTAGTCGACCTTGGGAATCCATCTCCATGGATTACATGTTGGGACTTTCTTCTACTAAGCATGGCAACGAGTGTGTGTTCGTGGTCGTCGATGGATTCTCAAAGATGGCCATAATGGTGGCTTGCAAGAAGAATATCACAGCAGAAGCCACTGCTAAACTCTTCTTTGAATGAGTGTGGGTACACTTTGGGATCCCACAATCTATAATCTCATATTAGGACAGCAGGTTCCTTAGTACATTCTGGTCTATCCTATGGTCAATGCTAGACACCAAGCTCACAAATTCCATAGCTTTCCATCCCCAGACTGATGGCCAAACAGAGGTCGTCAACAGGATGATCATACACATTTTGTGAATGTACAACCCAAAGAATTCACACACATGGGGCCCACATTCTGGCATTTCACCTCCCAGGGTTAGGTTTTTGGATGTGTAGGGTTTTCAATGTTTCTCAATAATATATAGGCCTTCAAGCCTCATTGTAACACAGAGTTTAGAGGCATGTAGCCGCCACATCTCTTCTCAAAGATAAGCTACTAGCACTCTAGCTAGTTTATTTCTATTCTGTATGTAAACAAATTTCAGTTCTTTGATTAATGAAATGAAGTGTTATTTCCATTGCATCTTTGTTTCTATGGTTATTTGTGTATTCTGTTGTGTTCCTGCATAAATCCGGATCATCAGCACCGATCTAAACACACTTTTCATGACGGTGATATTGTTTTTCTTCGTTTATATCCTTACATGCAATCCTCCTTGAAAATCAAAGGGCATCAGAAGCTCGCTCCAAAGTTCTACGAGTCATATCAGGTTCTTCAAAAGATTTGTTTCGTTTCTTATAAATTGGAACTTCCTCCTTCTTCTCACATTCACCTAGTATTTCATGTCTCTTATCTCAAGAAAGTGATTGGCACCAAAATCATCGCACAAATTGTTTTACCAGAAATGGATAATAAAGGATCCATCATTTTGGAGTCAGAGGCCATTCTCAGTAAGTGAACTCGTCAACTTCGCTCTTGATCCATCACAGAGGTCTTAATTCAGTGGCACGGCATGCAACCAGAGGACGCTACATGGGAACCACTCCTTCAGATTCAGCAACAATTTCCACATCTAAATATTTGAGGACAAATATTTTCTAAGAGGGAGGGGATGTTAAGAACCCGTGTCAACCCTCCTCTTTATTTTTTTAGTATATTTTGTTGGGTGCATATGCTTTGTAAGTCGTATCGTTAGTATGTTGTAATTATTCCACATTCATGGGAATTAATAGTTGTTAAGTCGTCCAGTTAGTATGTTGTATTATCCAACATTCATGGGGAGTAATAGTTGTCTAGATTAGACTTAGTATATAAGTATGTGTTGATTCCAATGAAGGTATCAAAGAGTTATTTGTATTGAGCTTGCTCAAAGGAGGTTGCCCCCTCGAAGCGGCTCACGATCAATAAAATCTCTTATGTGCTCTATTATTTCTGTTATACCATGCATTTTCATTGTTCATTGCAGGAGGTTCCTCACATTAATCTTTGAAGGACAATATTAAGAACTAGTAGACCTCACATCCTCATCAAACTTCACATATTTTCTCACCACTATCTTAAGTTGTCCTAGAATATAGATCTTGTAATATTTGTAATTTCTGTTGTATACAACAATAGAAGATGTTGTCATAGCATATCAAACATTCAAGGATGATGACCACCTATTAATATAAAGAAACATATCATTGGACCATCAACAACCTACAAAACTCTATCATCTCTCAAGTCAACATCATAAGCCAAGATATTTGGACATCACATCATGAGTTGTCCAAAGCATTCTAAAAATATAATCACATCTATATACAAGTCCAAGACATGCAGATTGGGTTTATTAAAACCAAAATATTAAACATCTACACAAATATCATCCATATTGAAATACCAAACACTAAAAAGCCTCTCATGCACCTTGAAATCTCCAATAACTACAGATCCATCTTGAACACCATTAGTCCCTCGTCCTGAGAAAATAGTGAAGCAAGAGAATAATCAATGTCAACTCCCTCTCTCTAAGAGAATCCAACAACCATGTCCATGTACTATATAACACTCCCCTAAAATGTAAGCATGGAATCAATCATTGATTCTAGAATAGGATTTCAACTTGTCTTCATGGAATTCTACCATGTGTGCTCTAAATGTTCCTCATTAGCACTAGAAGGAATTTCCTATTTTTCATTAGAGCGTACAATTGGCACAATATTAGAAAGCATCCTATATAAGGCACCCTCTTGCACACCTCCATCCAAAGTCCAAGGACTAGATAAGTGGCAAAGTTGA
This sequence comes from Pseudotsuga menziesii, assembly GCA_001517045.1. Taxonomy (NCBI): domain Eukaryota; kingdom Viridiplantae; phylum Streptophyta; class Pinopsida; order Pinales; family Pinaceae; genus Pseudotsuga; species Pseudotsuga menziesii. The sequence continues at coordinate 13,877 of LPNX010287829.1, read as the reverse complement.
TGGTGCAATGTTGTCCTTCACTGATGCAACTTTACACTATGCATATGCCATACAAGAAACTGAAAGAAGATTCTTATTTAAACTAGGAGCAATAAAAAAACTCAAATCAAGAACATCAAACATCACCTAATGGCATCAAGAAGGAAATGAAGCAAAATCCTCTCACATTATAAGTAGCATCATCACCAAGCTTGACACTCATGCCTTCCTTTTTCTCCTGAATACTTTTGAAGAGTGACTTTTAATAAGTCATGTCTTGAAAACCCATGGTCCACATACCATCTAGCGCTAGACACAACATTATAACATAACAAGAGATGATGGATAAGGTATTCTAAAACTGAAAGGAATCCTCATATACATCTTTTATAGTCCCATCTACAATTGTTTCTTTCCCTTCCCCTTATTTTTCGATGGATAATATCTAGCGTATTGTCCCATTTCATGACATTGGAAACATGTCACTTTACTTAAATCCTTATTTTTTGTACCTATACCTTCCTTCTTCTTATATCTTTTCTTGCTACCCTTTTTCTTCCTCTCAGCAAGAGAAAACTCATCACATCCTCTTGTTGCCCCAAACAAGATTGTATCATGATTTCTTCTTGCACAATATCATTCTACAACTTTGCAGAAGGTGGAGGATTCCCACAAGAACAAACATCTTGAATGAAAGGCCTCTAAGATAGTAAAATCCCATTCAAAGTGATGAACACGAACTCCTTATCCTCCACTTTTGTTCCAATGGTAACCTACTAATTTCTCAACTCTATGATCTTGCTCATGTGAATGGATGAAAGCTTGCATTACAAAATCATTTGACAACAAACAAAAGAGCTTCGAAATAACTCAACCAAATCCACAAACTTGTCCATACCTATGGTTTTATTTGGAAAATGAGGGGTGAAATGATCATTCACTGAATCAAGAATTATTCTCTTTTCCTTGGCCCCCTTATAATGAGTGGCCACTTGAACTAGATTGGTTGGAATTGAAACCACTTTCACAACTTGCTCCCAAATTGGCTTTATCCATAACCATATATAATCTAGGCTTCCAAGGATTGGAATTGGAATCTCCATCCATCTTATCATACTCTCTAAGACCAAGAGTCGACTTTTACACCCTAAAACAACCCTTAAGTGCAAAAATCAGTAATAGAGGAAGGAGACAAAACTCCCTCTAGAGTTCAACCACTTCTAAGTGACTTCAAGTTTCACACCAAATAACCTCAACAAGGTCAATGTACCACTCCCATCTAAATGAAACTAAAATACCAAGTCCCTCTTCACCTAGAAAGTGATTTCAGTAAGAAAGCTATGATAGCATGTAGAACTTTATCCTCTTAACATTTTAATGGAAATGCATAAGTTTCATCTCTTTAATATAGGGTTTTCAGATCTAGTCATTATGAATTATATTCATCCTTAGGGATGAACTAAAATACATAAAACATCAACAACAATTGACAATATTTCAATGCTTAACAACCCCAATCTACTAGCCAATTCAAGAAAAAAATTACCAAACGTATCATACTTAACCTAGATCTGCAAGTCACTTTAAGACAACAATAATCATAGTAGTAACTTCCAGCATATTGTCTTCAATATCAATATTAAACGCTTAACAATTTCATCCTTAACTTATGTGAAATCGAAAAGACATCTAAGTCCTAAAATTTACCCAAAACATGAAGACAATGATGGTTAAAAATAAAATATGCAATAAGAAAAGATTGGATAGTTGAAAATTGCATATGTATAGACAGACAGATAGATAGATAGATAGATGAATTTCAAGTACATACTCCTAGCTTGATTTAAGTTGTTACAACCCTCCAATCTCTCTCTCTCAAGCCTCCGTGGATCCAATCAAGATGTCTCCTCTATTCTCTTCTCCAACAAGTACAACCATAGGGTTCATCACCGAGCCCTAACTCTTTGCCTTAAGGTAGAAACCCCAATCCTAGACTTCAAGAATGCTCAAGAAACCCTATCACCTCAAGACATAAGAGATAAAGTACAAATAAGAGTCTCCAAGAGAAAGATGGACAAAAGTGATAATTGCCTCACGTATCTAAACACAACATGATCAAGATGATAGTAAATGAAAATGCTTTCTCTTTCCTCTATATATATGAGAGGTAAGGGAGGCCAACAACACAAAATTGGGCCTAAATTCTTACAAGCAACCCACTACAAATAAGTAGGCAAACACATGTGAAGCACTATATTGTCAAGCTCTAAGGCAATGATGACACTGAAGCAAGGATCTAAGTCAAGGGAATTCATCATCCAAGGTTCAGATTTCCTCCTCTGAGGGCTTTGATGATCCAATGCCTCTAACTCAATGTGCCATCTCCAGGTCCATCAACCTACATTTCTACTCCCTCAACCCAAGCTAATATAAGTCAAGCACAAACCTCTATGTAAGTGATCCAAGTAATCCCATGTTGTTTGGGGCTTAATGCCCTCCTCCATAATGCGAAGTGATCCTCCTCTAATGTAGGGAACCCTCCAAGAAAGCAACCTCTCCATGTGGCTAGCATCTAGAATGTCACCAAGTTGTCTCTAATGCTCCAATAAAGAATGCCAATCAAGCATTTGTATGAGGTCTAGCAACCAATGAGTAATCTTTCTCCAATGTGTAATTCCATCATGGATTAACCAAGGCTTAACCATACTCCATGTACCCCACATCTAATGAAGTAAGCCCAAACATGGTGTAAACACTTTTGAAGTAACCCTAAAAGCTAACACACCATTGGTCTGCTAATGATTTTCAAAGCATGGCCCCTTTTCCACTATAAAGAACCATGTTTACTTTCCCATTTACATGTTTGAGTTGGTAATGTGATTTTTAGAGAAGATGAGGGGCGTATCTCTGAGTTATGACACTAGACAAATCAATAATAATCTTACAACATTTCCCTCTAGGATTACATTTGGTTCTAAAAATGTTTCTCCTTGACCACTTTTCTTCTTTAGCTACTCAATGATGTGTTTGTGCCATATCCATTGTTTCTCCTTGTGCCAACCACTCCATTTTCACCTATCTATTGGCATGCACCCATTCTTACAATCTATTCTCCCATCATCGTCTACCTATATCCAACTAAGCATTCATTATGATGCTCCTCCATCGGTTTGCATGTCCACAAAAGACACATATAATTTCATTGGCATCACTAAATGAGCAACTCACTGTAGTGTGACCCCACAAATCCAAAACACTTCATCACTTTTTAATAGCCTTCATTTTGATTTTGTTAAGTGCGCCACTCTAATTTCTTGCTGTTGTGTGTGTACAATGTAGATGTTTTCCTAGTCAATAGTAGCAATGCTATCATAACCCAACCTCTTATGATGACCTAAAATCCAAACAAGACAATATTTTACAAGGGTGGTTGTATAGCCTATGTGAGAGGCATTATATTTGGAGTAGGTTATTGCGTTTTATCAAACTAAATAATATTTGCAACAATTGATGGCAGAGGCAATGATTGTGTTATAGATTAAGGAGTTCTATGCATGTGTTAATCAAGCATGCTTGCATAGCCATCAAGTTGTGACAATTAAAATGATTGTGTTACCATGAATCATGGATGTAGCAATAGTTGTTTGTTGTCTTTAGTACATGGGGTTAAATCACATTGGTGTGAAGTATTGAGAGGAGAGTACTTTTGATGTAGAGGATGTTCTTCAAGAAAATGATTTCTGCAATGGTAGCAAAAGATCTTAGGCTTTCAAACAAAGCATTTGGTTACCTATAGTTGTAAGGTTTGTATCTATTGTTCAAAACCAAAGGTTTGAACATAACCATCATGAAGGATCCTAGAGAGTCATGGCAACATTGTGAGATTTCCTTCAAATAATCTAGAAAGGAAAGTGGGTTCATACCTTGTACAATGATGCAAATGATTGGAGGAGAGGAGTACAACAACAATTACTTGTGCACCCATGGGGTGTAGAATAGATGGTGGATGGGTGTATTATTAAGGCACTCCTAACGTGAGGTCTATTAAATTTTAACATTAGCATGAATACTTTTAAAATTTGCAGACTAACATAAAACAAATTGCAGTAAATCACATCAACACATCAAAAAACTGAACACAAGAGTTTTTCACCGGGGAAACCTTTAAAGGACAAAACCCAAAAAGCATTACTAATTCATCTCGTAAATGGGATGATTGCTTCTTCAATGAATTCTCAAACCCTAATAGGTTTGTACCACAGAAAATCACTGAAGGAAAATTTACACAAGAACCACCCAATTACGGTTTCAACCAAATTAGGGCTTTCTACCCTAATTTTCTCTCTCCTACCCAGAAAACTCGGGCTACCCAAATTAGCAGTTTGCTTGCCTAAATCCTTCTCTAACCTGCCCAAACTTTGTTTTTTCCCTGCTCGTGCTTGCTAATTCCTTCCTGTGACGTGTAGATGCCTGCCCGAGTATAGAAACAGCTGCTCGGATGTGTACCTGACCTGCCCAGAGGTGTGTGGTTTGCCCGAGGGCCTTTCCAGGCTGTCTGTTGTTGTCCAAGTCTTCCTGGAAAACTGTGGTCCTGATTGTTGCTTCCCAAGGCCCTTTTAGTCCTGTCTCTTAACTTCCTGAGGCCTGTGCAGACCTAGCAGACCTTCCAAGCTAGTCTATAGACTGCCCGAAGGTGGGGTGCATACCCGGAAGCCCTTATGGGCAATCCTGTAGGTGCTTGGTGACAACCCTGAGCCCTGCTGTAGATGCCTGGAAGGATGATAGGGCTACTGGTGGAGTGGAAAGGGCTACCCGTGGAGGATGAGGGCTGCCCGAAGATGCCCGTGAGTGTTGGAGAGACTACCAAGAGGAGAAGAGGGTTGTCTGGAGGTAGATACCTGCTGCCCGTGGATGGCCCGATGCTTCCTGTGAAGGAAGGTGTTGTTAGGGTAAATCCCTAAACCTACTTTGGTTGGTCATGAGATAAAAGAAGCAAGAACCCTAGTTGTAGGGTAAAACTGAAAAACATGTGGGTGCCCTAGCTAGACTCATCCATGCTAGGGCATAACCACCAAATATGTTCTTCTCCACAATGCCAGCGAAAAACTTCTATGAGAGCAGTTGTACCTGTGAGAGCAAGTGTGTGTAATAATGAAATAGATTGATCTTCTTTTATAGCCTTGAGTCACTTGTAAGTGGACCAAAACTCAAAACAACAAAATAATAATATTTTGTTCTTTTCTCGCTTTGACTTTTACCTTTGGTGGTACTAAAGGTCTTTTTGCACTTTCACTTTGACTCATAAGTGGTACTAAGGGTCCTGTTGACGCGCATATATGACTATGCACGCAACGGGGGAGACAACCCAGACCGGGATCCTTAAGGCAGGCTCCTAGCTGTTTGGGATGGTTGTTCCCGATAGGTTTAAAGGCTCTGTTAGCCTGACAGTCTAAAACTAAAACTACGGTCCTAGTTAATTAGATCTATACTTATTTCTATACAAGTTAATAACTATTATTAATTACAATATTAATCAGCTAACTTAGATCAGTTTATGCTACTGATTTATAATCAGACCTATACCTAAGATTATGAAGGTTAATTAATATATATATGTACAAGATCAAACTGTTAATTTAAATCTACTTCAAACTAGTTAATTCAAAATACAAGAAGCAAAACAAAAATATTAACAAATGTTCTACAGAAATATATTATATACAGTGATTACAAGAAATAATCTGAATGTAATACATATAAAAAAATCTGATTCAGCCAGAATTTTAAAAGATATAATTGACAGAAAATAAAATCCATTCTAACTCTAATCGCGATCAGGAGCAAGAGAATTCTGTTGATAGAACTACTGTATGAGTACCCTTGAGAATATTAAAAGAAATTCAAACATTCACAACACCATACAGTAATCATTACATATCATATAAGCTGTAATATCAATCATCACTTCACGACATGATATATCAACAAAACCGAAACATTAAAAAATCGATAATGATAAAAAAATATTTGCAAAAATTCTTTAAAGAATGTTATGACAAATACTGATAATATAGAAAATGGATAACAAGACCAATAGACATCATAAACCATATGCAAAGTATTAAAACTATAAACATAGATTAAGCATCATCAGTTCAACATACTGTAACTGCTGACATGAAAATATCTCGAGTCACAGGTAGATTAAACAGTAGTCTCGTTCTTCCACTTCCCCAACTATCGACCCCCTGGCAGCAGTGTTTGATGAGCTTTCAAGAGAGAAATCTCTTAAGCTTTGGCAGCCCCCAGTCTGCTTCCCCAGCTCCAGCTCTTGGTTTGCTCTTCAAACATTGAAAAAGAAATTCTCCAATACTGTTGAGCATTCCCAGAATTACTCTAGACAGCAGTGTTTGATCTGAGAGAGAAATCTCTCAATCCAGTCCTCCCTTTTGCCAATCAAATTCCCTTGCTTAAATAAACAACAGTCAGAAGAAATGAATCCCAAATTGAGCTCTGCTCAGGCGAATTTCTGGAAAGAACCGTTTCTTTGCCGGCCGCAACTGCAAAAATCGTGCTTAAAGAACCCCAAAAATCTCTTAAAATCCCTCACTTTCTGAAGAAATCTCCCGGAGTACAACTAAATGGGTCCGTTCTGAGAAAAACCCATGTGGCAGATTTTTAAGATTTTCCTCCATTTGTGAGCGGTGAAGCCCGGAAAAATACATGCCTGTTTAGATACGCGTTTTTGAAACTGGCTGAAGATGAAATTCGTGGCATCATTCCTCCGGTTGACTTGGCATCCAAAATTATTAAAATCCTGAACTTCAAGAGATAACGTAACTGTCTACTCCTCATTTTATGAACCTGCATAAAAATGATCCAATCGCTCACATAAAGAAAGGCAAGATTCGTAACAATAATCTAATAAAAAGATAGAATAATAAAATAGAAGTAAAATCATCTCCTTTTACTTCGTTCTCATGAGATTTGCTTTTAAAATGTTTACAAAATAATCCGACCGTGGCATCTGGAATTGATCTACCTCTATCAGTTTTTTTTTTAAACAGAAGTATATTTTTATCAATGAGCACCTAGCGCGATCAGGTGGAGAAAATCACTGCGATCCCTTCATTTTCTGGCACCTCCTTCAAATATGCAATGGTATTGATATTGATGGTATTCGTTTGTGAGCATGTGGCGTCAATAGTGTTTATATCTTCAATGCTTACTAACGAAATTGAAACTTTACGGCAGACAATATCGCAACATGACAATATCTTCCTTCCTCAAACTTAGTGATTATGGTTAATGGCATTATTACGAGGTGATTCTCATTAAAATTTTGAAGATATCACTGCAATCAAATAGTTTAATAACCACTTCTAACGTTCAGTTAGCAAAATCGCTGGCAATCAGGTAGAAATAATCTCAATGCGTTGGCACAAATCCAATTTTCAAAAATTTTTAACCAAACATAACTAAATGTGAGAACATAATTTCAATCCACACGTGGCGTTAAACTCCATAAATCAAAGTGGGGTTATTCCTTTCAGTTATCGCACGTCAAAGTTTTAATGATATTCATCTTTTGTGACAAATGGAATGATCTACTTTGAACTCGGAATGAAGCATTTTGATGTTGCAATTTCATGTCGTGGCAGACTTAGGTTGAAATGATCCAAGCCCCAATCGCCATTCTGTTTTTTCGAATTAATCATGATTTGCCTTTGTTAACGAATATGTAACTTCTTCATTATATGGCTGTTTTCTTTTTTCAAAATATGAAAAACAAATCCCATAACCCATAGTATTAATTTCGACCTTTACATGCAATAATAAAGATGACATATGAGGACCATTATAAAGATCAAGGTGAGCGTAATCCTTAGATTGAACAAAAAGCCTTGAAAATATAATTCGAATGAACTTTGATAAGACGCCCAAAAATAAAAATAATCAACCTTAAACCTTATCAATATTTACGATAACAAAATCACATAATGAAAATCAAATTATAAATATTTGGATAAGATTTCAAAATTAGGTTATGACAAATTATTAACACTTATCCACTCAAAATAATAATTTCAAAATAGTGATTTTGTCAACTAATCCATAGTTCGCAAAGGTTTCTTTAAAAACATTGAATTTCATGTTTCAGTAGCTTCTGGAATGTCATCATTTCAGTAGCTGTTCATTCTTTAAGTTTGCTATATGAAAATCAAACATTTCATCAAAACAAAATAAAATTTTGTTTGATGAAATAATGTTTTTTAAAGGCTGTTGGGTAGGGGCACAACAGGTCCTTATGCATTTTGACTTTTACTTTATCCTTCTTCAAGTGCCCTGTGGTCAAAACAAGTGGTCAAGGTGGTCCTTCATCCCCACTCAAAGTACACCATCATAAAGAGAGAATTACTAATGCTTTATCTCACACTCTGTGTGACACCAAGATCAGATACTAAGGTGTCTTAATCAAGGGTATCTAAGCCTTGGAGAAGATCACAAAGCCCACTGATGGAGGGTCAGAGTGTCACACATGCCTAGACCCGGTCTAGGGCTTATAGTGTTATCCTGGTAATAGACTAGGTGCCTTGGCCATAGGCTGCATAATTTGACACAAGGTCAAATACTTGGTAACAAACCAAACACCTCCATTCTCCCAGAGAATGACTCTCAACCCCGGGCTGAGTCCCTAGTCTCAGACTAGGTAAATTCCTTGTAACTAACCAGGTGCCTCCATTCAAAAAATGGCCACTCAGCTTTAGGCTGAGTTCCCCAGTGCTATACTGGTTCCACATCCTGGTCCCATACCAGATGTCACCATTCAACAGAATGGTCACTCAACTCAAGGTTGAGTCCCCCAGTGTTGGACTGGTTCTATATCGTGGTCCCGAACCAGATATCCCCATTCAATAGAATGGTCACTCAACTCTAGGTTGAGTCCCCCAGTAATGGACTGGTTCCACATCTTGGTCCCGGACCAGATGTCTCCATTCTCCTAAGAGAATGGATCTCGATGTTGCTCAGAAAAATCAACACTCCTTCTTAGTGAGAGAGGCATTCTCTGTCATGCCAAGCTTGTCACTAAAGTACACGAACTTAGAGGCTTGGTCAAGATATTCACAATTTGTTCATATGTACAAATGTACTGCAACTTCAGAGCACCTCTTTGTACTAGGTATCTGATGAAATGATACTTCATTTCAATGTGTTTCGATCTGTCATGAAACACTGGGTTCTCTGAAAGCTTAATGCAACTCTGATTATCGCAATGGATGATCGTTGAGTCAAGTTTTCCATCGAACAGATCAGATAGAGGTTTTATGAGCCAAACTTCTTTCTTACAGGCATCACTTGTAGCAATATACTCAGCCTCAGTTGTACTCTGAGCTATGGAACCCTGCTTCCTGCTAGACCAAGAGATCATCGCAGATCCCACACTAAAGCAGTAACCAAAGGTGTTTTTCCGGTCTACTGCACTGCTATCCCAATCCGAATCAACATATTCTGCTAATAATACTCCACTGCTGGAAGTATACCTGAGCCCATGAGTGATAGTACCCTACACATATCTGAGTACGTGTTTAGCATCTCCCCGGTGTATGTGCTTTGGATCGGAAATGAACTGACTCAGAGCATTCACTGTATAGAAAATATCTGGTCTCGTATGCACAAGATACATCAAGGATCCAATAAGATGTTTGTATCGAATAGAGTCCATACTTTGTGCACTGATGGCTGAGTCACACAACTTTGTCATGTTGGTAGTCATGGGTACGCTCATGGACTTGCAGTCCTGCATCCCAAATCTCTGCAAGATGTCCACTGCATACTTCCCTTGTGTTAGGAAGATCTAGCCTGTCTTTTTCCAAACCTCTAAGCCAAGAAAATAATGCATCAAACCGAGATCCTTCATTTCAAACTCAAAGGTAAGCTCCCTTTGACACTGTGCTATCAGTTGTTCCTCACCTGTGAGAAACAAATCATCTGCATATAACACAAGGATGAACAACCTTAAAGTACAAGTTGGAGTCAGTTGTACTTTTGGAAAACCCCAAGCTGTGGAGAAATCCATCCATCCTGGCATACCAGACTCTCGAAGCCGGTTTGAGCCCATACAATGCTTTCTTCAATTTGCACACATGGGTTTTATCCCCATGAGTCACAAAGCCTTCAGGTTGTTCAATGTAGACTTCGTCATCAATCTTGCCATTGAGGAAGGCTGACTTTACATCCATCTGATGTAACTTTCAGCTGAATACTGCAGCAAGAGAAATGATGGTTGTGATGGTAGTATACCTAGCAACATGAGCAAATGTCTCATCATAGTCAACGCCTTCTTTCTGAGTGAAGCCATGAGCTACTAATCTGGCTTTATACTTCTCCACACTACCATCGGCAACATGCTTGATTTTGTAAAGCCATCCGGATGTCACTACTGACTTTCCTGTTGGTCTGGGAACAACATCCCACACATCATTCTTCATGAGTGAACTGTACTCTTCAATCATGGCATCAACCCATACCTGTTGACTTGCTGCTTCTTCGTATGAGGAAGGTTCTGCACTAAGCTGGCTCATAAGACCAAAGTACTTTTGTGGTCTTATGCTAAGTCCCGGGAGGAGCTCTATGCTTCTCAGCTTCTTGTACCGTTTCTCAGTACCAAGCAGATCTCCTTCTGGAAGGAGGAACTTCAAGTAGTTCTTCTGGTGTACTTTCAATATCCTCAAGTGCATCTGGAATTTGATCCTCAAATTCCTCTTGCTCTCTCTAAACTTCTAAATCTGGAAACACGGGAGGAGGAACTTCATCTTTCTTTGAAAGCTCTTGTGTTTGACAAAACATAGCTTCCTCATGGAAGATCACATCTCTACTGAATTCAATGTACCTCTGTCCAGGTACATAGATGTGGTAGGCCTTCGAGTTGTCATTGTAATTTCCAATCAGAGCCTTGAACTCTTTGAGCCTGTCAAAAGCTTCACTTTTGGCCTTAAGGAAGTAAAGCCATGACTTCTGAGAATGATCATCTAGAGCACATCCTCTGCAAATTCCATCATGTTTTGGAGAAACCTCTGGCATACCTATGACCATCTTCTACAATCATGGGAGAGTTGTGTAGTGAAGGTGTCCAAACCTTCTATGCCGCAACTCACATGGATCAACTGTATGATGTACCAAAGCATGAGTGGAATCTTCGGAAGCCTTGTAAAGGCCTCCCTCTCAAACCCCAATCTTTACAACTGAGCTTAGCTCTTCATCTTTAGCCCATAGAAGGACTTTCTTATCCATGAAAAGGAATCTGTAGCCCTTGTCCTCTAAGCCAACAACTGATAGAAGATTCCTCTTTAAACCAGAAACATATAAGACATCATCAATATGTAAAATCGTACCTGAATCAAGCTGAAGTGAAGATGAGCCAACTCCTTCAATCTTGTAAGTGGAGTCATCTCCAAGTTCCACCTGAGTCACTGAACTTCTTCTTTCTATAACTGGTGAGAGCTCCACAGTTACCTTTCATATGCCTGGAGGCACCACTATCCACCGACCAAGAGGTAGCACTGTCTGTGATGAATCCAGAGAGAGCAAAGATTAGGTAGTACTCTCTTCTAGGTTTGTCTTCTTTGTTAGCCCTGGTGTTCTTCTTCTTCTTCTTCTGTAGCAAACGCTTGAAATCTTCTTGGTCTGCCTACAATCCCTAGAAAAGTGCCCAAACTTGTGGCAATTATAACATTTGACTTTTGAAACATTAGAGAACTTACCCTGAGGCTTATTTCCCTTCTTTTGCTGAGGAGGGTTTCTTGAACTTCTTTGTCTTTGCTGCAAGTGCAAGGTTTCCTTCCTTAGTTTCCTTGCCTGAAGTCCTTCCCTCTTCTTCCAAGGAATCATGCCAAAGTCTTTCGAAACTTGGATGATTTTCATGTCCACTGACAGAAGCCATGAATGTTTCCCAAGAGCTTGGGATTCCATCGACCACAGTATGCACAAGGTCATTGTCATCAACAGCAATACCAATGGCAATAAGTTGATATCTTACATGTGCAATCTTTGTGAAGAAGGGACCAACCCCTTCATCCTTGTTCATCTTCAATGTTCGGAGCATTTTCTTCAAGACTCTTATGACTGGGAGCCTTCTTCTCATACAGGTTAGCCAAGGCGTCAAAGCATTCTTTGGCAGTCTTTAATGCTATGATGTTGGGCATCACAGTTTCTTTGACAGAATCATAGATGATCCTTCTAGCCTTAGCCTGCTTCTTCTTGTAAGCAAGTCTTCCAGCATTAGATGTTGGCTCTTCAATGGTGTTGACCACAACCTCATCAAGGTCATTTTCCTCTAGGATAGTTGTAAGCCTGGCTTTCCAAGAGTTGTAGTTAGAAGAAACTTGAAGCTTCTCTTCCGGTCTGAAGATGTTGATAGCCATCTCTGCCACTTAGTCAAATGTTAAGTCTGCAAAATATCCCAAGGTCTAGGAAGACAACAGTAATTCCTTCTTACTGGGTCTTCACATGCTAAGCTCTGATACCATGTTGAATTTTAGCATTAGCATGAATACTTTTATATTTTGTAGACTAACATAAAATAAATGACAATTGTAGTAAATCACATTAACACATCAAAACACTGAACACAAGAGTTTTTCACTGGGGAAACCTTTAAAAGACAAAAACCCCAAAAGGATTAGTAATTCATCTCATAAATGTGATGACTGAGTTCTTCAATGAATTCTCAATTTCTAATAGGTTTGTACCACAAAAAATCATAGAAGGCAAATTTACACAAGAACCACCCAATTAGGGTTTCAACCAAATTAGGGCTTTTTGCCCTAATTTTCTCTCTCCTACCGACAAAACTCAGGTTGCCCAAATTAGCGGTTTGCCTGCCCAAATCCTTCTTTAACCTGCCTAAACTTTGTTTCTGCCCTACCCGTGCCTGCCAATGCATGTCTATGACCTATAAATGCCTGCCCGGATTTGTGCCTGAGTGCACAGGCAGCTGCCCGGATGTGTGCCTCACTTGCCCAGAGGTCTGTGGTCTGCCCGAGGGCCTTTCTGGGCTGTCTGTTGTTGGCCAAGTCTTCCCGGCAGACTGTTCGGCCTGATTGTTGTTGCCTGAGGCCCTTTCAGTCCTTTCTGTGCAGACCCGGCAAAGCTTTTGGGCTAGTCTGTAGACTGCCCGAAAGTGGGGTGCATAACCAACAGCCCTTACGAGCAATCCTGTAAGTGCTTGGTGACAGCCCCGAGCCCTGTTGTAGATGCCCGGAGGAATGATAGGGTTGCTGGTGGAGTGGAAGGGGATGCCCGTGGAGGATGAGGTCTTCTCGGAGGTGCCCGTGAGTGCAGGAGAGACTACCAAGAGGAGAAGAGGGATGTTTGGAGGTAGATACCTGTTTCCCGTGGATGGCCTGCTGCTACCCGTGAAGGAAGGTGTTGTTAGGGTAAATCCCTAACCCTACTTTGGTTGGTCGTGAGATAAAAGAAGCAAGAACCCTAGTTGTAGGGTAAAACTGAAAAACATGTGGGTGCCCTAGCTAGACTCATACATGCTAGGGCATAACCACTAAAGATGTTCTTCTCCACAATGCCAGTGAAAAACTTCTGTGAGAGCAAGTGTGTGTAATAATGAAATGGAATGATCTTCTTTTATAGCCTTTGAGTCACCTGTAAGTGGACCAAAACTCAAAAGAACAAAATAATAATATTTTATTCTTTTATCGCTTTGACTTTTACCTTTAGTGGTACTAAAGGTCTTTTTGCACTTGCACTTTGACTCCTTAGTGGTACTAAGGGTCCTTATGTATTTTGACTTTTACTTTAGCCTTCTTCAAGTGCCCTGTGGTCAAAACAAGTGGTCAAGGTGGTCCTTCATCCCCACTCAAAGTACATCATCATAAACAAAG
>LPNX010287826.1:175078-188136 GCA_001517045.1 Pseudotsuga menziesii | reverse complement strand
GAAAACCCTGAGATACAAACCCTCCAAGTACCTACTCCCGTCACCCCTACAACTCCCACACTCCAATTAGTACCCTTTACACAGAAGAAAGGGGAAGAGGTGCTTGATTTTAGTACAGTGTACTATGACAGGTCCACCAAAAGGATCATGAGAAGAACCGAGATGAAAATAGGGGCAGAAGGGATGGCCAGTACCATGATAACCGACAAAGCTATGATGGTCGGAACAGACAAAGATCCAAGGTTTGTCATCAAGGCTGGGAAGGCACCCATAAATGCTACGGAATATAACATAGATCACATGCTGGCAGAGATAAAATCTTCCAAGAAGACCACTTCTCAGCTCAAGGACACCTTGAGAAGGGAAAGAGAAGAGGGAAACAGACTAAAAAGAAAATACGAGCATGTACTTAAGGAGATGGAGGTCACAAAACATGAAATTCATGCTATCCAGCAGGAAGCCCAAGCAAAAGAGACAACACAAGAAGCTTTGGATAAGGCACATCAAGAAATTCAGGATTTGAAAAGTGAAAGGGAACGAATGAAGACACAGATAGAAGAACTGATAGAGCAGCAGAAGGACATCTACGAATCTAATACCTTATATGTTAGAGAGCTGAAAGAGCAGCTAGAAGCAGCCAAGGAGCAGCAAGTAGATCTGCAGCCAGTCAAAGATCACATCTTGGCTCAGAAGGCTAGGATGCTGCAACTGCAGACGGCCCTGGAGGAAGAAAGGTGTCAAGTCCTACAGATTGATGGCAGGCTGGATGAAATATTAAATACAGCATCTTATTTTGTGGATAGATCGCAAGGCATCCTGGAGGTGCTAACTTCAAGGATAACCAGAGGAGAAGATGATCAAGAAGTCCCAGCTGAGCTACCAGTCAAAGATAAGCAAGCTTTGAAGCGGGACCATGATCTGATCGAGTTTGCTATTATTACTGCAGAGGACTTTCAGAAGACAGTGAAGAAAACGAAGGGAGCATGCACAGAGTTCTTTAGAAGAGCCCTTGTCACCTATAACCGCTGTCAAGTGGAAGCTGAACATAGGCTACACGAATTCCCTGATCATGATACACTTGCAGGGATTTTGCAGACAAAGCAGCAGGAAGAAGAAGCGAAGGTCCAATATATCAGAGCCCTTGATGAGCCAATCCTGAGAAATGAAATTGAACACATGGCCATTAGTGTACAGCTCTTGGAGGAGCAGGTGCGTCTGAACACGGCCAGGATAGAGGCTATTCGGAACCAAGCAGATAAGTTCGAGCTGAATATACAATTCTTGGAACCCCACTCATTTGAAGGACTCGCTGCTGAGGCAGTAGCGTGGAGGAAATTTCTGGAAGACCAAGCGGGACCCTCCCCATGAGAAGGACCGGTCAATTTTGTATAAATTATTATTTTGTAAAAGGCTTTAGGAAAATGAAGCGTTGGGAAGCCCAAAGGCCACTTTGGGCAGCCCAACCATTTTTTATTTTGTATAAAACTAGGGAAGAGATATAAGAGAAGGGGCTTTTTCCCAGTAACACTGGATGACCTATTGTAAAGAAGAACTATTTCCTTTTTGCAATAAAGATTGTAGTTTGCCTGTTGGAGAAAGTGCTGTGGAATTTTCGAAATGGTGTGCAATGGATGGCAAGAAAAATGAACTATTTTGTTTTTCAGCATATGTCCATGAATTGTGATATCGTTCTAACTCTATGACTTATGTCTTGTTGAATGATGTCTGGTTTATTTTGTGGAGAATTCACTTATAGTAATGCTGGTGCTTCACATAATAGTTAGCTACCTAATTGTTGGAATAATTTCTCTTTCATGTGTTATTAATGCAAGTATCAGCTACCTGTAATTGTGTTTATCATACATGTAGTTAATGCATTACTAAATCATAATCATGTTGGCTCCCCGGGGATAGGTAGTTAGTGTTTAAGTAGATTAGTTGTTTGTTTCCTGGTTGCATATGTGGTTCAGATGTTGTGAACATAAGACGAGAGGTAAGAACCTGCGCAGCACATTGTGTGGTTCCCGGCATCTTTGTCACCCTGCATTGGTTTAGATAGGCATATGCATTGCATATTAAGTCAAAAATACAAATTCCGGTGGACCGGGCCGCAACCGGTAAAACCCTTTTTGTTACTTTGACCTACGGTAGCCGGACCGTAAGCCGGACGGATTCCCTACACCAAACAGTCAACGGGCTAGTTGGGAAAATTGATTGGGGAGAATCCCTTATTGTTGCAGCCTGCGAATTTCCAGGCCTCAACAGAACCCACAACAACAGACAACGTGGGGAAAACAACAGCCCTGGTCTCAGCAATGAAGCCACGGGAAAGTTACACAATCCAAAAATGGGAGAGGAGGTTTGATACACACCCCAGAATGTGAATGGATTATTCACGAATACCACCAACTTCAGATGCACATCAGAATTCATGCCCACAGAGGCCGCTCCTCCAGCTCGCCACATGAGGAAAATAATCCTGACTTGTGCGTGAGGAAAAACAACCCTAGCATGTGCATGAGGATGGGAAAGAGTGAAGAGAATGGAATACATTGCTTCCCTTCCCACATGAATATGGAGATTTTTCCATTGTAGTGGATGTGTGGGCAAGGACTGACAGTCCTGCCACCCACCACTTCTTAGCAATAACTTCCCCCAACTAACAACAGAGGTTTTGACACATGGATTTTCCACATAGGTTCAAAGTTTGATAATTCCCCCTCCTTATCCTTAAAAAAATCATGCCATTTTCATTATCGTTGCACCGTCATAGCTGGTTGTAGGTTCATTTTAATTAAAGTGCATATTTACATGATGCCAAAACCATAATGTGCCTGATAGCACGATCCCAATCGTTGAAACATAACACAACCAAATCGATGGTGGGGCTTTTGCCTTTAGCTCCACACCATGATTAATTACAATATATACATCATGTATCTTTTAATGCAAATGGGGTCAAAAATGGGGTATTACAATCCCCTCCCCCTTAGAATAACACCATCCTCAGTGTTCCAATGCTTAGGAATACATATACAATTTACACATCCAAAATTTCAAAATTTTGCAGACCTGTCCTATGTTCAATTATTTACTTTGAACTTTCAAGACCAAGAACTTTGGCTTCCACGAGCTTCTCCTGCTGGTCCTCAGCTTTCGGCTCATCCCCAAGTCTAGGAACTTTGTGGCTGCTAACCTCTTGATGTTCCCTTGTTGGGCAGTCCCGGTGGTAATGATGTCCTCCACATTTCCAACATTTCGCTGACTGTTTCATCTTTACCTACTCATTTTCCTTTGAGTCTTCATGCCTGGAATGTTTCTTAACAAACCGATTGGATGAATACCCCATCATTGATCCATTTTTCTTTCCCTTACGAATTGCTCCTAGCAGGATTTTTACCTCCTTTTGCAAACAAATAGAGTCTTGCAAAATATGGTGGCTCATCTCATTCTGCCTTTTCTGTATCTTGAGCATCTCTCCAATATTTTCTTGGGTCTTGGCAATTGTTTGAAGGAGACTTCTAGCTAAGTCCAATAGATTTTGGTTTGCTACCATGATCAATGTGCACGACTGGATTTCACTTTTCTCACCTGTGAAATACATTATTGTAATTATGTTAGACCAAGCATAATATAGGCAATAAAATCAGTCAATTAATTGCCCAATTGGCATGGCAGTCCAAGTCTTATCGAGGATACTTTCATACTTTTCATGCCTTCCCAACAGGCACATGAGCTCATTCATGTCCATTCCTTGGTAGGGAATTAATTATTCCAGCATTCACAATTTATTTTAAGCAAATAAACACATTCTATTTTCAGCCATACATGCATTCAACAATCTTCTGTTTTCATAATGCATAAGTATATCAAAAAAAAGGAAAGAGAGAGCAACAAGAGTTTTTCCCCTCTTTGTCTTGTTCCATTCTGGAACCCACATGACAACTGTGGCTGTCATGCTCTTAGCCTCTTTCACTTCACCGTGAATGCTGGACCAACCCTTCTTGGCCATGACACTTAGTGTCTCTGGTCTATTCCAGACCTCTCAACCACGGAGTCTCTCCACATGGTTTGTCTACAACTGTCGACTACTAGGACCTTCATAGTCTCACTAACGCCTTTTTCATTACTGCTCATTTTGAGCGCTTCAAGACAGTCACATGTCCACATGCAACCCTAGGATGCCCTCATAGTCCTTGCTCCCAGTGATACCTATATTCAAACATTGAATAGATTCATGTGTTTAGTTTATTCTCATGGGTTTGTCTCTAAACAAGAGTTAGAATATTATAACCAAACCATATACACAAGTATATTCATAAGCAAGAAGTTGCAAGATAATCCAATACTTATCTGTATTATGCATTTCCTCTCTGGTCCACAGGGTCTTGCTTTGCTTTGCAAGCCTTGGTATTGCATATGGACTTGGATGTTAGGTTAGCACGCAGGCTGGTCCACAACATCAAATAATTAATGTCCAGCTAATACACCTTCACGCCAAATGGTCTTGGAACTTTACCACGACCATTTCCAGGTCTAGGATCTACTATGGATCCCCAGGCATATAACAGCCCAACATACAATTATACCAACAATACACTTATACCAACATACACTTATATCAACAATAACCCTTTCTCTTTAGTGTGCAACACCAAAGTGCATCTATTTAGCCTACCAACATAAGCAATATAAGCAAACTCATCAGCGTTATTGCTCTAAAACTATAATCATATTTCATATCATTCACTATCAAGTATTGAGACACCAGGAGTGCGTCCACTCCCTAGGGTGTAGTCAATATTGAAAACCCTTTCATGACCCGACATCAAAAAATTGTACACCCCTTTCCGATGTGAGCCATGTAGGCCCTATTCATACTCAAGCAAGCTGTCATAAAGGAAATAAAATCAAAACATGTTCTGCATATTGAGTTTAACAATTTGACATGTATATTCTTAGCTAGGGTCACAGAACACTTATCCATTTGTCGATGCAATATTCTTTTGTTAAGGAGGAATGGGGGCTCCCTTCTCTTTGTTGACAGTCCCTCGGTTTTCCATCCCAACTTATTTTTACATTCCATATCCCACACATGTCTTACCGACATATTCTATACCATCTCACTCATGTTGCTTACCAAACATGTAGTGCAGATGGGACATTTCCAAAATGTCCAATGGAGTTTCACCCGAAACCCATTTCCAAGATAGGGGAAAATTCTCCATGAATTTTGGCTCCTGAAGGCCATCACACATGGTCTTCCTGCAATGTGTACCCCTGGCACATTAATTAAGTATCCAAACAATCAATAATTATCTAGTAATACAATCCAAATTTGATTGTTCCATAACCAAGCAATGGAATTAGTAATAAAATTCAATATGAATTTGCAACTTTGTTTACTACAGAAATTGATTTGCTCAGCAATGAGGTGATCCTCATTCATCCACTTACAACATGTGTTCCTGACACAATTCTATGCAAGCCAATAGTGATTAGTAGTTGTCAGCAATTTCTCAAATATGAAATTTATAAGTCCAAATTGATAACCCATTTTGCATACAAACTATTTTTACAACCATGAGACTTTTCTCATGAGTTTTGGCTCTTTCACATGGTAGATTTCGGCCTTTGCCATGGTCTTACCCACATTTCCACGCCCCAAACAATCTACCTAAAACTTGAACTTCAATCAACCAAACACTTGGTAAGTATTGATGCATATAACGCTTTTCATTGATGCAACAATCACTGAAGCATTTTCAGAATTATAGAATTCAAATACTTCCAACTGTTAGCATATCAATATTACCCAAAACTCATTTAATTCACACGAATCATTATCATACTAAAATTGCAAGGTATAGTCACATCATTTATGCAAATTAAATGAAATGTTTAGATACTCCTTCACATGCGTATCATTTGTACCACCTTGCCCTTCCATAGAGCATTCCGACAGCCAATCGATCATGACTACCCTCTTCATGCACTTACTATTCTGCATTCATAACAACTCTTGAAAGGATTATAGAATTATCATCAATTCATCATTTCAGGCATTGGTTATTCATAATAACACATGCACTATCTCGATGCATTCATGCAATGCATCACAACATTTGCACCCATACTTATGTATGCATATTTACAACATTTACTCAAACTTTTCATATGCATTCATTCAATGCATAACTACAAGATTTATAAAATCTCTTAATGCATATCCACTCAATGCTACCTTGTATTAATTCAGGAATACTATGCATTCAAACATACCATGGCCTAACCATGACTACCTCATATAGGATGCATTACTATAACCAAGACTACCAGTCCTCACTTGTTCTGGTTATTAAGTTCATATCAACATATTTCTATATGAATGTAGTACAAATTTTAAATAACCACATGGTCTGAGACCTCTTTCCATTACCACTCCATGCAATTGTCATAATTAAACCATTTATCTATATGGATCCTACTTACACCCTTGACATTACCAGTTTAGTTGGTCTCTTGCAAGAGATCATAGAATTCGCTCACGAACTTTTGATCCTGGATTTGTTTCCTTATCCCTTTCTCCATAGGGTTGCTAGTCACATTCATCAGCATCAACAACATATTTAGCCATGCTCATGTTGTCATTGGTTTTTCCACTAATTCCAACACCAATGCAATATTTACCATTAGTGGTTCATTATAGATGTATAATTCTCACTATTTTTACCAATATGTAATATCCGATGCACACAAACATATCCCCATGCATTTTTTAGCATCCCCATGCCATAATTTCTATGTACACAAGCTTATAAAATATGAATATAGTTAACAAGACATGGTTTAAGGGATTTTCCTTTTCAAAACCCTCATCTTTTCCTGGAATTCCTCTTCCGCATAATAGCTGGTTCGACTTCATGGTCTTTCCTATCTCTAGGAATGTAATTCTCGGATTTGTCCATATTGACAGCAACACATTTTTTTTCAACAACCACTAGTACTTTTCTACTCCTCATTCAAACTGTGGTGATTCTCCCTTGTTCTCTGCTGGATAAGCTTTCCAACATCTATCCACATGATCCATTCTGACTTTGGGTGTGAAAATCACACCACTTCTAAAATGACAATTTTCACCAAATTTACAACTGTATTCTAGTCTGAAATGTCAACTTCAGCCACCTAGAATTTCTTCCTTTTCAGCCCTGAAAATCCACTGGAAACTGCTCAGAATCCCACTGAGAAGTTGCTGAAATCCGCTCAAAAATCCCTCTTGAAAAGCTCAAAATTTTCTTCATCAAACAGGGTCTCCTCCCAACTAATTTTCTGACGTATCGAATCCTTAGTTGACTAAGATTTTGATGTTTCAGTGGTCCAAACAGCTAAATTTTTTCGACATTCATCAACGATATAAACAACTAATGTTTTTCAATGTTTCAGGCTGATATTCCTCTGGCTTCTGACATGTCGAAAGTGTGAACAACTAAATTTTTCCGACGTGTCGACGGTCCCATCAACTAAAGTTTTTCGACGTTTTCATACTTAGAAAATTTTTCAGAAAATTTTCTTTCGTCTTACGCTCCATGACACTTTTAACATTTCGACAAAAAAATTTCTTTCTCCCGCTACCGCATCGGCTGCTCGATCAAATAAACTCTTTTCGATGCCTCGGCGATCCAAACAGCTAATTTCTTCCGACACTTCGGCGGTCCAAACAACTAACTCCTTCCGACGCATCGGTGGACCAAACATCTAACTTTTTCCCGATGTTTTCTGTACTTAGGAAAATTTTCGAATTTTTTTTCTTTTTGTCTTCCTCTTCTTGCCACCACCGTGTCGACTACTTACTCAACTAATTTTCATCGACGTTTGCCACCACGTAGGCTCTAATTCCTCCTTTCTTCTCCTAATAGTGTCACTTCTGTAAATCCTTCAATCATATCCCAAGTTGTTCTTAAGGGGGGATGTTAGGATATTTAGACACTTAGGAGTTAGTTAAGATCAAGCTACTTTTTAGTGCATGCAATTTCTATTTTCAAGTTACTTTATTGTAAAAGTGCATCTCACATAAATAAAATAAAATAAAAAGTGAGTCACTTAAGTCTTTTAATTTATTGCTGCACTATTTAAAAGTAACATTATTGTAAAAGTGAACCTCGCTTATTGTCCAAAAGTGATTCACTTCAAAGCAACTTTATTGTAAAGTGATTGTCAAAGGTTGATCTTGGGAATAGGGGAGATTTTTTTTAGTTGGTCAAGTTAATATCTGCCACGTCACTATTGGGGACATCTTCAACATTTTCTTTGATCAAGCGTAACTTCATAATCCAGAATCAGTTTTCAGTGCCGTTTTTTTTTAAAACCGCATATTTTTTCGAGCTCTTTGCCACCAGACAGTTAGTTTCTATTTTTTTTAGCCATTATTTTACAGTATGGCCACCTCTTGTGATATTATACTTACAAGTTCTAACTATTTCTCATGGAAATCTCGTATGGAGGATGTTCTACAAAGTAGGGGACTTTTCAGGATAACCTCAGGGAAAGAAACATAACCCACTGATGACGATAAGAAAATTAAATGGGAAAATAAATGTGATGAAGCTTGTGGATTGATTGGGATGTCAATCTCTACTAATTTGCAATTCCACATATCTGGAATTGATGAACCTGAAAAATCTTGGGAAAATTTGGAATCTGTGTTTGGTAAACACAATGAAATTCGGGGTCATCAACTTGAGAATGGGTTGCTTTCTTTGAATCCAAATTATTTTTCATACATTCAAGACTATTTATCTAAGTATAAAACTCTTAGACTCTTATGTGCAGAATGCAAGATTAAGAAAGAAGACAAACAATGTATTTATCATATTCTTTCCAAACTTGGACTTGCATATTCTATTTTTGTATCTACATTCTACTCCATGAAAGAATCATTGACTTCATCTAGCTATCAAGAGCATAGTCTTGAATCCTTTTGTGATTCCTTAATTAGAGAGAAAGATAAGCTCATTCATATTGGAATAATTAACAATGCAGATACATCTGGGAAAGCTTTATTGTCCTAACAGAAAGAAAATTCCAAGCCTCCCAAGAAACAGAATTTTCACAATAATAAGCCAAACAAAAAGGGTCCCAGACCCTCTCAGTCAGCTCCTTCTTTAAAAAATGACAAAGGATCCAAGCAAAAAGGAAAGAAGACTGAGCGTCATTGCAATTTTTGTGGGAAAGATAATCATGATGAATCTAAGTGTTTCAAGAAGATGGTAGTCTTGGAAGCAGCAATGAAGAAGCACCACATTAGCATAGATTCGTCTTCAGAATCTAACTTTCATGGACATGCACTTTATGCTTCTGGTTACTCTTATACTTCATCTTCTTCTTCTACTTCAAATAAATGGCTTATTGATTCTGGAGCATCTTATCATATGGCTAAGGATCAAGCCATATTTTCAATTATGCATGAATGTAGCATGAAACAAATATTTGTTGGTGATGATAGATCTCTAAGTGTTGTAGGATTTGGAACAGTTCCAGTAGAAAATGGTCATTTCAGTGATGTACTATGTGTTCCAAAAATTTCCTGCAATTTGTTATCAATTTATCAAATTACTCATTCAAGTGAAGGTAAAACTGTGACTTTTACAGCTCGTCAAGTTGTAATCAAGGATTTTAAAAATCCTCAAAATGTCCTTGCTACTGGAACTGTTGATGATATTACCAGGTTGTACAAATTAAATAACTTTGGGTCATCACCTTTTCCTTTAGTTTTTGTTGCTCATAGTGATAACTTGAGCAAAATTTGGCATGAGTGATTTGGTTACTTTTATTATCGCTCATTGCAACAACTATGTAAAGACAATATGGTGACTGGTCTTCCAATGGTATCTTGCAAGGATGGTGTTTGTTCCGGTTGTGTACTCAAAAAACATCATCGGGACAATTTTGACAAACATGCCTCTTGGCACGCCTCGGTTTCTTTGGAGCTTGTGCATAGTGACTTGTGTGGTCCTCTTCCATCTGCTTCCTTTTCTGGTTTCAAATATTTCTTAACTTTCATTGATGACTAATCCAAATGCACTTGGGTTTACTTCCTAAAACTTAAGAGCGAAGTATTTAACATGTTTTTGGCCTACAAGGCCCTTGTTGAAAAAAAATCTGGTCATCAAATTATTAAGTTAAGATCTTACAATGGAGGAGAATATGTTAACAACAAGTTCACTACTTTTTGCACTGAACAAGGAATCCAACAACAGCAAACTGTTCCATATAAACCTCAACAAAATGGTTAGCTAAACGGAAGAACTGCACTTTAAAAGAAATGGCTAATTGTATGATCCAATCTAAGAGACTAAGTCTTCAATATTGGGCTGAGGCCATAAATTGTGCAAATTGCATAGTTAATCGCACACCCACTAAAGTTTTACATGGTATGACATTGGAAGATGCATGGAGTAAAATTAAACCAGATGTAAGTCACTTTCATGTGTTTGGTTGTGAAGCATGGGCTAACATTCCGGATGAAAAACGGAAAGCATTGCAGCCTAAAAGTGAAAAGTGCATATTTGTTGGATATTATGAAGATGTAAAAGGTTATAGACTTATTCAGCCCCATTCACATGATATAATCATTAGAAGAGATGTTAAATTTAATGAAAATCTCTTGGCCTGCGAGCCTAACTTGGCGAGTCTACCATCTTTGGCCTACAAGCCTGATTCGACGATTGTGCATTCTTCTTCTTCTTCTTCCAACTTCCTTGAAAGGTTTCCAACTCCAGTTTCTGATGATGATAGTGAGGATGAAAATCCACCTCCTCTTGCTCATGTTCCTCCAATTGCATTAGCACCAATACTTCCTCGATGGGTCCATTCAACATGTGAAGTAGCTCATGATCTTCCTGGTGTTAGGATATTTAGACACTTAGGAGTTAGTTAAGATCAACTTGTGTAATATATCCGTTAGGTAAAAGTGTGTTTCTTTAGTATGCATTTGTAAATATTCTAATCCGACGGTCACGATATGCTCTAGACATAGAGTGATCCGACGGTTCAACTTCTCTCAGCTCATACCTACCATTGATCCATGGCTTAACACCTGATTGGTCTATGATCTCTATTTAAAGAGCATAGAGGGTCCTTGGCTAGTTGATCGATTATGAGAAGCTCATGTAACTTTCTTTCTTTTGCATAATAAATTACTCCAAGTAGCTATTTGGCTGGGGCTGTGGACTGTTTCCCTCTCGAGGGTTTTAACCATGTGACAAACATTGGTGTATTGATTCGTGATCTGTTTGTGTGAAGTGGTTGTTCTTGGTGTTCAGTCATTTGGGAGTACCCTGTGTACCCTAACATGGTATTAGAGATTTTATGAAGAGTTGCTTTCAGTTTTGATCAAGATCTGGAACCGGTGTTGCTGAAACTTTGAAAGGGTTTCTGGTTTTGGATTCTCTATGCATTTTTGGCCTGTGGGAGCTATTCCATTGCATCCGGAGCAACGTTTCCATTTGGAAATAGTTTTCATTTCACCGAAAATCGTTTCCGTTTGTTCCAGAAACACCCATTTCGGCAAATCTGAAGGTATAATGTTACAGTGACGGATTTGTTTTATTTTTTTTTAAAATCTCTCATATTTTATCTGTCTTATTATTATATCCTTTTGTTTTAGTCTCGTACTGTTGCCTTCCCTGGCTGCGTATGATCTTTGTCGTGCACCTTGTGCGATCACGGCGAATCAGAAACAATGAGGGAAAGTTTTTAATCTTGTCTTCTCGGCTATGTATGCTCTTTGCCGTGCACCTTGTGCGATCACGGCAAATCAGAAACAGCGAGAAAACTTGAAAACGTAGACTTTCCGGGTAAGGTAACCAAGATCAAACCCCATTGTGTGGAATTTTTTTTTTTTTTTCGTTTTTTTTGTTGTGATTTCCAGGAAAATAAAGCAAGCACGAGAAACGAGAGAGAAGAGTTATAAAAAAAAAAAAGAGCCCCCTTCTTCTTTCCATACTTTTACACACCTTTTAAACTTAGCTCACTTGGTCCAAAGTTGCTTTACACCTTGATAAGTCTTGAGTTCAAATCTTCTCAAGCTACTTTTTAGTGCATACAATTTCTATTTTCAAGTTACTTTATTGTAAAAGTGCATCTCACATTAATAAAATAAAATAAAAGTGAATCACTTAAGTCTTTTAATTTATTGCCGCACTATTTAAAAGTACATTATTGTAAAAGTGAACCTCACTTATTCTACAAAAGTGATTCACTTCAAAGCAACTTTATTGTAAAGTGATTGTCAAAGGTTGATCTTTGGAAGAGGGGGGTTCTTTTTTTTAGTTGGTCAAGTTAATATCTACCACGTCACTATTGGAGACATCTTCAACATTTTGTTTGATTAAGCATAACTTTATCATCCAGAATCCGTTTTAAGTTCCCTTTTTTTTAAAACCACATATTTTTTCGATCTCTTTGCATATAGATAGTTAGTTTCTATTCTTTCAGCCATTATTTTACAGTATGGCCACCCCTTGTGATATTATACTTACAAGTTCTAACTATTTCTCATGGAAATCTCGTATGGAGGATGTTCTGCGAAGTAGGGGACTTTTCAGGATAACCTCAGGGAAAGAAACAGAACCCACTGATGATGATAAGAAAGTTAAATGGGAAAATAGATGCGATGAAGCTCGTGGATTGATTGGGATGTCAATCTCTACTGATTTGCGATTCCATATATCTGGCATTGATGAACTTGATAAAACTTGGGAAAAGTTGGAATCTGTGTTTGGTAAACACAATGAAATTCGGGGTCATCAACTTGAGAATGAGTTGCTTTCCCTAAATCCCAATGATTTTTCTTGCATTCAAGACTATCTATCTAAGTATAAAACTCTTACACTATTATGTGTAAAATGCAAGATTAAGAAAGAAGACAAACAATGTATTTATCATATTCTTTCCAAACTTGGACCTACATATTCTGTTTTTGTATCTACATTCTACTCCATGAAAGAATCCTTGACTACAGCTAGCTATGTAGAGCCTAGTCTTGAATCATTTTGTGA
>LPNX010287826.1:0-174803 GCA_001517045.1 Pseudotsuga menziesii | reverse complement strand
CAAGGATTTTAAAAATCCTCAAAATATCCTTGCTACTGGAACTGTTGATGATATTACCAGGTTGTACAAATTTAACAACTTTGGGTCATCACCTTTTTCAGGTTTTGTTGCTCATAGTGATAACTTGAGCAAACTTTGGCATGATCGATTTGGTCACTTAAATTATCGCTCATTGCAACAACTATGTAAAGACAATATGGTGACTGGTCTTCTGCTGGTATCTTGCAAGGATGGTGTTTGTTCCGGTTCTGTACTCAGAAAACATCGGGACAGTTTTGACAAACGTGCCTCTTGGCACGCCTCGGTTCCCTTGGAGCTTGTGCATAGTGACTTGTGTGGCCCTCTTCCATCTGCTTCCTTTTCTGGTTTCAAATATTTCTTAAATTTCATTGATGACTACTCCAGATGCACTTGGGTTTACTTCTTAAAACTTAAGAGCGAAGTATTTAACATGTTCTTGGCCTACAAGGCCCTTGTTGAAAAACAATCTGGTCATCAAATTATGAAGTTAAGATCTAACAATGGAGGAGAATATGTTAACAATAAGTTCACTACTTTTTGCACTGAACAAGGAATCCAACAATAGCACATCGTTCCATATACACCACAGCAAAATGGTGTAGTTGAACGGAAGAACCGCACTTTAAAAGAAATGACAAATTGTATGATCCAATCTAAGGGACTAAGTCTTCAATATTGGGCTAAGGCCATAAATTGTGCAAATTACATAGTTAACCGTACACCCACTAAAGTTTTATAGGGTATAACACCGGAAGAAGCATGGAGTAAAATTAAACCAGATGTAAGTCACTTTCGTGTGTTTGGTTGTGAAGCATGGGCTCACATTCCGGATGAAAAACGGAAAGCATTGCAGCCTAAAAGTGAATAGTGCATATTTGTTGGATATTCTGAAGATGTAAAAGGTTATAGACTTATTCAGCCACATTCTCATGATATAATCATTAGAAGAGATGTTAAATTTGATGAAAATCTCTTGGCCTGCGAGCCTAACTTGGCGGGTGTGCCATCTTTGTCCTGCGAGCCTGATTCGACGAATGTGCCTTCTTATTCTTCTTATTCCAGCTTCCTTGACAGGTTTCCAACTCCAGTTTCTGATGATGACAGTGAGGATGAAAATCCACCTCTGCCTGCTCATGTTCCTCCAATTGCACCAGCACCAATACTTCCTCTATGGGTCCGTTCAACATGTGAAGCAGCTGGTGATCTTGCAGGTGATCCTAGAGATCAACGTCGACCATGTTCTCAGTTTCAGCGAGCCTCTTCTCTTTTGGCTCAAGTTTTCAAGAATCATGATCCAGAAATTTTTGCAGAAGCTTCAGGAAATCCATATTGGGATGTAGCTATGGATGAAGAATATTGTTCCTTAATGGCGAACGATACTTGGGATCTTGTTCCTCTTCCAAAAGGAATAAAACTTGTCATATGTAAATGGGTCTACAGAACTAAGTATGCATTAGATGGAAGTGTTGAAAGACTTAAGGCAAGGTTAGTTGCCAAAGTTTTTTCCCAAGTTGAAGGGATTGACTACAATGAAACCTTTGCCCCTGTAGCAAAAATGAACTCCATCCGCCTTGTTCTTTCCCTTGCAGCCTTACATTACTGGGAAGTCCATCAAATGGATGTCAAGTATGCCTTCTTACATGGTGATTTACATGGAACAACCTCCTGAATATGTTCAGAATAACTCTAGCCTTGTCTGTCTCCTTAAGAAATCTTTACATGGCCTTAAGCAAGCTCCTAGAGCTTGGTATGCCAAAATGGATAGCTTTCTCCTTGACACTGGTTTTTCTAGATGCAATTCTAACCCCAATGTCTATACCAATAAAGTAGGAAACCATCTCATCATACTTGTTCTTTATGTTGATGATCTTATCCTTACTGGTAGTGACCCTAACCTTATAACCCATGTGAAATCCAGTCTTAAGAAAAATTTTGAAATGTCAGACTTAGAACATTTGCATTATTTTCTTGGTCTCCAAGTCTTGCAAACCAAAGAAGGAATATTTCTTTCCCAGTCTAAGTATGCTTGTGACCTTCTTCGTCATTTTCACATGGAAGATTGTAAACCAGCCCCTTCTCCCTTCTAGTCTAGAGTCAAACTTTCTACCACTTGTACTTCCCCTGAAGTAGATGCCACCTTGTATCATCAGCTTATTGGTAGTCTTTTATACTTGACTCATTCCCATCCTGACCTTTCCTTTGCCACTGTTTTTGTTGCCAGTTATATGCAAACTCCTCATGAAAGTCACTGGAAAGCAGCAAAAAGAATACTTCGATATATTCGAGGTACAATTCAGTTTGGGATTCATTACAGTACAGGGGGGAAACCTTTGTTGGTTGGTTTCACTGATTCAGATTGGGCCCGTGATCCTGATGATAGGAAGTCTACTGCAGGTTATGTTTTCAGTCTGGGATTTGGACCTGTCACTTGGGCTTGTAAGAAACAACAAGCTCTTGCTCTTTCTTCAGCAGAAGCAGAATATCGAGCTGCAGTTAATGCCAGTCAGGAAGCTTTATGGCTTCGACAGATCCTTTCAAAGTTTGGATTCAAGCAGCAGCAGCCTACTCCACTTTGGTGCGACAATCAAAGTGCCATCAAGCTTGTCAAAGATCCAGTTCTACATCAGTGTAGCAAACACATTGAGCTACACATGCACTTCATCAGAAATCTTATTCATGATAGTGTTATTGAAGTTCTCTATTGTCCTACAGATGATCAAGTTGCAGACATCTTCACCAAGTCTCTTACAGAAGCGAAGTTCTCTAAACTTCGGTCTATGTTAGGAGTTCAGGAATGTGTCCTTAAGGGGGGATAGGCTCTAATGCCTCCTTCCTTCTCCTAATAGTGTCACTTTTGTAAATCCTTCAATCCTATCCCAAGTTGTTCTTAAGGGGGGATGTTAGGATATTTAGACACTTAGGAGTTAGTTAAGATCAACTTGTGTAATATATCCGTTAGGTAAAAGTGTGTTTCTTTAGTATGCATTTGTAAATATTCTAATCCGATGGTCACGATATGCTCTAGACATAGAGTGATCCGACGGTTCAACTTCTCTCAGCTCATACCTACCATTGATCCGTGGCTTAACACCCGATTGGTCTATGATATCTATTTAAAGAGCATAGAGGGTCCTTGGCTAGTTGATTGATTATGAGAAGCTCATGTAACTTTCTTTCTTTTGCATAATAAATTGCTCCAAGTAGCTATTTGGCTGGGGCCATGGATTGTTTCCCTCTCGAGGGTTTTAACCATGTGACAAACATTGGTGTATTGATCTGTGATCTGTTTGTGTGAAGCGGTTGTTCTTGGTGTTAGGTCCTTTTGGAGTACCCTGTGTACCCTAACAGCTAGTGTTCCTAGAGATCAACATCGAACATGTTCTCAGTTTCAGCAAGCCTCTTCTCTTTTGGCTCAAGTTTCCGTTAATCATGATCCAAAAAGTTTTGCAGAAGCTTCAGGAAATCTAGATTGGGATGCAGCTATGGATGAAGAATATTGGTCCTTAATGGCGAGCGATACTTGGGATCTTGTTCCTATTCCAAAAGGAAGAAAACTTGTCAGGTCTATAGAACTATGTATGTATCAGATGTAAGTGTTGAAAGACTTAAGGCAAGGCTAGTTGCTAAAGTTTTTTCCCAAGTTGAAGGGATTGAATACAATAAAACCTTTTCCCTTGTAGCAAAAATGAACTCCATCTGCCTTGTTCTTTCCCTTGCAACCTTACATAACTAGGAAGTCCATCAAATGGATGTCAACTCTTCCTTCTTACATGGTGATTTACATCAGAAAATTTACATGGAACAACCTCCTGGATATGTTCAGAATAACTCTAGCCTTGTTTGTCTCCTTAAGAAATCCCTATATGGCCTTAAGCAAGCTCCTAGAGCTTGGTATGCCAAAATGGATAGCTTTCTCCTTGACACTGGTTTTTCTAGATTCCATTCTGACCCCAATGTCTATACCAAGAAAGTAGGAAACCATCTCATCATACTTTGTTCTTTATGTTGATGATCTTATCCTTACTGGTAGTGACCCTAAACTTATAACCCATGTGAAATATAGTCTTAAGCAAAATTTTGAAATGTCAGACTTAGGACATTTGCATTATTTTCTTGGTCTCCAAGTCTTGCAAACCAAAGAAGGAATCTTTCTTTCCTAGTCTAAGTATTCTTGTGACCTTCTTCATCGCTTCCACATGGAAGATTGTAAACCAGCCCCTTCTCCCTTCCAGTATGGAGTCAAACTTTCTGCCACTTGTACTTCCCCTGAAGTAGATGCCACCTTGTATCATCAACTTATTGGTAGTCTTTTATACTTGACTCATTCTCGTCCTGACCTTTCCTTTGTCATTGGTCGTGTTTCCCGTTATATGCAAACTCCTCTTGAAAGTCACTGGAAAGAAGAAAAAAGAATACTTCGATATATTTGAGGTACAATTCAGTTTGGGATTCATTACAATATAGGGGGGAAATATTTGTTGGTTGGTTTCATTGATTCAGATTGGGCCGACAATCCTGATGATCGAAAATCTACTACAGGTTATGTTTTCAGTTTGGGATCTAGACCTGTCACTTGGGCTTGTAAGAAAAAACAAGCTCTTGCTCTTTCTTCAGCAGAAGCAGAATATCGAGCCATAATTAATGCTAGTTAGGAAGCTTTATGGCTTCGACAGATCCTTTCAGAGTTTGGATTCAAGCAGCAGCAGCCTGCTCCACTTTGGTGCGACAATTAAAGCACCATCAAGCTTGCCAAAGATCCAGTTCTACATCAGCGCAACAAACACATTGAGCTACACATGCACTTCATCAGAAATCTTATTCATGATAGTGTTATTGAAGTTCTCTATTTCCCTACAGATGATCAAGTTGCACTGCATCTTCACCAAGTCTGTTATAGAAGCGAAGTTTTCTAAACTTCGGTCTATGTTAGGAGTTCAGGAATGTGTCCTTAAGGGGGGATAGGCTCTAATGCCTCCTTCCTTCTCCTAATAGTGTCATTTTTGTAAATCCTTCAATCCTATCCCAAGTTGTTCTTAAGGGGGGATGTTAGGATATTTAGACACTTAGGAGTTAATTAAGATCAACTTGTGTAATATATTCGTTAGGTAAAAGTGTGTTTCTTTAGTATGCATTAGTATGCATTTGTAAATATTCTAATATGACGGTCACGATATGTTCTATACATAGAGTGATCTGACGGGTCAACTTCTCTTAGATCATACCTACCATTGATCCATGGCTTAACACCCGATTGGTCTATGATCTCTATTTAAAGAGCATAGAGGGTCCTTGGCTAGTTGATCGATTATGAGAAGCTCATGTAACTTTCTTTCTTTTGCATAATAAATTGCTCAAAGTAGATATTTGGCTGGGGCCATGGACTGTTTCCCTCTCGAGGGTTTTAACCACGTGACAAACATCGATGTATTGATCTCTGATTTATTTGTGTGAAGCGGTTGCTCAAACTGTTTGATCTTTTGGGAGTACCCTGTGTACCTGAACACTCCATCAAGAAATTTTTTCCGACATTTTGGTGGTCTTCCAGAGATCTCTGTCGACGTTTCGGCTCCTCGATCAACTAAAATTTTTCGACGATTTCGATACTTAGAAATTTTTTTAGAAAATTTATCTTCTTCATTCCTCCACTGCTGCATCAGCGGTTCGATCATCTAAATCTTTCCGACGCTTTCGGTAGTTAGAAAAATTTTCCAGCGAAAGTTCCTTCTTTTTCCTCCACGTCGACGCTTTCATCCTTTTCCTTTCACTACTGTTGCGGTGCCTACTCCCTCTTCCAGCCACTTTGTCGGCTCCAATTTCTTCTCCTTTTCGTTGATGCCCCGTTGACTCTTCCTCCCGCTGCCGTCGCCGTTGGTCTATATCAGGTGTTCCTTCGACTAAACGAGCTGACGTTTTGGTGGTCTTTAGGTGATCTCCGCCGACACTGCGGCTCCAACTTCACCTGTTCTCCTCCAAAACCATCCATTTCGTCTTCAACTTTTATCCCACCGGTGCTATCGGAAGTTCTTCCAGCTAAAGGGGCCAATGTTTCAGCGGTCTTCAGCTAAAGGCTTCCGATGTTTTTCACACTTAGAAAATTTTTCAGAATTTTTTTTTCTTTTTCCATCCGCAATTGGTCTGTATCGGAGGGTCTTCCAATGGGCCAACAGTCTGGACACTCAAAAACATTTCTGAAATTTTTATTCCATGGTTCCCGTCGAGTGGCCTTTTGCTTCGGTGATCCAATGCATCGGTGGGGCTTCAGACTAACTCCTCTGACGATCCGATGATCTCAACACTTAGAGGAATTTTTCAAAATTCTCTTGTCATGCACATATTTCCTCTGATTTCTGCTGGGCAGAGGGAAACCTTCCTTTGCTAACTGATTCTTCACGACCCATTCAGGCCCATGCTGCAACATTAGCTCTGATACCATTCTGTAACATCCCCAACCCTTAGACCGATGAAGAGGATGCTACCATACACTAACCGTCTGAAAAATTATCCCAATGAACATGTACATACATATAAAAACTGAAATAAAATGCTTACAAGTAAAAACATGCAGAGATGCATAAGGGTTTAACATACAGCGGAAGCAAAACCATACATTTTAGCATTCAACATGTTCATCATAATTCATTAACAGTAAATATGATTGCAGAAATGAAATAGTTAAGAATACTTATCTTATCAAGAACTCGTCCCCCAACTTGCTACGTCGCTGCAACGTTCCACCCAACCATAGGCCAGTGTGCTCATCAATCTCTCAGCAACACTGCCACCCCCGAGCTGGGCATGATTCCCTAAGGAATAAGGGACTAAGTAGGCTTACACATAGCCAAGGATACACAAATCATCCAAGCCAACACAGTAGGGTTTATCAGGCTGTCAAGGAGTTGGGAAAAGCTGAATGCTAAACTGGTGAGCTCATTGAAGAGCTAAGGACTCCTACACCAGAACTAGCCTAACTTCTAGGACACCCACACACACCCAACACTAGGAAATCAGTCCCTTCTCCGCTACACACTCCATCAGGCCCTGACCTCCCTTCTAGTTCTATTCATGGGTTGTGGAGAAGAAAGCTATCCCTCTAGCTCTGTTTGTGTGGTTCCCAGACACATAAGGTTTTACAAGCAACCCAAGCCTTCATTCCCACTCCAACATAGTCTGAAGACCAACCACTGCATACACGTAGCAAAACCAAACAGTTCACGACTCTGTGGAAATGGGATGGAAACCAAATGGTGAACAAAGCTCAGGCTAAACAAGTGATTCATAGCTTGGACAAGAAAAATTGATCTTTGAGTCGTTATTGTCCCTATCGTGGCCAAAACGACTCCATAATAACCACAGCAAACCCAAAATGTAAATGAACCCACAACAGCGAACAACGTGGGGAAAACAACAACCCTCGTCTTAGCAATGAAGCCACGGGAAATTTACACAGTCCGAAAATGGTGGAGAAGGTCCGATTCTCAGCCTGGACAGGGGGTAAACATGTACACATATCCACAAGTCGATAAGGAAAAATACATACACACCCCAGAATGTGAATGGATTATTCATGAATACCACCAACTTCAGACACATAGCATAATTCGTGCCCCTAGAGGCCGCTCCTCCATCTCGCTGCATGAGGAAAATAATCCCGACCTGTGCGTGAGGAAAAACATCCCCAACCTGTGCATGAGGATGGGAAAGAGTGGAGAGAATGGAATGCGTTGCTTCCTTTCCCACGCGAATATGGAGAGTTTCTTGGTGGAGTGGACGTGTGGGAAAGGACTGACAGTCCTGCCACGCACCACTTCTCCGCAATAACTGCCCCCAACTAACAACAGAGGTTTAAATGGGTGGTTGACACATGGTTTTCCCCATAGGTTCAAGGTTTTATAATTCCCCCTCCTTATCCTTAGAAAAATCGTGCCCTTTTCATTATCGTTGCACCGTCATAGCTGGTTGTAGGTTCATTTTAATTAAAGTGCATATTTACATGGTGCCAGAACTATAATGTGCCGAATAACACGCTATACCATTCGCAACGATCCCAATCGCTGAAACATAACACAACCAAATCGATGGTGGGGATTTTGCCTTTAGCTCCATACCATGATTATTTACTATATAGACATCATGTATCTTTTAATGCAAATGGGGTAAAAAACGGGGTATTACAACAAGCTCAAGTATACTGTCTCTATCAGAAAGCAACTGCAGAAAATTACCTTTCACTAATACATTTGAGCGGACTTTTGCACGAAATATTTCCACGTTTTGAATATTCATGGATTAATACTTCATTTTTTTTATCATGGTGGAAAAACCATGGCAATATCGACGTTTTTAACTTTCGAGGAACTTTCATCTCTATATCGACGATATATGGTTATCTTTGCACACCTGCCAAACCAATGTTTTCATTTTTAATGCTCACATGCCCACTTTTGTCATTCACGCACACACTTCTTCTTATTCCTACCACACTAGTAGCAGGATTATAAAACCTCATTTAAATTAGACCCATAAATATCAAGATTGTCCATTATATAGATAATTTTGGTGAAGCACCAGAAGACATAAGCCGCTTCCGCCAATGAACCACCAGTTAATAACACTGCACAAATAGACGTGGCTAATGCAATAAGTAGACAAATGGCATCTTATTTAGATGGTTTTCATTTTGAAACCATGAAAATATAGCCATGATTACAGTCCTATTGGCAGGCAACAACTCTTCTCAATTTTCTTGCTATATTGCATAATAAATTGATCAGATCTTTTCTTTAATTTATTTAATTTTTTTTTATTAAAGCGTGCCTTCATAATCTTTGATTCTGATGGGACTCTCAGTGAAGGAAGAGTTAGTGGTCAAGATGGTAATTTAGGAAACACTTTGAATTAAGCTAGTTCTTTCATTTTTGCAGATGTTAAATTCCTTTTTCATTATTTCATGATCATATATTATCAATACAAATGGATTGTTGCTTTACATTATTTGGTTAGAGTGAATTGGCTTAAATGATTCATAACCCTTGTATTTCATAAAATTTCTTTTGACTTTGCATTTAAATATTTGGTTTCAAGTATTTGACATAGTTTTATTATCCAACAAAAATGTTCAAACATATATGTTCAGGTTGAATATTTTTGCTATATATGATAACCTTTATATGTTGGTTGAACATTTTTATCATTATAAACTTCTACAACTTATGTCGTATATGATTTCTAAATAAATAATATTTGCATTGTATATATAGAAAGTAAACCTTGTCTTTATTTCAAACTTTGATAAAAATCTTTTATTTTATGCTTTCAATAATAAATCGGAACTAGTTTTGATCTTAAGGATTAGCTTGGCATGATGTTTTTTAATCAACATTTATGTGCTTATTTACTCGTTTTGTCATTTCTAATGATAGTCAAATTAATTTTCCAAGTTAATATTATTGATGAACCTGTATTGGGAAGATTTTCTTGATGTCATTGTTGATGCTTTTGTTGATGCGCCATAATCATTCTTGTGCATGCGGTTTCCTATTGCTTAGGATGATGTTACATCCAGCCTCCACCCATTAGACTTACCGTATCAAGGATTAAGAGCTGGAAAATAATGACTTTGACATGAATCTACACATCCTCACACTTGTTAATTACTACACCATGAATTGATAGAAATTCAATGCAAAAATCATTATTTATCATATGGTAATTTCTTTCGATATTTGGTCATTATCCTAGCATTGGGATTAAACACAAAGTTTCATAATCGGACACATGTAGGGTAGTGTACTAATTATGTCTTTTCAAATTGATTTCCACAAATCTTTGAATATCAAATATGTACAAGGTTATCATTTTATTTCTTGATTTTTATGATTTTAACATTGATATCATTTCGTTGGGAAATCAAATCTTGAAATCAGGTAATGGTTGCAGTAATGATTTGGTTATCCTCGTGGCCACATTTTATGAAGTAACAAGATTTTGGAACTAGTTTTCATTATTTTAGAACTATGTTTACTAAGAGTATGTTTATGGTTTCAGTTCTCGTTTCAGATGAATTGGGCTATGATTGGATATTTCACACAATTCCATTTACATGGATTCCAACACCATCTGTATTCACGCATCCCTTCATCCCGAACCCTAATCAAAATCTTTGCAGGGTGAAAATGGCACCTCTTAATCGCTTTGAGATTTCAGGCCTTGAAGTGGTTGAATCTAACCCAGAAGCAGCCGCGTTGTTTGAGAAAATAGGATGGATTTTGTATTTTAAAGGTTTTACTGGTCATCATGTAGAAATAACTAGACGATTTGCTATGTCTCTAAAGGATGATGTAGCTCAAGTTGGGGATTTTCAGCTGATTTTGAATGAAAATATGATTGCTAAAGCTACCAAGCTTCTCCAAATTGGTGAACGTTGGTTCAAGGTTCAGAAAGTAAATAAGAAAAAATGTGAAATGTTTCTCTTGCCATTAATAGAGGGTTTGGATCTTGGAAGAGGCTTTTCCGTTAAATTTTTGAAACCACAATGGAGAACCTGTTTCGAGATCTTAATCAAGTATGTTACCTGCGACGACCGCTACTCTCCTATACATTATTATCATTTATGGTTGTTGATGGCCTTGAAAGGTTGTAGGATCAACTTGCCTTTCTTTCTGCTTTAGAGTCTTAGGAAAATGGCACATACTGTACAGACCACTATTGGAGATATAGAACAAAGTTTATTTCATCATGGTCTTCTTAAGATTTTGTTTCAGTACCAGTTTAATCGTCTGGGTAGATATTGGGATGAATTTTTGAATGTGAATGATTTTGGATTAACTCAGTATTGGCCTACTCTGTGTCCTAAAACTCGTAGAAAAAGTAAACGTTTTCCTCAAGCTGAAGCCAATTCTGAGTCAAGAGGTGTTGAATCGTTTGTATTGAGAGTGCCTATAGAGGATAATCCAAGACATACAATTGCAGTAGAATCCCTTCCTTTAAATATTGAAACCCCTGCAGTCTCGACTTTATATGAGGATCCTCATACTATATATTTGAATGAAAGGGAAAAATAGAAGACATTAGACAAAGGAAAAGTGAAATTTGATGGCAAATCAAACTTATCAGAATTCTTCATTACAAAGTTAGGTTTTCGCAGAATTACCAGAAACATGAAATATTCTACTTCAAAAGCACCTTTGCATGCCCAAGATTTTCCATTAATCGAAATCCTAAGTGAAGAAGGGGATTATAGTTCAGTAGATGTATCGTCACAGGAGTGTGAAGATAAAATTGATGATCCTGTTGTATCTTTGAATGATGATTTTAATGAAAATCAATCCCCGGTTCTACAAAATGATACAGAGATCAAAATAGGATCTGTGAATAATGATTCTTCATCAAAGTAGATGCTGAGAAGTACCATGAAGACTATAAAATTAAAACAACAAATTGAGCAATTGAAAGGAAAATTGAAAAGGTCTGAATCGAATTCCATTGTATTGAAAGATGAAGTACAAAACTTGAGAAGTGAGTTATTAACCTGGGTTAAGCGATGGAAGGATTTGAAAACGAAGAAAGATAGATTGAAAACTATTAAAAGATCATGGATTACTGCTAACAGGAAGTTCTTGAAGCGTTAAGAGCAACATAAAATTGAAAACATAAAGTGAAGGGCTAAATTGTCTAAGGCAAGTCGAGTTATCAAACTCAAAAGTGCACCTTGAAAATTGTAACAACTCGGTTTTGACCCCGTTTGCATTAAAAGGTACATGATGTATATATTGTAATTAATCATGGTGTGGAGCTAAAGGCAAAAGCCCCACCATCGATTTGGTTGTGTTATGTTTCGGCAATTGGGATTGTTGCTGATGGTATATCGTGCCATCTAGCACATTATAGTTTTGGCATCATGTAAATATGCACTTTAATTAAAATGAACCTACAGCCAGCTACGACGGTGCAACGATAATGAAAAGGGAATGATTTTCCTAAGGATAAGAAGGGGGATTGTTAAAAATTGAGCCTTTGGGGAGAAAATCCATGTGTCAGCTGTTGAACCCATTTGGTTGTCACCCACCTTTTTGTCTTACTCACCTTTCCTTGTCTTATCATCCAACTACCACATTAAAGGTTCTGCTGTTAGTTGGAGTAGTTATAGCTGGGGAGTGGAGTGTGGAAAGACTATTATTCCTTTCCCGCATGCACACTCCACCAACATGTTGACCCTCACGTTGGCAGGAAAACCCACTACCCCATCTTGGCATGCTATTTTTCCCATTCTCTCCATGACTGTAGGGGATGCTTCCACTCTCCCACTCTCTCAAGCTTGTTCATCTCATGCAGAGACATTCTACTTCCTCATGCACCATTTAGGGGATTCTCCATCATTTTTCCATCTCATGCAGAGAGCTCGGGAGGGGGTGCTGATTTAGCCATTGGCATTCTGGGATGGGGGTGTGTATTTTCCCTTACCGATTGTGGTATGTGTGTATGTTATTTCCCAGGCATGGGCTGAGGATCTGTTTACCTTTCCATTTCGGACTGTGTAGGTTTCCCGTGGCTTCATTGTTGAGAGCGGGCTGTTGTTTTTCTGGTGTTTTGTTGGCTAAGGGCTCAGCTATCCTTTGGGGGATGTATGTGTTATTATTGAGTCGTTTTGGCCATGCTAGGGCCAAGAACAACTCAAGGATCGATTTCCCCTTTCCCAGCTGTGAATAACTTGTTTTACTGTGGGTATGCAATGGTTGGTCTTTAGACTGTGTGGAGTGGGATTGAAGGCTAGGTATGCTTGAGAAACCTGGTGTTTGGGAGCCACATAGACAAAGTTAGATGACTGGATTTATTATCCACAACCCCTGAATGGAACTGGAAGGGAAGTTAGGGCCTGAGGGACTGTGAAGCAGAGAAAGGAGTGATTTGTGGTGTTGGGTGTGTGTGGGTGTCTTAGAAGCCAGGCTAACTCTGTTGTAGGCGTCCTTAGATCTCCAACGAGACCACCAGGTTAGCATTCAGCTTCTCCCATCTCCTTGATAGCCTGATAAACCCTACTGTGTCGGCTTGGCTGATTTGTGTACCTTGGCTATGTGTAAACCTGCTTAGTCCCTTATTCCTTGGGGAATCATGCCCAGCTCAGGGGTGGCAGCGTTGCTGAGAGATTAAGGAGCACGCTGACCTATGGTTGGGTGGAATGTTGTAGTGATGTAGCTGGTTGCGGGATGAATTCTACATAAGATAAGCATTCTTGTCTATTTCATCTTTGCACTTCTATTTGATGTCTAATGAACTATGATGAACATGTTGAATGCCTAAATGTATGTTTGCTTCCGCTGTGTATATGAATAATTGTGCATCTTAGCATGTTTTATGTTTTAAGCATTTTATTTCAGCATTTTATGTACATTCATGTTCATGGGGTGGTTTTCCCGGATGTTTAATGGTTCGGTAGCGTCCTCTTCACCGGTCAGAGGGTCGGGGACGTTACAAACATTGTTACTGCTGTTGAGTTTCTTTGTTTCTTTTTGGAAATAACAGAACAGGTAATTAGCGTGCCCATAGAATCATAGATTTTGTGGGCATTGCACATCATTTAATTAAATTTGTTATTTGGGTTTTGTTATTTATTATAAAACTGATGCATGGTTAATTTATTTTTGCAGGTTTCATATGGATCCTCGATTTTGATGGTGTTCTTTTTGTTTATATTTTTCTAGCAAATGATGAAGTTGTTTCAAGCTCGAATGATCTAGATGCTAGATGTCAAATAACAGTTAATGTATGAGAAAATCAAATTTGAAGACGAGAAAGAAGTTATTGGATTGATGATTAAGATGCCAGGTGCACTATTGAAGAGGATGATAATTAATGTCCTAGCTGGTCCTAGATGTTCGATCATATAGGATTGATAGTTTATTTTTAGTTTTAGTTGCATAGAATAAGGAAAGGAAGTTATTTGTCCTTCTTATAAAACTCTGAAATACTTAGTTGATGGAACTGCCAATGAATATGTCGACATAAATTAGACGAGGAAAACACCGAAACGTGGGCTCTGTTTGAGTTAGAGATCGCTGAAAATTAGATGTTGAAAGTGCCGATACGTCAACGGAAGATAAAGAAAGTTTCGGCAAAAAATAGTGGACGAGAGCACCAACGCAGACGAGAAAAAACCAAAAATTCGCTTAAGTGTTGAAAGCGTCAGAATAAATTAGTTGTTTGAACCGTCGATGCCGTCGGCGAAATTTAGTTGATGGCGTAGTTGATGCGGCGGCGGACAAAGAGGGAAGTTTTTCCGAACTGTTTAGGGTTTAGGTTTTTCGATCGCCGACAGGTTGTATGGTTCATGGAAACCATAGATGGTTTGTTTCCCACCATTGTGGATGCTTAAGGAACTATCCACCTGAAGAATAGTGCTTCTGATCACTGATACCGCGCCATGGAGTTAGTTTCCTCATCGATGCTGTAGGGGTTAACAGTTTCGATCGCCAATATACTGTCATCTTCGATAATAGTCCTTGGCATCACCGATAATAGTCCAGAAGCCTAAACGACTAAGGGTCCAACCCGTTGGAGAAAAATAGATGAACAGACCGCCGATGAGCAGTGGAGAAAACTAGCTGTTTTTGACTGCCGAAGTGTCGGAATTTTAGTTGGGAAGAGGTCCGATTGAGCAAAAATAAATTTTGGGTTTTTCAAGTAGGATTCTTCGGTGATTTCAGCAATTTTTCAGTGAGATTTTTAGTAGTTCTTCAATGGATTTCAGGGCTAAAAAGGAAAAATTCTAGGTGGCTGAAGTTAGCATTCTAGACCAAAATATAGTTGTGTGTTTTTCCTAAATTTGATGAAAATCATCATTTTAGAAGGGGTGTGGTTTTCACACCCGAGGTCGGAATGGAACATGTGGATAGGCATTGGAAAGCTTATCCAACAGGGAATAAAGGTGAATCACTAGAATTTGAATGAGGAGAAGAAAAGTACTAGCGATTGCTAAAAAGAATTGTGTTGCTGTCAATATGGACAATCCAAGGATTGCATGCCTAGAGATAGCAAAGACCATGAAGTTGAACCAACTATTATGCGGAAGAGGAATTCCAGGAAAAGATGAGGGTTTTGAAAAGGAAAATTTCCTTAACCCTGCCTTGCTAACTATATTATTTTTTATAAGTTTTATACATAAAATGTATGAGGATATGCCTTGCATGCATAGGATATTACATGTTGGAAAAAATAGTGAGAATTATACATTTATAATGAACCACTAATGGTAAATATTGCATTGATGTTGGCATTAGTGGAAAACCAACGACAAAATGAGCATGGCTGAATATGTTGCTGATGCTAATGAATGTGACCAGCAACCCTATGGAGAAAGGGATAAGACAACCAATCCAGGATCAAAATTTGGTGAGCAATTTCTGCAATCTCCTGCAAGAGACCAACCAAACTAGTAATGTCAAGGGTGTAAGTAGGATCTATACAAGTAATGGTTTAATTGTGACAATTGCATGGAGTGGTAAAAGCAAGAGATCTCATACCATGTGATTATTTAAAAATTTATACTACATTCATATAGAAGTATATCCTTCCCTGTGAATGTTGATATGAACTTAATAACTAGGACAAGTGAGGACTGGTGGTCTCGATTATAGTAATGCATCCTATATGAGGTAGTCCTAGTTAGGCCATGGTATGTTTGACTGCATAGTACTCCTGAATCAATACATGGTGGCATTGGGTGGAAATGCATTAAGATATTTTATAAATCTTGTAGTTATGCATTGAATGGATGCATATGAAAAGTTTGAGTAAACGTTGTAAATATGCATACATAAGTGTAGGTGCAAATCTTGTGATGCATTGCAAGAATGCATCTAGATAATGCTTGTTTATCACGACTAACTAATGGCTGAAATGATGAATTGATGATAATTCTAGAACCATTTCAAGAGCTGTTATGAATGCAGGATAGTAAGTGCATGAAGAGGGTAGTCATGATCAATTGGCTGCCAGAAATGCTCTATAAAAGGGCAAGGTGGTACAAATGATACGCTTGTGAAGTAAGGAGTATCTAAACACTTCATTTAAATTGCATAAATGATGTGACTTTGCAATTTTAGTATGATAATGATTCACGTGAAGTAAATGAGTTTTGGTAATATTGATGCGATTAACAACTGGAAGTATTGGAATTTTATAATTATTAAAATGCTTTATTTATTGTTGCAACAATGAAAAAGTTATATGCATAAAGACTTACCAAGTGTTTGGCTGATTGAAGTTCATATTTCAGGTAGATTGTTTGGGGCATGGCAATATGGGTAAGACCATTACAAAGGCCAAAATCTACCCTGTAAAAGAGCCAAACCTCATAAGAAGAGTCTCATGGCTGTGAAATTAGTTTGTATGCAGAATGAGTTGTCAATTTAAATTTGTAAATTTCAGATTTGAGAAATTGTTGACAATTACTAATCACTATTGGCTTGCATAGAAGTGTGTGAGGAGGACGCATTGTAAGTAGGTGTTCATGTTATGCTCGTAATCATAAAATCATAATGGGCATAGTGGTGCTACTTACAAGAGACCAACAAATGAGGATCACCTCATTTCCAAGCAAATCAATTTTTGTAGTAGACAGAGTTGCAAATTCACATTGAATATAATTACTAATGCCATTGCTTGGTTATGGAACAATCAAATTTGGATTGTATTGTTAGATAATGATTGAATGTTTGGCTACTTGATGAATGTCCCAGGGGTACACATTGCAGGAAGACC
Organism: Pseudotsuga menziesii; assembly: GCA_001517045.1. Lineage (NCBI taxonomy): Eukaryota > Viridiplantae > Streptophyta > Pinopsida > Pinales > Pinaceae > Pseudotsuga > Pseudotsuga menziesii. The sequence goes on along the minus strand of LPNX010287826.1, from coordinate 158,027 downwards.
ATGTGTGATGGCCTGCAGGAACCAAACTTCACGGGGAGGTTTTCCCCTATCTTGGAAATGGGTTTCGGGTGAAACTCCATTGGACATTTTGGAAATGTCCCATCTGCACTACATGTTTGGTAAGCAACATGAGTGAGATGGTATAGATTATGTCGGTAAGACATGTGTGGGATATGGAATGTGAAAAGGAATTGGGGATGGAAAACCGAGGGACTGTCAACTTAGAGAAGGGAGCCCCCATTCCTCCTTAACTAAGGAATACTACATCAGCAAATGGATAAGTGTTATGTGACCCTAGCTAAGAATATGCATGTCAAATTGTTAAATTATATATGCACATCATGTTTTAATTTTATTTCCATTATGATAGATTGCTTGAGTATGAATAGGGCCTACATGGCTCACATTGGAAAGGGGTGCACACTTTTCCCGATGTCAAGTCATGAAAGGGTTTTTAATACTGACTACACCCTAGGGAGTGGATGCACTTTTGGTGTCTCAATACTTGATAGTGAATGATATGAAACATGATTATAGTTTTAGAGCAATAACACTGATGAGTTTTCTTATATTGCTTGTGTTGCCAGGCTAAACAGATGCAGTTTGGTGTTGTACACTAAAGGGAAAAGGATGTTGTGTAGATTGTGGGGATGTTATAGTGTTGGCTTGACTACCTGTAGTCTGATAAACCCAACTGTTAGCTGGCTTGGATGAGTAGCCTGATAAACCCATTAGTGTGTTAGCTTGATTGCCTATAGCCTGATAAACTCAATTGTGTATTGGCTTGGCTGGACAGTCTGATAAACCCAACTGTAGGTTGGATTGACTGTGCTTGATATGTATAAAAGGATGTGGTGAAGATGTCACTGAAATAGTATTATATGCCTGGGGATCCATGGTAGATCCTGTATCTAGAAATGGTCATGGTAATGTTCCAAGCCCAGTCGGCGTGAAGGTGTACTGGCTGGACATTAATTATTTGATGCTATGGAGAAGCTTGCGTGCTGACCTAACATCAAAGTCCATAGGCAATCCAAAGGCTTGCAAAGCGAAGCAGGACCCTATGGACCATAGAGGAAATGCACAATACAGATAAGTATTGGATTATTTTGCAGCTTCTTGCTTATGAATATACATGTGTATATGATCTAGTTATGATATTCTAAGCTCTTGTTTAAGAGATAAAAACTGATGAGAATAAACTAAACATGTGAATCTATTCAATGTTTTAATATAGGTATCGCTGGGAGCGAGGACTATGAGGGCATCCTAGAGGTGCATGTGGACATGTGGCTGTCCTTAAGAGCTCAAAGTGAGCAATAATGAAAAAGGTGCTAGTGGTACTGTGAAAGTCCTAGCAGCCGAGATTTGTAGAAAAACCATGTGGGGAGGCTCCATGGTTGAGAGGTCTGGAATAGACTAGAGACACTAAGTGTCATGGCCAAGAAGGGTTGGTCCAGCATTCACAGTGAAGTGAAGGAGGCTAAGAGCATGCAAACCACAGTGGTGTGTGGGTTCCAGAATGGGACAAGACAAAGAGGGGAAAAACTCTTACTGCTCTCTCTCTTTCCCCTTTTGATGATATATATGATGATGATGATGATGATGATGGTTAACGTCCCCTGAGACCAAAATTTGGTCTATCGGACCCTGAAGAAGAAAATTAACTAGTTTGTTTTAAAGTGATATTTCTATGCTCAAAGAGCTTGGAGAGAAGCGTCCCGAGCTTACTATAATTTTGACAAGCTAAAAGGCTAGGAATGTCGGTATTGCAACAAATATTATGAAACTGGGATCTAATGTGGGTGTATGCAGGGCACTCTAAGAGGAAGTGATTTTCATCTTCAATGTTCTTACTCTCACAAAGGTGGAAGATCCTTTCTACCCAAGGAGGTTTAGGGACTGTCCAACGCCCAGTTTCACTGTGGAGCTCATGCGAGTTCGTTCTTATCTTAGCTATATTAATTTTTTTCTTAGGACTGATTAACACAGAGAGATAGTTTTGATCTTCAAGAGTAGGGTTGATGACCTCCTTATAATATCTTAATTTTCTTTTGGCCTATAAATATTTCTCACACCACAATTTTTCTTTAAACTTAGAAGCAATAATATTTTTAATGTTATTAATATTTTGCAATGCAACATTTTCATCGATCTTCCAGTGATTTAACCAAGACCTGGTATCTTTATACCACCCACGCTTGAGCCTTAGGTGATTTTGGCTGTAGTTTAAAGCTAACTTAGGGAGTCTATGGTCTCCCATGATATTGATTTTGTTCTTTTACAATAGGAGTTTAGTCATGGCTAGGCTCTCGATGGGGGAAAGACCCACTTCTATAAGGAGAATAGGATAGGGTGTATTGTTTTTGATTTTGAGGTTGTAAGTTATAAAACACTTCTGGATTTGCTCGATCTTTCTCCAATATTCTCTAGAGATGCTGCAACCCCAAACCTCACACCCATATAAGATAACAGGAGTGACTAGAGTTTCAAAGAGGAGCTTCTTTTTATCCCACATCACGAGGTTTGCAGCTTTACAGTTATTTTCAAGACCAAAGTAAGCTTTCCACCCTGCGTTAATCCTTTTCTCAATGCTATAGTTCCAGTTGAGCTTGTGATGAATATCAATTCCTAGGTACTTGTAAGAAGACACTTCCTCCAAGTTGCTATTGTCATACACAAAATTAGCATATGTGTCCTTCTTGGATTTGATAATCATAACTTTTTTTTTGTCAGTGTTAACAGTCATACCCATTGTAGAGTAGAAATATTTAAGAAGACGAAGTTGTTTATCAAGATCGGAAGAACACCTTGCCATAAGGACAATATCGTCAGCATAAAGAAGAAGGTTGATGACTATGCCAGCTAGGATCGTACCAGCACAGCCTGCTTCTTCTAAACAACCCTCTAACTTATCAATGTAAATGCCGAAAAGGGTAGGGGAGAGGGGGCAACCTTGTTTAACTCTGATATTACACTTAATATCTTTCAACCACCCATCATTGCTTTTAAACTTGGCAATTACATTCTCGTAGAGCCTTATCGCAGTAGCTCTTAGCTCCAAAGGAACCTTAAGCTCTTCTAACCTATTCCAAAGGTTATTTCTAGGTACCGTATCGAAATCCTTTCTAAATTCCACAAAGCAGCAAAAGAGATCGGATTTGTCATTGCGGCACTCCTCCATAATGATCCTAAGCGTAATAAGGTGGTCTGTTGTTGAGTGATGCCTTCTAAAACCTGCTTGACCTTTAGCCCGCTTACCTTCACTTTCAAGCCAAATGCTGATCTTCTTTTCCAAAATAATACCATATAACTTGGCTAAGAGGGGGATAATCATAATAGTCCAATAATTTGAGGGGTTATTTGTATCCCCGCTTTTAAAAATGGGGATAATGAGGCTCTAAGTCCATATATATATATATATATATATATGCATTCATGAAAATAGAAGATTGTTGAATGCATGTATGGATGAAAATAGAATGTGTTTATTTTCTTAAAATAAACCGTGAATGATGGAATAGTTAATTCCCTTCCCAAGAATGGACATGAATGAGCTCATGTGCCTGTTGGGAAGGCATGAAAAGTATGAAAGTCCCTTGATAAGACTTGGACTGTCATGCCAATTGGGAAATTAATTGACTGATTTTAATGCCTATATTATGCTTGGTTTAACATAATTACAATGATGCATTTCACAGGTGAGAAAAGCGAAATCCGGTCATGCACATTGATCATGGTAGCAGACCAAAAGCTATTGGACGTGGCTGGAAGTCTCCTTCAAACAATTGCCAAGACCCAAGAAAATCTTAGAGAGATGCTCAAGATACAGAAAAGGCAGAATGAGATGAACCACCATATTTTGCAAGACTCTAATTGTTTGCAAAAGGAGGTAAAAAGCCTTTTGGGAGCAATCCGTAAAGGAAAGAAAAGTGGATCAATGATGGGGCGTTCGTACAATTGATCTGTTAAGAAATTTTCCACACATGAATACTCAAAGGAAATTGAGCAGGTAAAGATGAAGCAGCCAGCGAAATGTTGGAAATGCAGAGGATATCATTACCCCCGGGACCGCCCAATGAGGGAACATGAAGAGGGTAGCTGCCACAAAGTTCCTAGACTTGGGGATGAGCCAAAAGCTGAGAACCAGTAGGAGAATCTCGTGGAAGCCAAAGGGCTTGGTCCTGAAAGTTCAAAGTAAATAATTGAACGTGGGACAAATCTGCAAAATTTTAAAATTTTGGATGTGTAAATTGTATATGTATTCCTATGTATTGGAACACCGAGGATGATATTATTCCAAGGGGGAGGGGATTGTAATACCTTGATTTTGACCCCATTTACATTAAAAAGTACATGATGTATATATTGTAATTAATCATGGTGCGGAGCTAAAGGCAAAATCCCCACCATCGATTTGGTGGTGTTATGTTTTAGCAATTGGGATCGTTGCCGATGGTATATCATGCCATCCAACACATTATAGTTTTGGCATCATGTAAATACGCACTTTAATTAAAATGAACCTACGGCCAGCTACGATGGTGCAATGATAACGAAAAGGGCATGACTTTCCTAAGGATAAGGGGGGGATTGTTAAACCTTGAGCCTTTGGGGGGAAAAGCCATGTGTCAGCTATTGGACCCATTTGGTTGTCACCCACCTTTTTGTCTTACTCACCTTTCCTTGTCTTATCATCCAACTACCACATTAAAGGTTCTGCTGTTAGTTGGGGCATTTATTACTGGGGAGTGGAGTGTGGCAGGACTGTCAGTCCTTTCCCACACACACACTCCACCAGCAGGTTGACCCTCATGTTGGCAGGAAAAACCACTACCCCATCTTGGCATGCGATTTTTCCCATTCTCTGCATGACTGCAGGGGACGCTTCCACTCTCCCACTCTCCCAAGCTTGTTCATCTCACGCAAATATGTTCTGTTTCCTCATGCACCGTTTGGGGGATTCTCCATCATTTTTCCATCTCACGCAGAGAGCTGGGGGGGGTGCATATTTGGCCATTGGTGTTTTGGGTTGGGGGCGTGTATTTTCCCTTACCAATTGTGGTCTATGTGTATTTTATTTCCTAGGCATGGGATGAGGATCTGTTTACCTTTCCATTTCAGACTGTGTACATTTCTCATGGCTTCATTTTTGAGAGTGGGCTATTGTTTTTTTGGTGTTTTGTTGGCTGTGGGTTTAGCTATGATTTGTGGGATGTATGTGTCATTATTGAGTCGTTTTGGCCATGATAGGGCCAAGAACGACTCAGGGATTGATTACCCTTATCCCAGCTATGAATAGCTTGTATTACTACGGGTATGCAATGGTTGGCCTTCGGTCTGTGTGGAGTAGGATTGAAGGCTAGGTATGCTTGAGAAACCTGGTGTTCGGGAGCCACACACACAGAGTTAGATGACTGGATTTCTTGTCCACAACCCCTAAATGGAACTGGAAGGGAAGTCAGGGCTTGAGGGACTGTGAAGCAGATAAATGACCGATTCCTAGTGTTGGGTGTGTGTGGGTGTCTTAGAAGTCAGGCTAGATCTGGTGTAGGCATCCTTAGCTCTCCAACGAGACCACCAGCTTAGCATTTAGCTTCTCCCAGCTCCTTGATAGCCTGATAAACCCTAATGTGTCGGCTTCGATGATTTGTGTACCTTGGCTATGTGTAAGCCTGCTTAGTCTCTTATTCCTTGGGGAATCATGCCCAACTCAGGGGTGGCAGTGTTGCTGAGAGATTAAGGAGCATGCTGACCTATGGTTGGGTGGAACATTGCAGTGACGTAGCTAGTTGTGGGACAAATTATACATAAGATAAGCATTCTTTTCTATTTCATATTTGCAATTATATTTGATGTCTAATGAACTATGATGAACATGTTGAATGCCTGAATGTATGTTTGCTTTCGCTGTGTATATGAATGATTATGCATCTTATCATGTTTTATGTTTAAAGAATTTTATTTCACCATTTTATGTACATTCATGTTCATGGGGCCATTTTCCCAGATGTTTAATGGTTCGGTAGTGTCCTCTTCGCTGATCAGAAGGTCGGGGACGTTACAAAAATTGTTACTGTTGTTGAGTTTTTTTGTTTCCTTTTGGAAATAACAAAACGGGTAATTAGAATGCCCATAGAATCATATATTCTACGGGCATTGCACATCATTTAATTAAATTTGTTATTTGGTTTTGTTATTTATTATAAAACTCATGCATCGTTAATTGATTTTTGTAGGTTTCATATGGATCCTCGATTTTGATGGTGTTCTTTTCGTCTATATTTTGCCAGAAAACTATGAAGTTGTTTCAAGCTCGAATGATCTGGATGCTAGATGTCAAATAACAGTTGCTTTATGGACAAATCAAAATTTGAAGACGAGAAAGAAGTTATTGGATTGATGATTCAGATGCCAGGGGCACTATTGAAGAGGATGATAATTAATGTCCTAGGTCCTAGATGTTCGATCATATAGGCTCGATAGTTTATTTTTAGTTTTAGTTGCATAGAATAAAGAAAGGGAGTTATTTTTCCTTCTTATAAAACACTGAAAGACTTATTGTAAAAGGGTCGATGGAGTACTGGAGAAAAGACTTATTGAAAGTATAATACAATTTCTGGTTTTGATTACTCTGTTGGAGTTTTACCTTCGTAGATGATTGTTACTAGATTTCTCAAATTGGTATCATTGCTTGTTACTATTTCTGAAAACTTAATATATATTTCGATATACTATTTTCTCATCTTACATTTTACGGAATTCTACTTTGATATAATTGTGTTTATTATCTGAAAATATACTCTGTTCACACAATATTAATATTTGATTGAAAGTATTACTGAGTCTAGTTAGTTAATATTTTTATTGATAATTGAGATTTAGTAATAATACATTTCATACTAATTTCTGATCTCATTTGTATTTTTTACAATGTTTCATGAATGAATATAATGTTAGGATATTTAGACACTTAGGAGTTAGTTAAGATCAACTTGTGTAATATATCTCTTAGGTAAAAGTGTGTTTTTTTAGTATGCATTAGTATGCATTTGTAAATATTCTAATCCGACGGTCATGATATGTTCTAGACATAGAGAGATCTGACAGTTCAACTTATCTTAGATCATACCTACCATTGATCCATGGCTTAACACCCGATTGGTCTATGATCTCTATTTAAAGAGCATAGAGGGTCCATGGCTAGCTGATACCATGTAAGGTTTGCCGTTGCACCAAAACCTGCAGATGTTGGTGAACATTTGAAACCCAGCACAAGGCCCTATGACCAGGAGTGGCGGTTAGTCCAATTGTTTTATATTCCCAGAGGTGCGGTGGTTATACCATGTGGAGGTACCCAATACTTCAACACCCCGCCTCCAGCGTAGCTTGGGGGAATTGAACCTAAGACCTATGCTCTGATACCAGCGAAAGACCAGCCACCATATTGTCTTTACATAGTTGTTGCAATGAGAGATAATTTAAGTGACCAAATCGCTCATGCCAAAGTTTGCTCAAGTTATCACTATGAGCAAAAAAAACTGAAGGAAAAGGTGATGACCCAAAGTTGTTAAATTTGTACAACCTGGTAATATCATCAATAGTTCCACTAGCAAGGACATTTTGAGGATTTTTAAAATCCTTGATTACAACTTGGTGAGGTGTAAACGTCACAGTTTTACCTTCACCTGGATGAGTAATTTGATAGACTGATAACAAATTGTAGGAAATTTTTGGAACACATAGTACATCACTGAAATGACCATGTTCTACTGGAACTGTTCCAGATCCTACAACACTTAGAGATCTATCATCACCAACAAATATTTGTTTGGTGTTACATTCATGCATAGTAGAAAATATGGCTTTATCCTTAGCCATATGATAAGATTCTCCAGAATCAATGAGCCATTCATTTGAAGCAGAAGAAGAAGATGCAGTATAAGAGTAACCAGAAGCACAAAGTACATGTCCATGAGAGTTAGATTCTGAAGACGAATCTAGGCTGATGTGGTGCTTCTTCATTGCTGCTTCCAATGCTGCCATCTTCTTAAAACATTTAGATTCATCATGATTATCTTTCCCACAAAAATTGCAATGATGCTCAGTCTTCTTTCCTTTTTGCTTGGATCCTTTGTCATTTTTTGAAGAAGGAGCTGACTGAGAGGGTTTGGAACCCTTGTTGTTTTGCTTACTATTGCGAAAATTATGTTTCTTGGGAGGCTTGGAATTTTCTTTCTTTTGGGACAATAAGGCTTTCCCAGATGTATCTGCATTATTAATTATTCCAAGACGAATGAGCTTATCTTGCTCTCTAATTAAGGAATCACAAAAGGATTCAAGACTAGGCTCTACATAGCTGGCTGCAGTCAAGGATTATTTCATGGAGTAGAATGGAGATACAAAAATAGAATATGCAGGTCCAAGTTTGGAAAGAATATGATAATTACATTGTTTGTCTTCTTTCTTAATCTTGCATTCTGCACACAATAGTCTAAGTCTTTTATACTTGACTCATTCCCGTCCTGACCTTTCCTTTGTCGTTGGTCGTGTTTCCCGTTATATACAAACTTCTCATGAAAGTCACTGGAAAGAAGCAAAAATAATACTTCGATATATTCAAGGTACAATTCAGTTTGGGATTCATTACAGTACAGGGGGGAGACCTTTGTTGGTTGGTTTCACTGATTCAGATTGGGCCGGTGATCCTGATGATAGGATGTCTACTGTAGGTTATGTTTTCAATCTAGGATCTGGACCTGTCACTTGGGCTTATAAGAAACAACAAGCTCTTGCTCTTTCTTCAGCATAAGTAGAATATCGAGCTGCAGTTAATGCCAATCAGGAAGCTTTATGGCTTTTGATAGATCCTTTCAGAGTTTGGATTCGAGCAGCAGCAACCTACGCCACTTTAGTGCGACAATCAAAGTGCAATCAAGCTTGCCAAATATCCAGTTCTACATGAGCGTAGCAAACAAATTGAGCTACACATGCACTTCATCAGAAATCTTGTTCATGATAGTGTTATTGAAGTCCTCTATTGTCCTACAAATGATCAAGTTGCAGACATCTTCACCAAGTCTCTTACAGAAGCGAAGCTTTCTAAAATTCGGTCTATGTTAGGAGTTTAGGAATGTGTCCTTAAGGGGGGATAGGCTCTAATGCCTTCTTCCTTCTCCTAATAGTGTCACTTTTGTAAATCCTTCAATCCTATCCCAAGTTATTCTTAAGGGGGGATGTTAGGATATTTAGACACTTAGGAGTTAGTTAAGATCAACTTGTGTAATATATCCATTAGGTAAAAGTGTGTTTCTTTAGTATGCATTAGTATGCATTTGTAAATATTCTAATCTAACGGTCACGATATGTTCTAGACATAGAGCGATCCGACGGTTCAACTTCTCTTAGTCATACCTACCATTGATTCGTGGCTTAACACCCGATTAGTCTATGATCTCTATTTAAAGAGCATAGAGGGTCCTTGGCTAGTTGATCGATTATGAGAAGCTCATGTAACTTTCTTTCTTTTGCATAATAAATTGATCCAAGTAGCTATTTGGATGGGGCCATGGACTGTTTCCCTCTTGAGGGTTTTAACCACGTGACAAACATCGGTGTGTTGATCTGTGATATATTTGTGTGAAGCGGTATCTGAAGGTGTTCGGTCTTTTGGGAGTACCCTGTGTATCCGAACATATAATCCTGTTATTCAAATATTTAGTATTGAATATTAGTTGTTGATTAATAGGACATCACATAAGAAATAAAAAATAGTTTTCTATTTTTATTTTTATTTTCTGTTGTTGTGCATATTCAACAAAGTAATTTTTATGATAATAATTGAAGTATTTTCATTTGAATTATTATCATTTACTTCCATGTTAGCTTAAGTTATTAATTGATAATTAATATAGTTTTCAAAGTTCCTCTCAGCTGAGATAGCATAGTTAATTAAGTTTTAATTCATAGTTTTAATTTAGTTTAAATTTAATAACTTTTTTAAATAGGATTTAAAAATAGATTATTTTGTAATAGTTCCTTAACCAGAAAACTGAGAAAAAAAAAACCAAAGAAATCAGGAGACTTTCATTAGGAAAGCAATTTTAGGATGATTTAAACTTAAGAACTCACATTGGGGATAAATAAACTTTAGATTAACATAAGATACATTTTTCTGAGTTTTTATATTCTCCTTAAGAGGATAAATTTAGCTGGTAGCAAGAAACCATAACCTACAAGATTTAGTCATTTCAAACATGCCGAGGGCTACTTTAAGCACTTTTTGTAGATTATTTCTCCTTAGTTGTCCCATGTCAGAAAAACAGGCCAACAAATGGCACTAGAAGGAGGGCCTGTTAATGATTAATGGATGATAGAACTAATGATAAATATTCAATCAGCCAATAACCTCCATTACAACCTGAAATTAGCAGATCACCATTCATAGAAATTATTAGGAGCATTCTTGAGAGTGACCATAATACATCTCCATTTACTCCTAAAAGGACTACTCAAACTTTAGAAGAATCGTGTCATATTATTATGAGAGCTTATGCTCATCAACTTGGTTTAACACCGATAGACTATGGTTTACCCAAACAACAAAGACGTAATCCTCAATTGAATATAATTACTAAAGATTCAACAAAAGGCGATAGAACTCAAAGTTATCAAGTCAGAAGTCTTCATAGAGAAACTACTAGAACAAATACTATTAGAGGCTTGACTTTTGTAGGCGGTTTTGATCAACCACCTTCTCCTCCGGAATCACCACCGAATAGTCCAAGGTCATCTAATCAAGGAAGTTCTTTAGATTTTGAAGAAAATTCTATGGCTAGAAAAATACTTGCAAGAGGAGGAGGAGGAGGTAACCCTCCTAATTCACCTAACCCACAACTTCCTTGGTTAAGAATAGTTGTTGTAGTTGTGCCTGGTGTACAACATCCTTTGCAAAAACATTCAGACAAACTTCTTCTGGAGTTTAATCCAGATAATAAAGAACCTATAGAGGTGCATTTAGATAAATTCATTTTAGCTGTTTAAAACATGAATGTTCATCATGAAGACATAGTATGTCGCTTGTTTCCTTTAATGTTTGAAGGGAAAGCATCTACTTGGTACTTTTCTTTAGTCCAAGGGTCAATCACAAATTGGACTGATTTCAACAAGGCTTTCCTAGATGAATTCGAGGAGGATAAAACACCTACTCTTTTAGCTCTGGAATTGTCTCGAATTAAAATGGAACCTAAAGAAAGAATTAAATATTTTAATAAGAGATTTCTTACCTTAAATAAAAAAAATCTTGTTGCTTCTCAACCACCCGAGGATATAATCATAGAAAATTCTACTTTAGCTTTACCAAAATATCCTGGGATGTTTGTTAAAAGAGTTGGTAAAAAAACACTTGTTGAAACTTTTGAGGAAGATATTAAAGTCGAGAAGGATTCCATGTCTGATGAACCTGATAGAAGTGGATAAGTTGATACTTTTCCTCGTAAGAAAATTGAAAGACCTAATTCAGGTAAGGATAAGGCATTTGATGTAGAACAATTGCAGAATGCTATTCAGGCATTAACTAATGAAGTCGTAGGATTAAAGAAAACTAATTCTGAAACTTCCTATTCTAGAGGGTATTTCAGAAATCAGTCTACATAGAATCCTAACACTAATAATAAAACAAGTTCACCTCCTGATATAGCTGTAAATGAAGAAATTTTCAATACTATTCGAGCATTCTTATCTTTATCCTAAACTCCTTCAAATCAAGAAACTGTAGATAATGATGAGGAAGGAGAATATGAAAATGAATAAGAATTGGAAGAACCTCTACAATTAAATGGTCATTTTTGGGACAGTCTAGTGAAAGATTGTGAAAGTAGAAGTCCTCCTTCAGGAAAACATGCCTATAATACTCAAAGTAGAACATTCGCAAATACTCCTGGAGCATCATCAAGTTCTACTCCATGTAAGGATAACAATAATTCTCAACCTATCAAACAAACTCAACCTGTGAGGACTTCTCAACCTATCCAAAGTGCTTCGAAGTTAGATCTACAATATGACATAATTGAAGATCTAAAAAATACACATGCAAATATTAGTATGTATGATCTCCTTCAAATTTATCCAATGCCCAATAGTCCCATTATAAATCCTTCCATGAGTTCAATAATTCCTAATGCTAAGCAAAATATAGTTGCTAATAATTCTAACTGTGATTTAACACTTACTGATAAAGGAAAATCGACAGCTGATAAAGCTTCACTAATAGGAAAAAATTCAAAATCAACAACCCCTCCATTCCTTCTTACCTTCGATATTTTTAATAGGAACGTTCATAATTGCATGGTTGATTCTGGAGCATCTTCCAATGTAATTCCTTTGTCTCTGTGCAAAAGGTTAAATGGAAAGTATGTTCCATCAAATTCACAGATTACTCAACTAGATAGAACAAATGTAAGGGTTGTGGGGGAGATGAAAGATGTTCTAGTTAGGATTGCTTGTAACCCTTCAGTTTTTCAAATCATAGATATAGCGGTTGCAGACATTCCTGATGCATATGGGCTGTTTTTGAGTAGGGATTGGTCTCAACAGTTGAATGGATTTTTTTCTACAGATTGATCAACCTTATGGTTTCCTAAAAATGGAAAATCAAATCAAATTAAGATAAACAGAGAAAGACATTTGAAACACACAGTGACAGAATTACATGATCCCAGTGAACCGGTTTTATTTTCAGATTCTATAATGGGGAATTATATGTTTGAACTTGGGTTCGGAAATTTTAAATTTGAAAATTCTTCTTTCTCTGATAATAAACAACAATCTGAAATTCTAAATGTTACAACTATTCATCATGATTCATCATTTAAAGAAATTGTAAATAATGTAGATAGTCATAATTATCTAAATATTATTGAAAGTAAAGTAGTTGCAAATAGTTCTACTTGGACTTTATATTTTGATGGGTCAAAATCTAAAGAAGGAGTAGGAGGTGGTTGCCTGTTAATTGACCCTAAAGGAAACAAAACATATATAGCATGTAGGCTTGAATTTAATTGTACAAATAATACTGTAGAACATGAAGCTCTAATTCAGGGTCTGAAAAAAGGGATTGATTTGGACATTAAAGTGCTAGTTGCATATGGTGATTCTGAAATCATTGTCAGGGAAGTCCGTAATTCTATTCACTGCATTTCTGAACATTTGCAGAATTATCAACAAGAGGTATGGAATCTCATTTCGCATTTTGATGCATTCAATATAATGTCAGTTCCTATATTTCAGAATCAAGAGGCAGATTTATTAGCAAATGTAGCATCAAATCTGATTCCATCTGAGAATTTTACACCTAATTTCTTTTTAGTTGAATTAATTTTTAGGCCTTCCATACTAGATAATATCTTTAACTGGAGTGTTTTTTATAACGATTTGCAGGTTCTGAGTTTCTTAGCGCATGAAGATACTTTCAAAGATTCAGTGATTGATGAAGTTACATATGATGAAAATTTGCAGAACTTTACGGTAATAAATGATTTTTATCCAATTGAAAAAGCTTTTCAGAAGGTAAAACTAATTCCTAACTCAGTTTTAAGATTGGAAATTTTTTTCAATCTTCAGGATAAATTTAAATATGTTCCTAATTGTAAAACCAATAGTTCAGAAATGAAATATGAAACTATAAATTTAGGAACAAAACTTAATCCTCCAACTGTGAATTTAGGAATAGATTGCATGCCTACAGAAAAATTAGCATTCATAAAATTATTTAAAGAAATCAAGGATGTTTTTGCATGGACGTACAATGATTTAAAGAATTTCAATCCACAAGTTATGCAACACATTATTCCAATAAAACAAGGATCAAAACCTTTACAGCATAAACTTAGAAAGTATCACCCGTCACTAGAACCAACAATTAAGAAGGAATTAAACAAAATTTTAGCTGCTAGGATTATTTTTCCTATTCGAAATACTGAGTGGGTAGCTAATTTGGTTCCAGTTAGGAAGAAAAATGGTGATATTCAACTATGTGTTGATTTTCAAAATCTTAATAAATCCTATGAAAAAGATGATTACCCAGTTCCTCCCATGGAACAAATCCTTCAGAAAGTCTTTGGGTCTGAGATACTATCACTTCTTGATGGTTTCTCAGGATATAACCAAATATTGGTTTCCTGAGATGATTAACTTAAAACAGCTTTTAGAACCCCATGGGGAACATACGCTTACAGAAAGATTCCCTTTGGGTTAATCAATGCTGGGGAAACTTTTCAAAGAGCAATGGATATTGCTTTTAGAGGGTTAATTAATCATTCAATAGTTGTCTATCTAGACGATGTCACTGTATTTTCTAAATGTTGAAATTATCACATTAATCATCTTGGAAAAGTATTTGAATGTTGTAGGAAATTTAGAGTTTCTTTAAATCCAAAGAAAACAATATTTGCTGTTACACAAGGTATTTTATTAGGCCGTGTGGTTTCAAAACATGGGATCATGATTGATCCTGAACGAACCCAATCCATATAAAAAATAACTTACCCTTCTAGCAAAAAGGAAATACAATCATTTCTCAGTAAAATAAACTTTGTTAGGATATTTATCCCCAATTTTTCAGAAATCATCCCTCCTTTACAAAAAATGATTAAGAAGGATGCTATTTTCAACTGGGGTCAAACTGAAAAAGAATATTTCCAGAGAATTTTAGAAGCCATTTTAGAATCCCCTAGTCTTTTGAGCCCATATTTTAACAAAGAATTCATATTGTACACTTTTACTTCTAACATATCATATGCAGCAGTCTTAACTCAGCTAAGCCGGCAAAATAGTGAAGTACCAATTTCTTTGATGAGCTCAAATTTTAAAGGTGCTAAACTTAACTACCACAAGGTTGATAAACAAGATTTTGCTGTTTTCAAAGTTGTCAAACACTTTCGTCCATATCTATTGAAATCAAGAACTAAAGTGATAGTTGCTTTCCCTTCAGTCAAAAATCTATTAGTACAGAAATATTTGGGTGAAAAAAGAGCACCATGGATGACAACTCTTCAAGAGTATGACTTGGAGATTAAACCTTCAACGGTAGTCAAGGGTCATGGATTATGTAAACTTGTTGTTGAAGCAGCTCATTTGCCTAATAGAAATTCTGAAACTATCATTGATGAAGTCTTACTAAATAGGGAAATCAACTTTTATGCTCCACCACAGGATTCTTGGTATACAAATTTAAGGACATTTCGGGAAACAGGAACTGTTCCTGACTACCTTGAACCAAGAAAATGGAGAGCACTTAGATATGGCTTAGATTGAAATCTTCTCCTTATTTGCTAAATGATAATATTCTTTTTAGGAGAAATCCAGATGGTGTTTTACTTCGCTACTTAGACAAGGATGAAACCGAAGTGATTTTTAAAGAACTACATTTTGGCCTAGTAGGTGGTCATTTTGGTGGAGATACTACGACACATAAGATTCTTAGGGCTGGCTATTATTGGCCTACTTTATTCCAATATTCTTATGCTTTTGTTAGAAAATGTCAAGAATGCCAACTTGTTGCAGGTAGGGTTAAGAAGACTGCTTTTCCTTTACAACCTGTTTCAGTAGAAAGGCCTTTTCAACAATGGGGTATTGATATAGTTGGACCAATAAACCCTCCCTCCTCTATGCAACACAAATACATTATAACTGCAACTGATTATTTTACTTGTTGGGTAGAGGCTACACCTTTAAGGGTTGTGAACAACAATCAGGTTATCTTATTTCTAGAATCTTTTATCATAATGCGATTTGGTGTTCCAGATTCCCTTGTTTTTAATAATTTACCTAATATTTAATTATCAACCGAGGTTAGTAGGCTTAGAGTTGCTACAAAATATATGCGAAGGTAGAGAGTGTCGTGGTAATAAGCTAAAGATCTCAAGTTGAAATTCTAAGGACCTAATTAAGTTAATGAAAACGAAAGTGACATCAAACTATTTCTAAATTTCTGGATATAAATAGTGTTATGGTGATAAACTATTCTATCTAGAGAGATTAATTTTTATTTGAGAGAATTACTATATTAAGAAGAATTTACAATGACCAAATAGAAACTATACATACACTAACTAAATCTTTTCAATTCCACTCTCTTTTATTATCCTGAGGGTAGGTATTTACTGTAATAGGAACTGGGGCAGGAGAGGTATCAAAATGGCTCTTAAAAGAAGTATAAAAGATAAAGGGAATTAGGTCTAGTTTTATCTCAGCTACAAAAATGTGCAAACTGAGAAATGTCCAGTTACAAGAAATAGTAAACATGATTGTTCATGGATACACAACTCCTACTTACAGAATATTATATGAGGATAGACATAGTTTATGGATAAACAAAAAACTCACAAGGATGAGTTGAGTTTTATCTTATAGATCCTTTTCACAATTGTATAATTTAAAAGAACAAATTATAAACACGTAATCTATTAATGCATGTAATTTAAAACTAAAGGAACAATTTAAAGGCTCAATTACATATTAATAAGATGAGTCAATTTACATAATATCATTCCTATGCATAAGGTAAAAGAAAGAGGGAGGAGAAATGAGTTTTAACAAGAAGTATTAAACAATCTTATCTAAAAGTATTTAGAAGAAAATATAAACATTATCTAACCATTACTATTCAGATAGAATCAGAAAACTAGAAAGATAAACATTGAAACGAATTAAAACACACATGATTGAATGAGCAACTGCATAACAGGTGGAAATTAAGATCTGTATAAAAGGTGGAACAGATTATCTATATGACAGTCTCTTTGAAGGAAACTTTATAAATGTAAAGAAACAGTAATTTAAATGCTTTATTGAAGAGAAGCTACCCCATGCATGTAATACGTAATGTAAAATGGGAGGCAAACCTACTTTAATGACTGAATTCCATATTAATACAACCTAAACTAACTAGATAATTCAAAACAAACTAACATATTCTTAAGCAGATTCATGATAAAAACTGAAATAAGCAGAACTAGATTATAATTAATCAAATAAATTTAATCTATAAATAAGAAGACTTTGCAGAAAAACTTGAAAGCTATCTTAAATGCAACCGGTTTCTATTTAATAAAAAGAACCTACATGCTCAGCATAATTTTAAATTGAAATCTATACTATACTAAACATGAACGATTATAGAAACAAAACTAAACCACTCATAAATAGAATTGTACTAATTGCATAGTAAAGAAATAATCAAAACCTACACAAATATTTAAAGACTTTGTTTGTCAGGGGTCCCTCCCATCGAACAGAGTTATGCTTCTTCTAATCGAACACAATCATATACATCACAAGAAGACTTTCATTAGAATAAAATGTGGTGTTACAGAGTTTTTTCAGATTGAACTGAGAAAAAGGTAGAAACTGAGACTCTAGACTCTAAAACTCTCAGAATATCCCCTAAATCATATGACAATGTCTATATATACATTGTTCAATGGAGGCGAGCAAATCAACCCTTTACTGGTCGAATTCTCTTCATGGTAAGGCATTCATAATGGCGAATAAATACATTAATAGTTAACAGATGACTGATCCTATTCTTTTGCTGATCAGGTTCCTTCATGTGCTCAATGTGGTTCATACTTCAGTTTGAATCAAATCCTGCATTGAGGTGTCATGCAGAAGTACCAGATGGGCTCTCCTTCCAGAAGAACACTAATGTTGAGATACCATAGCATGGTGATGACAGTTTCTGGCTGTTTTCATAGTCTTAATACATAGAAACATGCTACCAAAAAACACGCAATCTGTTTGATGATCTGGACAGCAAGCTGGGCACACATTCCATATGTTCAGTTGAACGCATGTTTGTTCGTTAAACCACCAAAAACACCATATAACTTGAAGAGAATAATACACATGGATTAATATAGCTAGTGCACTCTGTATTATGCCAATTTTAATTAATGAAACCATAAAATGATGATAATGAATAGAATTGACATAAATCCTAATTTATTCATACTTGAGGCTTGTACATGGAGTTGCATAGTGCAAAAGACACTAAAAGTAGCAAAATATGTGTTAATATGCGAAGTATTGAACCCAAAAATAGTGACAAAATGGGGACCAACAATCAGTATGATAGTACTGAAACTGTCATCTCAACTATGATCAATATAACTACCCTACTCTATACTGAGCTACCCACCATTGCATCTGTCTTCCATCTACCGCCACTCCGTCTTTCGAGAGAGGTCCTTTCAGACTACACCAAGAATTTATCAAAAGTATTCAAACTTTACACGAGCCAGAGTCTTAGTCAACACATATACCACTTGTTCCTTTGTAGGAACATACTTTAGCTTTACAGCTCCTTTCTACAACTTGTTTTTTAACATTCTCTTCGTTTACATTCATAACTGCATCGTACATTTAAAAATTGCATCATTCTTGTTTTGTGCATCTAAAAATACATCATTTTTCTCTTGTACATCCGGAATAGTATCATACATTCACAACTTGCATCACTCTTCTTTTGTGCATCAATAACTACACCATTCTTCTCTTGTACATCCACAACGGTATCATACATTCACAACTTGCATCATTATTCTTTTGTGGGTGATTTCATACAATCCTTCCTACAAATCAAATACTATTGTATGATTAGAAACATTTCATAACATATGAAATACATAAGAATATATGTCAGATAGTCATGCAACTATGAAACAAACGTATACATACGGTAACTTTCTATATGTCTTCCATCTTTCCAAGAGATTATTTCATAAGTAGCAATCGAACATTGTACAACAACATAAGCCACTTACCTATCACCAGCATATTAGTAGTATACTACAAATATTCTAATACGCATAATACATTTCCTGAATCTAGAAACATATCTATGTACACAACTTGAACGACTAGGTATATAGGAAATGAAAATTCAAATACTTATCTGTGTTTGTTTGGTAGACTCCATCTTGATATCTGTATTCTTGAATTACTGGAGTCTCTGCCAATGTGTTCAGCTTCATCATCTGATTCTAAGGACTTGTTCCTATCTTGCTCATGATCAGAAATACTGAAGAAGTCTTCTTACACTAGAGATAACATAGAATTGTGTCTATCTATCCTACCAAAGCATCCCTTCTTATCCAATTATGGAATGGATAAGAGTATAATCTTCATCTTCATAGGTATAATTCTTCTAGACCATATTCCTCATTACTTGAGGAATCTTTACTTGCTTTCTTCTTAGCTATAATATATTCATCCTTGGTTGTATTGAGATAAACAATCTACTTTATGCAATATGTTAGAGTACGTAGTATTACCAACTCAATCAAAGTCATACCTTTGCAGTACCCTTTAGGTACCACACCATTTTATTTGCATATTTTACTTGGATAAGTAAAACATCTTCTAGATTTCATCATGGTTCTAATCTCAAGAATCATGTCAAGATTCTCGAACTTTGAGATCTATAGTAGTCACTCCCTATGAGTTGTAGAACCATCCTCCCTCTGCATATGTATTAGGACATTGGGCTGACAGGTATCCTCCTCTATTGTTGGTATTCTTTGTATCCATATATGTCACTTGTCGAGGTCACTAGATATCAGGATCCTTCATCTCGAACTTTGTTGCAATTTTTCTCTTGTCCTTTATGGGATTCTATCTTCAACCTTGTAGTAAAGGTTGGGATCTCCATCACTCTAGATGATTCTCATGTGACTATATGTGCTATCCCATGGGTTCCTATTGATCTTATAGAAATCCTTATGTGCATAGGTGGTTCTCTGTATAGAGTCTCAAAACCATATAGGTTGTTTGAATTGTTCTTCTAC
This sequence comes from Pseudotsuga menziesii, assembly GCA_001517045.1. NCBI lineage: Eukaryota > Viridiplantae > Streptophyta > Pinopsida > Pinales > Pinaceae > Pseudotsuga > Pseudotsuga menziesii. Next base: position 138,183 of record LPNX010287826.1, on the reverse strand, counting down.
TTTGATTACACTAATTGTCTAGTGTAAAATCCACTCCTAAAGGTGTGTCTAGTTCCTATATCAGTGTATTTCCATAATTGACTCTCTTTGTTGATATAAATCATTATACTTACTTCGTATCTTTTGATACTTAGATTGACGGTATGCTCGATCTTGTAGATCTACTTGGAAGACTTCATAAAAATTCCCTTCATGTATTGAGCTCATATCCAAACATCATTCTGTATGATTGAATGGTACTTCTAAAACATATCATCCTTCCATTCTTCCTTCCTGGGAAATTCTTTTGCAAAGTGTCCTTTCTCATCACAACTAAACTATTGAGTTGTGAGATGCCCTTCTATTCTTAGAGGGAATGTTCTTCCTTCTTGTTCTTTTTCTTCATGGCTTGATTTGTTAGGGTTTGATTGTAATCTCTTCTTCAAACAATCATGCATTTCTTCATATGTGATATTCCTACTAGAATAAACTCTCTTGACTGAATTTGGAAGACTATTTAGAGTTGTAATTTATGCTTCTGCTTCATTGTCTTCAATGGCTTCTAATTGCTCCTTGAGATGAGATCTTCTTGTGAAGTAATCATTGAATGGTTTCTGACATTGCACCTTCATATTCTTGAGTTGAGTTCTCAAGGTCATCTTTGTACATATTTTTCATTAAATCAAACATATCCTTGGGGGTCTTCAAGGATGATACATGTGAGATCCAACGGAGACAAAAATACTCATCTTTGTTTTGACTAGGTCCTTCTTTTGTTTTTCTTTGAATTTATCTATGTCTGGGTCTGTAGCTTCTTCTTTGAAATAGTTGTTCATGGAATTCTCATTCAAGTATGGTAACAAATCTATGATTTCATGCTTAGAATTTATTGACTCTTTTAAGCTTGTCCTCAAGCTTGGTATTGTTTGTCATTATGATAAAAATAAGAAAGTCAAATGGAAATAGAGAGGATGAAACTTACCAATGAGAATGCTTCAACTTGATGCTTGCTTAAAAGATATTTTGAAAGACTTATTTTGATGGACCTAGGGTTTGACAGAGAAACCCTAATTTTTCAACTTAGGTATCTTCCATATATGAGTGGATATAAATATGTGCCTCCTCAAGGAAAGATGAGCAGCATACTTATTTTCCCAAAAATGTGGACATAACTTCAAAATATCTGATGCCCCAATTTTTCTTTAGCAGCAATGTTAGGTAAAAAAATGAAAGTTAAAAAAATGAGAAACTTATTACATATATACATGTGCCTTCCTAGGGATAATTTGATGGTCCTCCTTCTTCAACAGATTGGTGGAGGGAAGTTCCTGGAACAGGAAGCCCTAGTTTTTCTCTGGTTTCGTCTACAGAAATTACTGATCTTGTTTCTGCTATAGCTCTGAAATGTTGGCTCCTTAAGGTCTAAAAATTCTTCCTGAGGCATCCTGGTATTTATTCTTTCCAAACCCATAAGTTAGAGCAGAATTGGATTCGCAAGGTGGGACTTATTCAAATATTACCAAGGTGACTTATTTCAGTACTGTTCAACATAGTGAACGTGTAAGGAATTCCACACATCACTGTTTCACCTTTAGGGTTTGAAACGTTTACCACACAAACTATAGTCTCTTCCCTATCTGGAACATCTTGCTAAATTTCATTTGGACCTTCCTAGCCCGAGATATAGTGATTCTCCCTAGGTCAACGTTTTAAGACTGAATTCTAGGAGAGGATAGAAACTTGAGTTAAAGGAACCATATCTCCTATATTATAGGGAATACGAGGCTCAAACCTTTACAAAGCATAAATTAGCAATTTATCTTCCATATTGAAATGTTTCGGCTCCCAATTATTCTCTAATCGCGAGATATAGTGAATGTCCCCAAATGACTAGTTATAGTCTTTTAGGGTTTTCAAGCATGAAACCATAATCTTCAATAGCTGTAGCTGTAGCACTATTTCGGCTCCACAAAGACTTCTTTCAAGGTCGCTATGAATCCATGTTAGATTTTTAATGGCTATAAAAGATCTAAAATTTTTAGGATCATAACATCATAACCATATGCAAAGGATCGCAGAAAGAAAGACAAATGCATCAACATAAGAGAACATACATATTTTGCTCGGGAAACCATAAGGGAGAAAACCCTACAAAATTTCCCAAGTTTAGAATTCGACCAAGAAAGTGTAAAATCCCAGAAACAAGAATAGTTGCTCATCTTCCATAATAGAATCTCTCTCTCTCTCTCTCTCTCTCTCTCTCCAGCGCAGTACTTGAGTGTAAGATGTGTGAATGAGATATGTGACTCACCTATTTATATTCATTAGGTGAGTGCCTCAAATAACTAAGTAGGTTGGTAAGGTTCCATAATTAGGGCCGAACTACCTTGGGAAACTCTAAATAAATTTTATATATTACTTTGTGGGTACTATTGCCCCAATTGAGAACAGAGGGTTTACCTCATGACTTTTACATGACCAATTACATCAAGGACATCTCCAAATGGAGGAATAACATCTCCAAAGGAGAACACAACAAAAATATAATAGAATATCTTCCAAAGTGACAATACTTTGAAAAAAAGTACTGAAACTCCTACCAAAAGGTCCATGTGAACACTTCCAATGGCTCAACTCTCTGCCATTGGTCAAAGAATGCAAGCATCTATCCAACTATATGGATTTCCTCCACAAATACCACCTAATGCAAGATATTTTCCTCATCAAATTCTCTTTGTAGTTTGCTTTCTTATCTACCTTCCCCTAATCATGTGCAATTTTTTTTTGCAATAAGGCTCCATGTGTGACATGTAATCTTCCACCCAATACACGGGTCTGAATGGCATCAAGTGATATAAATATGTGCCTATGTGGCTGATGGGAGGGTGATGGTGCATTCAAAAAGTCATCATGAACCTCTAGGAAAGCCTCAAGCTCTTCCTGTCGCACCAACAAGGAAAATCCCTTCTCCCAAATTTCATCCCCACTTGATGAGGATGAAATAGAAGTGTGGGTAGAACTGTGAATCATATCTCTACAATAATTATCCACCCAAATTATGGCTGCCCCATCTTCATCTTCATCTAAATATTTCATGGGGAAGAGGTTCTTTCCAGAAAACAATTCTAATTTTTTAATGGAAAATGCTAAGTTCTTGATTCTCATCAAACTTGTCTGCATAGTCCTCAAGCACTTGCAAACCCAAGTGCATCCCATTATCCACCTTATCCTGATATTTCTCCATATGTTCAATAATGCAATTGGCATTGTGAATATAGTTGAATGGTGTGTAGGAGGGTAGGTGAGATCTTTGCAACTTCTCATGAAGCTGCTCTATCTCCATCTTGGACTCTTGGAGTGCACCTTGAGTTATTTTAAAGGAATATTGGGTGGTCAATAATTCCTATGTGAGCTTGCAGATCTCTTCTTCATCCTTAAAGTATTCTTCATACAAAAAATCCACAAGCTCAAGTAGACTGTCTCTATCAGAAAACAACTACAAAAAATTACCTTTGGTGCTTGTCATGGCCTTCTAAAACTTCATCTCTTCAATGGAAGATTTCTCCTCCAAATTCCAATAGATATTTGTCATCAATGCAGAAATTCTATGGAGAGTGTGTAGGGCCTCTTTGATTTTGCACTTACTCATCCTCAGTGACCCTGCAAGAAAATTAGGTTCTTGCAGATGAACCTCTTCTTCTTCCATCTCTCTGGGATCAACTTCATGGAACTCTAGTGGTGAAGTGGAAGTTGATCTTGGAACATTTTATTCAAGTGAAATATCTATGTCACCAACATAGAGATATGGAAATTCCTCAGTATATGTCTTAGTGAAATTTGAGCACCTATCAGTAGGGACTCATTCAACCATGTCCAGAGTGTTTCTCATCCCTCTGCATTGTTTTTCTACATCACTGATGGTAGGATCAAGTGAATGCGAAAATTACTATTTTGTTGCACACTCCTCTCCAATATGGATTTCAATTATGTCTTCCATTTCTGAAACATCTTTCTCTTTATGATCATGGAAAACTTCACCTCCTCCTTCATTGCAAACACCTTACAACAACTTGCACTTCTCTTCAGGAATCTTTCAAATTGCTTTCCCACCTGCAAGACTAGATGGCTCATAGCTCTCCACAATGGTGATAGTGGGATTTTGATTCTCACTGAGGTCAAGCCTCTCCTTTGATTTGGATGCAACCTCATCATGCTACATGGGAGTACACAAATCTGAGTTGTGTCCATCTCTTTGAATCTGATTTTCCTCCTTCAGATTTCCTAGTTCACACCCAGCTAGCAGGGGCTTGTATTACACTTCATGAGGAAGTTCAAATGATGATATCATATATGATATATGTTGTTATTTTTGATCTGATCCAAAATATCCTTATCATCATTGACATTATCACCCTCCTTTTCATTTATTTTGGGTTCACTAACATATAAACTAGGAGTACATTCATTTCCCTCACAATTGTCCTTCATCTTGTAGACCTCATATGCAAGTGAAGTATTTTCATCCTCCAATGGATCAGATGGTTGCAGGTGTACATGGATTCTGCAAAAATCATAAATTTACTTATTTATGTTCTTAACATTACCGTCTTCCTGAAGTGATGCTATGGTGCCCTGCTCCACCAATAATTTTGTTTCACCTCCAAGCGGTGTGGCCTTGTATTCTTCTTCCTTATGTGTCACCAAAGGTGTTTGTAATTCTGATTTGTAATCTCCTTTTGGAACTGATCCAAAAGGTGTCTCTCCACCCATACATGAGCCCACATATCTATCAGTGATCTGCAAATCACCCACCAAGGGCTTTGTAGAGAATTCAACTTCAACTTCATGGATCTTTGTCTCTGCTTCGTTTCTCTTCTCCTTGAAGGAACTTGAGGCTTCTTTGTCATAATGGTCACTGTAAGTTATGTTTGAAAAAATCCAAAAATCCTCTTATTTCTTGGAAAAGCATATGGATTTGATGAATATTCATTCTTTTCTCCTCTTTTGGCTCCAGGTGGCAACCTTTTAGTCTCCACTTCCTTGCACACTTGATCAACCATGTGTGCAATCCTTCTCATGATTGTCCCATAGTAGGGATCTATGAAGATATGTTGTATCTCAAGAGTTCAATACTCTTGAAAAGATAAGACCTCCCTTATCTCATCCTTCAAGGAAAAATATTCCATGGAATACCGAAAGTTTTCCTTAGAGTTACTTCTATTGAACATTTGGCCATTGATACTTGTATAATTTTGCCCAAGCAATTAATTATAAGCTAAGAGCGAAATATCATCCATATCATTTCTACCGCTTCTACTTGAGGTGGTGCATGAAGGATATTTATATCCTTGTTCTTAATACTTATGAAGGTATTCTTCTTATTCCTACCTTCTGTAGTATTCTTCATAGTGCTCATCGAAGTATTCCTCACTCATTGGTGGGAGTCTCATGGCTGCAACTGGACTTAATGATCTGCAATGTTAGTCAACAAAGAGCCTTCTTCCTAGAGGACGATCCAAGGAAAGAGATATTATATCACTTTAATTTTTTTAGGTCTGATATTCATATCTGAACACTAACTATTTTTGTAAACTTATTAAACTTTATGATATGACACTTCCAAACATTCAGTAAAATTTCAGACTAGGAAAATGAGGTATTTTGCCGAGAAATTCATAAGTATGGAAACATGCAGAGGGAAGAAACCAAAGTAAGTTTCATAAGAGTGAATTTATATTCCCTAACACATTTATATCAGGGACCATTCAGTTTTTAGATTCAGCTATGCGGAAACTTAATCCCTCGTTTCTAGGTCACCCAACCGTGAAACTAGGAAGAATTATCGAGTTCTTTCAACTAGGGTATTGGGGAAAGGAACATAGTTTTTTTTGACATTTATATAGCATAAAATAATTTTTGGGATATTTTGGAATGGTTCTGGATCATATTACGGATTTTAGGAGTGAATTACGATTTTTTTGGCAATTTTGGGCCAGGGAAGTCCCGCACAATGGAGGCTACCAAAACAAAGTAATTCCTCCATAAATTTTAGATATGAGAGTATGTATGGATATATGTGTCTATCCATGACACAAAAAAACTTCCATAATCAAAATTGACTTAATATAACTCACAGAATTGAAGAAACAACTAGATTAGTCAAATTTAACTAGTGATCTAGCTAGGGTGTACAATTTAGCATGGAATTTGTAACAGAAATGTATCAGAAATGATAAATGAAATTTAAAGATACTAATACATATTATATAAACATATTCACCACTAATAATCAATCTCATGGCCATTACTCAATTATTCTTGCACTTAACTGATCAAATCCCTCATTTTCATGGCAAATTAAGCTCATACAAGGAAAATTAATTATGTGAGATGATTGGACAGTAATATTACAATATGAAATAGATATTAAAAAGTTCTAATAATATTATACACATCATAAATAAATATATTGACAGAATACTCCATAAGAGGACTCAAAATGGTGAGCAGGGGGGCCAAAACTTGACAATAGAAGGGATGAGAGCATAGGCGAAGCTTCAGATTCACTGGATCTAGAATTTAATGAATAATATGGGTGAAATAAGTTACTGATATTATCATTATGATATGAACATCATGCGATACACACCTGCAATAAGAAAGGAATGGGAGGAAGAAGAAGGAACAACACTCAGCTGAAGCAATGCTTCACATAAACATGAATCAATAATAATCCAAGCTGATTGAATATGTCCACTTGTATTTTTATTTTTATGGTGACTTATCGAGCAGGAAGGTGACCTGTGAGAGCAATTCATCCTCATAGAACCATAAACCTAGAGACATATGCACCCTCCTTGAGTAATTAGCAAGTAGGGACCCTTGTGAGTTGTTTCCCTATCCATGTCATTCATCAAACTTAGAAAATAAACCCTCATTATGCCAATGGTTGTTTCTTTTATCTATGAAAGATTTTTTGTTTTCCCTTTCTTTTTTGACTGAGTCTCCGAAAGGAACATGCGCCCTCCTTTGTCAAACGTTTCCTACTTTTAATATGACATCTTTTTTGAGTGTCCAAAAGGAAACCGCACCCTCCTTTGTCAATTGTTTCCTCTTTTGTATCTCATTGATTTTTTCATAGCTTTTGGGAACTCTCCCTTTTCTCTCTAACTTTAATTTGTCATAGAGTTTCCAGTTTTCCTCCTTGGCAAGTTGTATTTCCAATTGTGCCCTCTTTACATGGCAAGCTCAATTCCACATGTTATTTTCACAATAATTAATTAGTGGAAATAAATAAAATCAAGTATATGCCTTAATAATAATTATTTAGCAAAATTTCCCTAGGCTAATTAATTAATGCCTCTTTGTCCCCCTAGGTGTTTAGTAAGGTCCACACATTTAGTGGTCAAAATGTGGGGACATGAAACAGGATGTCAAGGCCATTGAATTAATTCTTCAAACACTGTGCAAATGTGGTAACACTATAATCTCTATCTATATCAAGTGTACGGAACACCACATTATTTCTTATTTCTTCCATGATTCTGCTTGCAACGAGCAAAGAGAACGATAGTGATGCCTTTGTCAGCAAGTGAATGAATGATATCCACCCCCATTCCTCTATTGGCCTATGTTACCACAACCACTGTCTCTTTCCTCCACCATTTCTCTGTTTCTTCACTTGAGAATTTATCCTATCATCACGAATCAATAGTCAATAGTTTATTATATACCTAATTTCCATGAACTAACTATTTTCTTGAAAGCATAAACTCACCATTTTTTCTCCTCCTTGATCTTCTCAATGTTTACTGATAAAAATAAAATGGATGAAAGAAATTAAGAGACCATCGAGCAATAGAAAGTAAAGGGTACCTATCATTTTTTACACATATTTGCACATATTGTGAAGGGTGTTTGAATTAGTAGTGTGTAGACTATGAAAACATTTCTATTGAAGTAGTTTCACCACAATTGTGTGCTCTCAGATTCAACATAAGTGGCCCGATAGTTTTCAAGTTTCGACCACTTATTCAAAGAAAGAAATTTGAGTTTACACCTACATGTGGCTAAGGATAAATTAAAGAAACAAGTCATCAATAGATGAACAAATGATCATATAGTATGTGTGGGTTTTGGTTGTCACGTCACATGTCCATTTAGGTGGATTTTTGAACTCCTGTAGTTTGTTTTCTCTTTTGGGGTTATTAAATTACTTGACTCAGTTAACCACCAGGGATAGCGATTTTCATGAAGGTGAAAATTAATGGATTGAATGTTTTAACCTTTTGATAGTAATTTTTTATGAAGGTACAAATTAATAGATTGAATCATATTAGAGGAAATTTCAAATCAAAATGGGCCTTTTAACTTTAATTCAAATTCCATGTCATCATGTGTTAGCCAATGAAATTGATTTAAATTTGAAATACCATATAGGTCTTAAACACTTTTTTAATATAAATTTGGGGATTGGTATCATAAAAAAAAAATACTTTTTTTTTGTTTGTATTTTCGACATATCTCCCCGTTTGTTTACTCAAATTTCGATCGGGAGAGCTCGTTGGATGCGGAATTAAATTCTGCATCCAATGAGTACCCACTCGGCATACTTTTGATGGACCCCACTACCTTAAAAAAAAGAAATACCTAAAAAAACATGATGATGACATCATCATCACATTTTTTTCAAGTATTTCTTGTTTTTGGGGTAGCAGGGTCCGTCAAAAGTATGCCGAGTGGGTACCGCATCCAACAAGCTAAAACGATCGAAATTTGAGTAAAAACATGGGGAGATATGTCGAAAATACAAACAAAAGAAAAGTTTTTTCTTTTCTTCCTCCAAAATTAATAAATATTATTTTATTATTTTAACTATTATTTTATTAATTTTTTTTAGGAGGCCCATTTTTAGGTGAAATTTCCTGTGATGATTTTTTTTAATAGTAATTATTCTATAAGTTGAAAATTAATGGATTGAATCTTGAACTTTTTTTTTTAATGTCAAGTTAGCTACAGGTTTGGCATACTTTTTTGACATGAAAGGGTGACGTTAGACTCATTGGTTTTGTTGGTGTAATATTAGTCGATTGAGGATCTAGTTTTATTTTTTTCCCCTGAAAAAAAACTATGCTTTATTGAAGTATATGAACAAGTAGTACACAGATACAAAAATGACCATAAAATACCAAAATAATAGTCAAATACCATAGAACAAAGATATGAAACAAAATAGACCAAGGGGGAGACAAAGAAATTAGTCCAAAACCATAGAGTAGAGCTCTCCAAAAACCATAGACCAGAGCTCAATAAGAGCCATATCCACAAACCCCAATATGATCACCAAGCATAACACCTAAAACCAATGCTCAAGAAATAAATGTCTAAAAATACCCTTCATAAGAAAGGGCGCCATTGATCCAAAGTTCAAAGAAGTAAAAAATTCCACCGTCGGAAGAGCCTTTTTTGACAACATATCCGCCATGTGATTTTGTTTCCTGAAGAGATCTGCAAAAGAAATATTTTTGAAGCGACTGATCAACAAGTATGTTTAAGCCATGCCATGAGGTGAAGTATGTGTATGCCATGAAAATCCTTTTTCCAATCAATAATCATCTTCTAATCACCATAACTATTCATGTTATCTAGGCCAAGGATATTTAAAAAGCTCACCCTTAGTATTTGAGCCAGCACCGCATCTGATCCATAGCTTATAAAAATGATCCTTTTCCAAAAAAATCATGGCCCCTACCCCACAAAAAGAGGATATATATTAAGAGGACCCATCAAAAAATCCCAACAGGAAATATTTTAGGAAATGAACCTTAGGCTCATTCATTATATGACATGGAGAACCTATAACCTTATCAGCAAAGAACTCTTTAAAGGAAGCTAGACCCCTGTAGTAGATGGAGAGAGCATCATAATGAGAATTTTCAAATATTTTCTTATTTGTTCCTTTCCATAATTCCCATGAGATAAAACAAGGAAAGGAATGCGAAAAAGGAGATTTTTCTTTCCATGAAAGAAAATAGTGAGATAACGAACTTCTAGACCGAAAATCTGGGCATTTTAAATACCAAACAAAATTTTTTCCATTGTGTCCAAGATTTTGGATTCGCATTGTGTAGAAATTTAGAAGTGATCAACGCATTTCGGGTGGACCCTCCACCCATCATTAGGATCATTTGAATCTATGGTACAATAGAAAAGAAGAGGGTAGTAGAGTATATATAGAAAATAAAAAACTAGCCGTTAATTATAAAAAACATCAGTTAATAAAAATTATAGATAAAAAATGTTTGGGGATGCACTTGAGAAAAATAAGGTTGACAACTTTTTTTTTCCAAGAAAAAAAAGCGTAATTTTATTTCAAGCCGAGACGATATAAAATTACATTCTGTAGGTGCATAAGCACATCCGAGACAAGACCATAGGTCTGCAAAAAAAAAAAAAAAAAATACATAAAGTTGTCTAGGAATTAGGGATTTTATAATAATCCTCTAATTTCCCTTTCTTCCCTCTCTTCTTTGATTTTACTTCTGTCCATCCCCCCTTCTGAGGTGCAACTACTATCAGTTCTTTACTCGCCTGCTCCACTGCTGGCTGAGCAGACGTTTTGTCTTTATCGGAATCTGAATTTTCTGATTCATGTGCACACTTGGACCCGATTAAAGAAGTAGCCATTTGTTGTATATTTTCCATGATTGTTTCCTTACCGAAATTTTTTGATTCTGAATGACATGCCTCCACTGTTTCAGTGATAGGCACTGTTTCCTCATTGACCTCGTCCTTTTGGTGTTCTTTTGGTTCGCTCTCCTCACCCTCTGAATCCTCATCAGTAGAGGGAGCATAATCTTCCTACCATGTTTTCCTTTTTGGATGCGACCCCTGTTTCTTTTTGGGAAACCTTTTTGCAAGAGGACACGAGTCTTGTAAGTGTCCTGTCAGATGGAAAAATTTGCATCTAAAAGCAGTATTTTCATAGTCCAGTGCCTGGACTCATCTGTGCTTTTCATATATCAGCTGGACTCTATCAGGAAGACCTTTTCTAAGGTCGATCTCCACACAGATTCTTGCATAAGTAAATAACCCTTGCTCATTCAAAGTAGCATCACTTTTAATGAACTTCCCAAGCAGATTGCCAATGTCTTCCAAAACTAGGTGATGCTAGAAAGGAAGGGGCAGGTTTGGCAGTCGCACCCATACCGACATATTGGTTACCACCATAGTGTTGGCATCAAACTCAGGGAACTAGGGGGTTAAGAAAAGCCCCGCTCTCCCCCAAAACCAAGGACCCTGCTCAATGATATTCTGATGTTCTTCCTTTGATTCAAACTGTACAACAAAAAATCCTTTGGCACATAAAAGAATTTGACAATTTGTTGTCCAGTTTGTGTAGATCCAGTTATGAAGGTCAAAAGATCTGGTCCAAAAGCCATTAAAACGACAAATGAGAGCATGTGTTTGAAGGGTACTGAATAGTTGTGTTACCTCTATATTCTTGACCTCCAGAGATGGGATAAGATCCAGTTTCTCCACAATATACGGCTTGGGTTGTGTAGATGGTGGAGCTGCTGTGGACTGTGACCCCTTTGATCGAGCTGCGTCTTTGTATAAAAAGGGACCTGCTGTTCCTCTATTCCCTCCTATTCCCCCCTACAAACGATACCTCACATGCAGAGTAGAGTTCTTATAGATCTGGCAATCCCTCAGCTTTTCACCCTCTTGCAGCAATTTACCCTCATGCAGAATGTAAAATAGAGTTGGAGAATAACCCTCTTTCTACACTATCAGGGTTGTTAGAGTCTCCCCTGTATCTTCAGCAAAAACCCACAGCAATAAAGATCTTCCTGAAGGAATTTTCACAAAAATATGAAAAGTTCCTACCTCTTGCAGGCGACCAGTGGGGCGTTTGAGCTTCAGTGTCCGCTCCAACCTTCCATTGAATCCGAATTCGTCGCGGCCTTGAGAGGGCACGTCATAGGGACAGAACCCACCATATCGCCAGTGCACATTCTTCAGATCGCAGGCGGAGAGGATCGAGAGCTCCATCCAGGGCCGCCTCCTTCTAAACCCTAAATCGTGACTTTCAATGGATGCGTCGCCATTTACGAGCCTGGTAGACTCGGCGCCCAGATCATGAGAATCATAGGGCAGCTCTACAGGTGTATGCAGGTACTTGTGCTCCCCTATGATCAATGCTAATCGATCTATGCCCCTTTCCAAGATCTTCCTCCGTCGAGCCTCCCTGGCGCTCTGCATTTTTCACAGCAAACTCCCAGGGGGAACCCTTATTATTATTATTATTAATTGATTGTAATTAATAACCAACAACTTATCAATATAATGAAATAAATAAATTCCTTTAGTATAATAAATAAGATTTTATTTTATTTTCATTTTTCATTTTTATTTTATTTTTAAATTTAGGTGGAGAAGAGTCAAAGGTTAAAAAGATTAAAAGAAATAAAAAGGGAGGAAAAAAGTTATTCAATTTACTATTAATTTAAATATAGTAGTTATAAAAGATTCAAATGAGTTAAAAGGAGGGTCAATTGGATAATTAATAAGCAATTGTTTTAGTTTAAAATATAGTTAGAAGTTAAAAGAAAAAATATAAATATAAAATAAAAAAATATAAGAATAATTAAATATAAATTGAAAAATTTTATAGTGGAGTAAAACGAGGGAATTAAGGGTTTGACTTAATGAAAGAAAAATTAGAAACCTAAAACTGGGGGAAGGGGGTGTGAGGTTATTGAGAAGAGAAATAAAGTAAGTATTCATAACAAATAAATTAATTCATTAAAAAAAGAATAAATAAAATAAAATAAAAACCTAGGGTGAAAAAGTAAGAAAGAGAAGGAAATAAATAAGTAAGGTATCAATGGTGAGTAAGTTGATGGATCATAGGTATCCAAGAATGACTTAGTTTATAGTCATCTTTTTTATTAAATTTGTTAGGATGTTTTTCAATTTTTATGGCTTTTCTAATGAGTTTTAATGAATAATAAGAAGTGGAGGAAAGGATTTTAGTTTGATCGAAGAAAATGTGATGTTTAGATTTGAAAGCGTGTTTAATGACTGTAGGTTTTTTAACTCGATTATGATTGGTATCAGCGATGTGTTATTTGAGATGGGTTTGAGTGGATAAACCTGTTTGTCCAATGTGGGTTTTCCCACATGAACAAGGAATTTGGTAGACGTCTTGGGATAGGAAGGGGTTAGATTTATCTTTAACACTTATAACTAATCTCTTAAGTGTCTCATGGGGTTTTAATATGGTTTTGATGTTTTTTTTAATTAAAAGTTTAGAAATGCGATATGTGATGCCATGAATTTAGGACAAAGAGAGAATTGAACGAGGTGCTAAGGAGGGTTTGGGGGGGTTGGGATTGGGATATAGGATTTGTTGAAAATTTTTGTTAGTGAGGTATCTAGAGTACCCATTGGTCATGAGGGATTTATTAAGGTGTGCTATTTCTTGTTTGAGATGCTAGGGGCCAAAGATTTGAACTCCTCTAGTGATCAAAGTTTTGAGGACAACATATTTTTTAGAAGGGCGGCGATGGGAGTGGTCGTGGAGGTAGCAATCAGTGTGGTTATTTTTCCAATACATTTGATAAGAGAGAGCCACCTTGTTGTCGGGCGATTGAGACATCAAGAAAGGGAATGGATTCCTCTTGCTAGATTTCCATGGTAAATTTAATGTGAGTTGAAATGGTATTTAAGTGATTGTGAAAGTTGTTAAGGGAGTTGTGTCCGTTTGGCTAAATAACAAACGTATCATCTACAAACTGAAACCAACATTTTGGTTTGAGAGAAAGAGTCAAGGGCTAGCGTTTTAATGTTTTTCACAAATATGTTGGAAACAACAAGGGATAAAGAAGATCCCATGGAAGTGCCTTCAATTTGTTCAAAGAATTTACCTTCAAAATAGAAAAAGGTAGAGGAGAGACAATTTTCAATAAGATGAAGAGTTTCCTTATCCATAAATTGGGAAATGATGTTGAGAGCTTCATGGATCGATATTTTTGTGAAGAGAGAAACAAAATCAAAACTTACCATGAGATCATGATCATCAAGGTCTAGGTCCCAAGATTTGTGAATAAAATGAGGAGAGTCTTTAATGAAATATTGTGTTCTCCCCATTAAGGGTTTTAGTTTCTTAGCAAGGAAATGAGAGAGGGAATAAGTAGGAGAGCCGATGCCACGAATAATGGGTCGAAGAGTGATGTATTTCTTATGGATTTTAGGTTTTCCATAAAATTTTGGGGGTTGGGGATTGTGGGGAAGAATGTGTTTCTTGATTAAGGGGTAAAGTGAAGAAGAATTAATAGCTTTAGAAACTAGATTTGTGATCTTGATAATAGGATTGGAGGAAAGGGGTTTATAAGAAGACGAAGAGATGAGATCTAGTAATTTGGTTTCATAATCCAAATAGTTCATCACGTCTGTTGCAATACCTTTATATGGATTTACAATGATAATTTCAAGGTTGGAATTAATTCCTTTAAGAGCTAAGAGTTTCTCCTTGGGAATATTGGATTTAGGAATCTTAGGAGATTTTAAGATTCGACATAAATCTTGCTGAATTTCTTTAGCTTCATGGGATGGGAGATGGGTACTAATAGATTCAATAGAGCACAAGATATCCTCAACTTGAAGATAATGAGGAAAAATCACATAATTAAATCATTTTTGAAGAAGAGATAAGGAGGGAGGATCTAAATTAGAAGAAGAAAGGTTGATGACAGTTTAGGGAGAACAGAGAGAATTGGGACTGGAGTTTGAAGAAGGAGCTAAAACATTGGAGGTTAATTTAGAATCACAGTGACACCGAATTGTAGTGTGGATGGAGGTAGGAGTAGAGGGAGTGGAATCACTCAAAGGGGGAGTGTATTCATTGGATGGAAGTGTTGTGTGAGGTTGATGAGGACAACATCATTTAGAGTTAAGCAACATAGTAGAGTGGTGAGAGAATTTTGAGGTGGAAGACAAGGCTAGAGGAGGGTTGTTAGGGTTAACCTTGACTCGGGATTGAGTTAAAGGTGGTTTAGGTCTAGCACATGGTTTGTTGTAGCCCATGGTATTGTCCCATGGTATTGCATGTGATGAATCCTTTATAAGGCTTGAGGAGATTCCATTGTAAAGTGGTCTGGAGGTGAGCGGTGGCTAGCTCACTTGGCCCAGATGGCCAGTTTTGGCCATGTAATGAAGATCTTCATTGATGCTGGTTTTCCCCGCATGGGGTTTCCAGGCTATATTGTGTGTATACATGTGGTTTCTTGTTATATTGTTTATTTCTCGCTCATTATTATGTTAATGTTGCTCGTTTTAACCTAACAATTGGTATCAGAGCCAAAAGGTCTATTTGGTTGGTAAACTCGCAGGAAAGAAGGGTTCCTGGTTCGAGTGGGAGCAATGGCGGAAGAAGGAAAGTTTAGGGTCGATAAATTTAATGGCCAAAAATATCAGTTATGGAAGATGCAAATGGATCAGTTTACATGTAAATGGGCATATGGCTATAAGAGCTGGTAAGGCATGCATACCCCTGGTAACTCACCGATAAAGTCGGGAGATAGACCTAGGTGATAGGGGGTGTATGTGAGATTCCTCGATAAAACTTTGAGGGGATTTGGTGATTACTCGAAGTCAAGTTTAAAGGGGGGATTGTTAAGGTTAACCTTAACTCGGGATTGAGTTAAAGGTGGTTTAGGTATAGCACATGGTTTGGGCACATGGTTTGTTGTATCCCATGGTATTGTCCCATGGTATTGCATGTGATGAAGCCTTTATAAGGCTTGAGGAGACTCCATCGTAAAGTGGCCTAGAGGTGAGCGGTGGCTAGCTCACTTGGCACGGATGGCTGGTTTTGGCCATGTAATGAAGATCTTCATTGATGCTGGTTTTCCCCGCATGGGGTTTCTAGGGTATATTGTGTGTCTATATGTGGTTTCTTGTTATAATGTTTATTTCTCGCTCATTATTATGTTAATGTTGCTCATTTTAACCTAACAAGGGTCACGAAGGGATTTTAAATGGAGGCATTGGGTGGAGATGGGTTATGAATTGGATTTAAAGTGGTGGATGAATGGGAAAGAGGGAGGTAGGTCACATGTAATACCCCATATTTTGACTAGGCATGTTTATCATTAAGGCTTATTACTCTGTATTTACTTATTATATATTGGCTTAGCTAGACTAAGTAAACTCTATTTTGGTATGTTAGACCCGACATATGCTGACACTATGTTTATGATGTTACTATGCTTATGCAGACGATATGATTATGATGTTATCATTTCCTATGCTTATGCAAATGCTCTGATTATGATGTTATGATGTTATCATTTTCTATGCTTATGTAGATGCTCTTATTACGACGTTATGATGTTATCATTTTCGTTATGTTACTATGCTTATGCGGTTACTAAGTTGTAGTTACCATAATATTTCCTTATTTGACAATGACAATGTATGTTTGATTTTTATTCTTGATATGATGTGATATGGATGATGGGGTTTAATGATTTTATGCAATGAAGGAAATGATGTTGATAATATGGATGAGTTGTTGATTAAATTTAGACATTGTTATGACTGCATGTTTGCAAAGTACTAACCTGCATGACATAGGGGCTATGCAATAGTTAGATACATGATATGAAGGGTGATGTAATACATATTTTTCTGAGAGACTTACCTACCAAAGTGATGATACGATGACACATTCCAATAATCTCTATAGAAACACATTATGGTTTGATAGGTTATAGACATAGTATGTTGAGAGGGATGGATGTATTTCGCACCATATGTCACTATGATACACAAGGTAATGGGAGGGAAGTGATGTATTTCCCACCCGATGTCTCTATGATACACAAGGTAAGGTATAGGTCTTCCAGTCAACCAAGCTTATCGCTCTCAGGTTCTACATGGTTAGGTTAGTATAGTTGGCCTCCACTTTGTTATAGTAGTAGAGGAAGTAAAGGGAGGATGCATACGTAGGTTAGGATGGGACTCAGGAGGATATGTTAGTTAGTATTATTAAGGGTTGGGTATTTCCTGATACCGAGTTAGTAGTAGTAGGTACCCATCTTGTTTGATCGACTAAGTTAACAAGAACATAAAGATAAGATATGAAAACATAAAAGGGAGTAACTGTTAAATAACTGAGAAAGTTAAAGCAATTATATTATATATGTATATTAGTTCTATTTGAGTGAAGGATTATTAGTATCAATTAGCAGTTATGCATAGGAAATATGATGTATGTTTATAGTACATGCTCGGATTGTGCATGTACTGGCCATGCATACACACCTTGCACATGCACGCTAGTATCAATATACAAATACATAACATGTTAAATAATCATATAAATTGTAATAGGAAAATACGATAGTTACACATTGATCAATTTAGATAATGGATGTTTAGTTATTATGGAATGTGTAAGAATAAGTCAACAAAACTATTTGTTAATTGTATGTAGACATCATAATAAGCAGTTAAGAGAAGTGTCGCAATATGAAATATTATTGAAAAACATTAACTTGGAAGGTTGTATGGTTAAACTATTAATCCTGATTAATTAAATAGGTAAATGTACCTTAAAAAAAAAGTGTACTAGATTAGTACTAGGGTACTTAGCAATTAAACATATAAGTGTTGATGTTATTAATACAATCAATTAATAATATTATTATTAGTGATTATTATTATTATTATTATTAATGTTATTAGTTATTATAAATAGAAATTGATATTAGTATTATTACTATTTTGTTTCCATTACACAAAAGTAATTGTCCATTACAAAATCCATAAAACAAATATGTTAAAATATCTGATTACTAGGTTCATATTATAAAAATGAATTAACCAAAAAAAATGTAAAATATTATTAACTTATTGAATGTACCATATGCGTCAAGATATGATTCATTAAAATGAATATAAATTAATACCCTATCAGACTAAAAATTCAAGGTTAGATTTTATAAATCAATCAAACTGCCACTTCGATTTATGAAGAGTCAACCTGACAACTATTAATTATTAAACCTATTTAACATATTAAACAAAGGATAAGGTTAAGAATGGATCCATAGGCATATATTGGAAAGTTCAAGAATACTTAAAGGATGGACAGTCCATCCTTTAAATAACACTGAACTAAAATTAATACCTCTTAACTATGTGAGAAAGAAGTACATAATAAATAGTATTTTAATATGAATTAGATGGCAAAAAAGGTCATTGAAATGAATGCTTGGGGGGAAAGGAAGTGCAATAAAGGGGAAGGAAAAGGAAGGTGAAAAAGGAATAAATAGAGGAATTTGATGGGTTTTGTGGGGATGGTTCGTTTGGGAAGTTTATGACAGAAAGAGAGGTGGGAGTGTTGTAAAAAAGGAGAAGACAAATCTTGAGGAGGGGGTTAACTCAAGGATCAGAAAATTCATCAGAAGGTAAGGAAGATGCTATCAATATTATTTGTATGTGGGATCGGGGGCTAGGAAACCCATCGGTTTCCTAGGACCGACACGATAAGAGCAGGTGTACAGGGTGGTTCATCTGGTTTTGGTAAGAAAGCTTGGACGGAAAAGGCTATAGGAGCAAGGGAACTATTTTCAACCTACATTTAATTCCAAATATTCTTCTAATGTTATATTTTGTTTTAGTAATTAATTTTTTAATAATAGTACAAAGGGTAAATATGCATAGGAAATAGAATAAGTAGATAATTTGTAAATGATAAATGACATAACTATTAAACTCTGTTAATATTTTCCTATGTTACAAATTTGATATTTTGAAAACTAATTACTGTCAAACTCCTAGAAAATGTTATGCTGCAACATAGGTAGACAAACAAAAACAAGATAGAAACAACAAGAGAAAAATGTTATTTTCCTTGGAATTTATTAGAAACAATTCAGAATGAGCTCAACCATTACATAAAAGACTTAGGAATTTACAACTTAGTGCTCCTAGGCATGGGGAGCACTACATAATGGTATGAGAGTCACTGGATCAAACACGAGGACCTAAAGGGATCCTGTTTACACCTAGAACTACCATGAAATTTAAATTCTAGGGTAATCTAGAAAACTTAGACATGTATATGTACAAAAAATTATAAAAGTTACCACTGCAAACTCTTTGTAGACCTCTCTGTAGAATACCTGCACAAACATAAACAAAGATAAGGTTAGATTTTCTATTATTAATATTTCAAACTTTCAAAATATTTGTTATATTCTTAAACATCATGATGAGACTCTGCAATAATGTTTAAAATTTACATCAAAAACTTCACAATAACATAAATTTTACCTAATGTATAACAAAATAACACTTAAAAAAATGGAAACATATATAACATAGAATATGGATGGAAAATAACTAATTTATTTGAAGAACATAGGCAGTATATCCAAGGAATATAGTACAACCCGGATGGTAAAATATGCACATAAACACACACACACGCACACACACATACATGGAAAGAAAGACTAATTATTGTAACTCCCTCGTTTGGAGTGTGAAAAACTCTATCCCTTGACTCACACCTCTTTTATCTACGATGGGAACCTTGATGAAAACATGAACTAAGAGTAGTAAACATAGTATGCACTTGAAAAATAGAAATTAAAGTCTCTAAAGAATTTTATATATATATATATATATATATATATAAGAAAAAAATTAATAATTAAATAAAATTAAAACATTGTGTAAGCTCTTAATAATCGTTGTTGCCAACATTCCCTAGCAATTAAAATTGGGAAACTACACGCATCCATTTGCATGGATAACACACCTCGCTCTACATGGAATCATGTACTTCAAATAGCTAGAATATATATATATATATATATATATATATATATATATATATAATAACAGATACACATCCCTTTCCATGGATTCATGTGGAGAAACTCTCAAAAAAAATTCTATGAAATTTTTTGTTTTCCTAAATATCAACGATCGTAATAAATTGTTTGAGTTAAAAACAAGGATAGAATTTGGATAATTGATTTACAACATAAAACACATGGGTGGTGATACTACATAGTTAGTATTCTTGTTGGGTTGGCCAAAAGACACTTGGATAGATTCCTGGTTGTGGGTGGGAATAGTGCTTCCTACTGTTCAAGCACCAGTCACATATATTATACACGATGGAACCAAGGTGAACAACTGCAAATGGTGCTGCTGGTATAAATGCAATTGGCGTAATTTTCACAAACGAAGCTTTGGAGCCCTTAAAGGAAACATAAAGAATAATAACCAACCTTTTAGAAAAAGAAGAGCAACACTGGAACCTAAAATGTAGGGCCCTATCCCTAGATAAGGGAGACAAGAATAAAAAGTACTTCCATTTTTTTAACTCATATAGAAAGAGCATAAATTCCATAATGCAAATAAAATATTTGAAAGGGTACATTGCTCAGAACTTTTAGGAAAAAGAAAAGGATGTAGTATATCATTTCCAAACTAGATTTACAACTCCTGTGGGATGTCCAATCTCAGAAATACTAGAGGTCCTAACTATGTTCCATTGTCTAATAACATAATAAATGAAGAAGGAATTACTAGAAGAGGTATGCGAGGAGGAATTAAACAAGGTAATACACTCATTCCAGAAAGGGAAGAACCCAAGACAAAACGGTTTTACATTGGATTTCTTTATAGGGTTGTAGTGCCCCTCTTATACCTAGGTGCCAATGTGTGCAGAGATTTTTGTTTTTATGTTTACACTATTACTACAGAGGAGTCAAATATGTTAACAACAACCTTGTTAATAAATATTCATGCACATTGTAAACAATCATTTGAGAATTATCATGGTGCCCTGAAGACGGCTTACTGTGCATACCATAAATTTATAAGATAACAGTAACATTATTCCAATTATCTTTTTGCAGCATTACCTTCCTATACAAAATTAAGGATTAAGAAGCAATCTTTCCTAAACGGTCATTCTTGAATTCAGTTCATACATAATAAGACTTTCTACGTCTTCCTTATCATGAGGACAAAAAGGTAATATACCAAAAGCACCTAAGATAACAATGTCAAGGACACTCAAATTGTGACATCCCAAATGAGCTGGAATTGATGCTTAGAAGGAATGCAAAACTATTTCATTCTACATTAGGACGATTTAGTTATGCCAAATTAAACTCATTTTTCTTTGTTTAATCCTAAAACACCCTTAAGGAATACCAAAAGATAACATACATATTCTTTATTTTCCCCGTGAGATCCTTATGCCATATTTCCATCCTCCTAAACCGATTTAGGAGTGAAGGCCAATCATACTACAAACTACAGGAGGTTATTATCATTACATCCACAATAGCTGCAGTTAACAAAGGCATGATGTCTTACTCACATAATAATATACCAACAAAAACCATAACACCAAACTTATAGTGTTTGCCGAGCGATCCAAGTGCAAGCACAGGCGAAGGGACAAGATCCTCGAGGCGGCTGTCAAGATACAACAGGGATTAGACAGTTATAGAATAGGATAAAAATAATCAAATGCATATATACTGTATAGTGCCCTACCATACCTTTATCATCCGCATCTTCTTGCACTTCACAACTTAGCATTAATATTCAACTATTCAAAGAGAAAATATAAACTTATTTTATAAATGCAGCTAGCCACTTTAACGACTAACACTAACAACTAGTAATTAGAACTTCTTTTTCTAAGTTAAAGAATGATCTGACTGAAAGATTCACTTCGAATTTCCACCCAACCAACTGAATCTATCTGGCATGCGTTCTTCCGCCTAGAGTCACCCCCGAGCTTGGGCGACGAATCCACTAAGGTTCGGGAGTGATTTAACTCCTTTACCAAGCTTATTGTGACAATGTATAAAATGTTAACCCGAGGTATTACCCGATCTTCCAGGTATAACCCCTTTACTCCATGCTTTAGGTTATATATCCCATACTCTTAATTACACAAGCCAAGAATCCTATTACTAAAATCCTGTAATTATACTATTGATATGGTTTAAAGTAAGTTTCATACATACTCTTATTCATGGAAAAAGTTTCCAATATATATAGACATTTAGTCATGGTATATAACTTTAAACCCAAAGCAATGTTTATCTTACACTTAAATATATATAACCATAGTAATCTTCTCACTATAATACATATATATATGTATATTGTGAAGCAAGGGTGTTGAAAAGTAATGTTTATAACAACACAAAGTATTGAACATTGTGCTTGGACCATTTGGGTATATGGAGATGCCAGATCAGTTTTGAATCGATTTTCCTTTTCAACTACACAATTACACACTTTTATAAGTTGGGCGCATCCTAACACACTGGGCAAAGTCTTGATTCATTTGTTCAACCTAATATTTTCCATTCAATCAAAATAATCTCATATAAATTTTGCAAACATACCAAAGTTATCGGTTTGGAAAATTACGTGAGAAACCAACACCAACACAAAAAAAACACTCTGCAACGCAGCCAAAGAATACGTTAATTTCTAGCTTTAAAATGGAGACATGGAGGAATGGATTATCAATCTAGTTCTTCACTAAAAACATAAATCCAAATCTATATAAAATCGCTGGTAATGGAGAAATCAAATTTCAAATTTCCAGATCTATACAAACTCGCTGACAATGGAGTATTAATCCAGTTCTTAACTAAAAACACAAATCCAGATCTATATAAAATCGCTGGTAATGGAGAAATCAAATTTCAAATTTCCATATCTAAACAAACTCACTGACACTGGAGTATTAATCTAGTTCTTAACTAAAAACACAAATCCAGATCTATATAAAATTGTTGGTAATGGAGAAATCAAATTTCAAATTTCCAGGTCTGTACAAAATTGTTGGAAATTGAGTATTAATCCAATCCTTAAAAATGCAAATACAAATCTAGACAAAATCGTTGACAATGGAGGAATCAAATTTCATTATCCAGATCTATACAAAATGGCTGGCAATGGGGGAATAAATCCAGTTCTTAAAAAAATGCAAATCCAGATCTATACAAAATCGTTGGCAATGGAGGAATAAATCTAGTACATAAAAAAAATGCAAATCCAAATCTATAAAAAAAATCGATGGCAATGAAGGAATAAATCTAGTTCTTGAAAAATACAAATCCATTTCTATACAAAATTGTTGGCAATGGAGGAATAAAGTTTCAATATCCAAATCTATACAAAATCGATGGCAATGGAGATATCAAGTTTCAATATACAGATCTATATGAAATTGCTGGAAAAGGATAAATTAAGTTTCAATATCCATATCTCTATGAAATCGCTGGCAATGGAGGAATCAATCCGATTCATAAAAGCACACTATGAAATTCGACCTCACAAATTTAATGTAGATAAATTTGAAAAGCCATTTCAGAAATTACATCCCATATTATAACTCTCATATTTGAAGCTTTTCCAAGAACGCAGACGGACATATCACCATTCTTAGATCTAATGCAGATCTCAGTATCAACGCAGAGTTGGAAAACAATAATAATGCATATCCTTTTAGATATGAAATAAATATTAACATAATACCATAACGGAAGTTCCATACCAGATTGACGGCACAGATGAATGGACATCGATTCAGAGTAGTTTGCTCTAGCCCCATCATTCCCTGATCGCAAACATGGCCCCTCTCTTTACCCAAAACACCACTACTCTTACTATGCACCAGGAATTTATATCGGGTGAAAGTATAAACATCCGGGCGACCTTCCCCAAAAGGGGTCCCCTTTACAGCTTGCATTTCACTTCTATAAAAGGTCGCAGAGTTTTCCAATTCTTCTCTTCCCGTGCATGTGGGATAAATGCTTTTGCCTTAAACAATCAATTCATAATCGGCAACTAACTTCACTTTAGGCATATCTTACTTTTCTAATTATGCATCTTAGCTTTCACTTTTAGTATAAATTTAACCTTTCTAAAATTCATATTAGCTTTTTCTTCATTTGTAGTGCCCTTTCCATTTAACTAAATTAACCGCTTTAGATGTGGAGAGCACTTGGGAAAACAAGTGGAACATTCTTATTTTTTAAAATATAAAGTTCTCAAAAACTATGTATTACCACATTATCCACATATTTTAAAAATAATGCCAATTAATGTCCCATTCTTTATAAATACATATAGCATATTATGATGCTCCACAACAGCCATTATCTTTTATCAATTCCCATTGTGCTATCTTTTAATACATATATATATAGCTGTCAAAGAGTAGTTGTCATATTAGCCTCGAATTATTTTCAGCATATAAAATGTAGTGTAAAAGAGCTTTTTAACCATACATAAGGCATTATATACAAATTAATGAAAAATGTTTTTTATTTTAATCATATTAACCTTTTCTTCTATAATTATGAGTAGGTGTCCTTTTTCTTTTATCCTTTGATATCATTTGTCATCATGCTTAGTATAAGGAAACTATCTTTGTATTAATTAATATAAGATTTAAATCCCATACTCCTATCGTTGCATGGTCCCCTTATCCCCTTAAAGTTAGAGCATTGTTTTTCTTAATCGACTCCACTATAGATACCAAAGACTGTCATGCTAGTAATTAAACACTACTCTCTATTCACTTAGTATTTACAGGCACACAACAATTTATTCATTGAGTTTCTTAGTTCCCCTTTTCCGGGAAGCCCCTTCCCCCTAGTGGGTTTGTCGCCAAATGTTGTTTTAGTCGTTTGAAGCTTTCAGTCGTTAACCTTATCAATTATAACCATAACTTGACAGAGGTTTATAGTGGATACTTACATTGATGCTTACTTATACTGTGAACTCTAGGTCGAGGTGGCGAGGGATGCCAAAAGGGTTTTATGATTTTTTAAGACAAGTTATTATGAAGGTGATAAAAGAATAACAGAAGTCTTGGAAGAGTTTAGGTTCAATAAATGCCACCTTTATTACACTAATACCAAAAAATTAGAAAGGGGAGACATTTGAGAACTATAGACCAATTTATTATTGCAATATGATATACAAAACAATAGCCAAGATCATAGCTCAAAGATTGAAACCAATACTAAGCAAAGTAATTTCAGAAGAACAATTTGGATTCTTATTCAACAGACATATACATGATGTTGTTTCATTGTCATAGGAAGCAATACACTCTATTAAAAGAGAAAAAATGTCATCCATTTCCCTCAAAATAGATCTCTCCAAAGCTTATGATAGGGTAAAATGGACATTTATTCATTTGCTATTAGTCCAAATAAGCATTCCATTGGAGTTAGTAGATTGGATAATGGGATGCATACAATCAAGCTCTTTTGTAGTTCTAATAAATGTTGCCCCATCTTAGTTCTTTCGACCAACAAGAGGATTTAGGCAGGGTTCACCACTATCTCCCTTTCTATTTCTCCTAGTAGCAGAGGCTATAAGTTGAATCATTCACAAATCCAAGGAGGAAGGGAAATTAAAGGGGGTTAGGATTTCAATCTCAGTATAACTTAGGCATATACTATTTATAGACGATGTTATACTTCTGGGAGAATGTACGTATGAAAATATTCAAAATATGGGAAGGATACTGGAGAGATATCAAAAGGCTATGTAGGAATGGCTATAAACATAGAAAATTCCAAATTGGCATACACTAACGTCTCAGAAGAAATATTGAACAAAGAAAAATATTTGGTCCCCTATCAAGTAACTCCCATTATAGAAGGGATCAAATATTTGAGCTTTTATTTATAGCCAAATTCCTATGATTTCCAATATTGGATGTGGCTATATACAAAAGTAGAAGCGTGGATTTCTATGTGTGCAAATCATTTTCTATTTATAGGGGGACGATTGGTGCTGTTCAAAGAAGTACTCCAGAGAATCCCTGTGTATTGGGATTCAATAGCATATATACCAAAGGGAATACTGACAAAAACAAGGAAAAAATGTCTCTCACTTCTCTGGACAACCAATAAACAGACATAAGGTATCCCAGTAGTGAAATGTACTACCTTAATATTTCCCAAATCAAGGGAGGTTGGGGAATCAAGAATCGCAAACAATTTTGTAAATTTTTGGCTTCCAAATCACTGTGGAGGATGGAAGAAAACCCGTGATCCTTGTGGGGAAGAACAATGAGATCTAAATATTTCCCTTAGTTATTTGTAGTAGAATGCTTCATACAACCAATAAAAATGCACAAAAATGGGTCGATAGGCTAGAAGGATTTTGTGCAAGCTTTTCCACTGGTTGAAAACTAGGTATCCTGGAAGATAGGTGATTTAAGGAGAGTCTGTATTGGAAAAGATCCATGGGAAGTATAGGGAGAGGATTACAAACTATTATAACAACTAATATATCAGTTAGCGGATAGGAGAATCATAATTTTGGCAGAAGCAAAATCCAAACAACCCTAGACAAGAGGAAGAACAAGCTGGAAATCAACATAGAATCTAGGTTTAATGGGTACAACAGTGATATAATGGAACCATTATTAAATCAATATAGTCAATTGCTTCATTATTTTGGATGAGGAGGAGGCTGGAAAGCTAACATGGACAAATAATGGCAAAGATGGGAGCTTCTTGACAAAACCGGGGTATGATGCAGTGTTGAAGAGAGAAAAACTAGATGCAGATCATTGGTGGTGGACAAAGATATGGAAAATCCCAGGACCATTGAAAACAATATTAATGCTATGGATGACACTAAGCATCAAACTACTGACGTGGGACGTTTTGATAAAAAGAGGCGTTCAAGGACCCGTAGTGTTCTTGTTATGCAGAGATGAAAATGAGAAGACATATCGTCTATTGTTCTCTTGTTCTTATGCATGCTCTATATGGGAAAGGATCTTCATAAAACTAGATTGCTCATCGAACCCAAGAATGGACCGTATGTTGGAACACATAATCAAGAACTGGTGGAAAAATTATAGGGTACACAACTGTCAAGACTTTCCTGCTCTCTTTGCTTTTACCACTCGGGAAACAATGAATAGGGAAGTTTTTCAAAACACATGGAATCCACTAGAGATAACATAAACAATACTTATGAAGAAGATGATGGAGCATAAAACAGAGCTTAAACCAACACCATGGAGATTACTAACAAATCCATAAATACACCAAAATCTTCCTTGGGTTTTTTCATACAGAGTTATCCAAGGTGAACCACCGCTTGGAGGAGAAAGAAAAAATTGAAATAAAATATGCCCCATGACAAGCCTCAAACAACAATGTGTAATTAGAATCCATGTGGGAAGGACTAAGGCTAGCAGTGGAAAATCAAATGAAGAATTTGTAGTTGTTTGGAGACTCTAAAATTGTCATAGAATGGGCCACGAGGAAAATGCAAATAAATGATCTGCACCTCCAACACTTATTGAAAAAAATTAAGGAGCAGATAGATTCGTTTGCAGCAATTTCCTTTAAACATATATACAAGGAGCTAAATGTGGAAGCAAATAAGGTTTCCAAATCAACACTTTCCATCCCTCTTGGTCTAACGGGCGTAAAGGAAATAAGCAACGATCAGACAAAAAATCAATTTGTAATATTATAAGCATAAAATGTTTTATGATGTAAGAACAGAGAGGTAGACAAGGGAGAATGATGTTTTTTTTTGAAAAAATAGATATCCAAATACCATGTAAAAAAATGAAGGCTAAACATGGTTTTTTTGAATATTTTTGTAAGCTCCCCAAGGGAGGTTCAAGTTTATTAGAATAGAATAAAGAGATTTTTTCCATCCGAAAGAAAAATTTGGTATTCTAAAAACAAAATAATTTACACTTATAACAAACTTCAAAGACACCAAAAAAAGGTTACAAAGGAAACATAAATAGAAGTTAAACATAAAGTGTTTAAGGGTAGTGAAATTATTGAAATTTTAAGCCATGCTGGTAAAAGGTAGCACAAGTAGTGGAGTTTCTTTATGAATTTTACATGACTACACAATGATTAAATTTGGAACTAGCAATTCCCTTCATGGGGTATTGACCGTGAAAATATAATCTCTCAATTAAATGAAAATCAAGTTGATAAATTCACTTGGGATAAAAAAAACTCCAAGTCTTGGCTCAACTTTCAATGAAAATGATGGTCTTACCTTCATGGGGTATTGACAGTGAGAATATAATCTTTGAATAAAATGAAAAGCAAGTTGCAAGTCTTAGCTCAATTCTCAATCTTCTAATAAAGTAAAAATATAATATTCCAATAAAGTGAAAATATAATATTCCAATAATATGGCATAAAAGGATACAAGTATTTTCTCAACTCTCAATGATAATACTATCTTATCTTAGAATTATTGTTGTTTCATTTTCCTAGTAGTTTATTCTAACCTTCACATTCCCCATGGTTACTCTTCACATATCAGCAACTATGTCTCATGGTTATCCTTTATTATTTTTATCTTACAATTGTTGTTGTTTCATTTTACTAGTAATTTCTTCTAACCTTCACATTTCCCATGGTTACTCTTCACAGATCATTGACTATGTCTCATGGTTATCCTTTATTATGCATTTGAGTGTTTTCAAATCAGGCCCTCCATGATTTTTTGGGATGAAACAAAATTTGATTTTCAATAATATCCTTGAAATGATTCATAATAATAAACCCTCAATATGAAATATCTTGGCTTATACCCATGTCATTTGATTACTCCTAGATCAAAATCTATCTATAAGCAAAGAATAGCTTAAAAAACATTTGATTCCTGATTTTTGAAGGAAACACCAAAGTAATCAACACAAACTATTCAAAAGTGCATTACAAATAATAATAATAATACAATATAGAATTTCAATCTGATATGTAGGCTATGAATGATGTTAGATGGAAAGGTAAATCAAACTATAGATCCCTTAGAGTGAGTGAATCAGAAATAGAGGCAATAGAGATCCATAGTAAAATTAGAACTAGTAATAGAGATTCATTGAACATAGATTCGTTAATAATTCAATTGGTCAAATTGCAAGAAATAAAACACATACCAGGTAGGATCATAGAACTCTATAAAGCATATAAATGAACTAATATTTGTCAGATAATTTATTACTTAATCCATTCCAAAATTTCCATGCCATTGAAACACAATATATATTCCATTGATATATGGGGGAGGAAGTAGATCAATTACAACCAAAAAAAAGAAAAGAAAGAATAATAGCATGCAATGTTCCGAGTTCTGATATTCATATCTGAACACTAACTATAAGCTGCAAACTTAATTAAAATTCCTGATATGACACTTGGAGACACTCAGTAAAATTTCAGACTAGGAAAATGAGGTATTTTGCTGAGAAATTCCTAAGTATGGAAACATGAAGAGGGAAGAAATCAAATTAAGTTTCAGAATAGTGAATTCATATTCCCTAACACATTAATAATTGGGACCATTCAGGTTTCATATTCCTCTATGCAGAAACTTAATCCCCCGCTTCTGGGTCACCCAACCGTGAAACTAAGAAGAATTATTCAGTCCTTTCGACCAAGGGCTTGGGGAAAGGTCCATAGATGTTGTATGAAATTTATATAGAATATAATAATGTTTGGGATAGTTCAGAATGGTTTTGGATAATCTTAGGGAGTTTATGAGTGAATTGGGAATTTTTGGCAATTTTGGTCTAGGGAAGTCTTGCACAATGGAGGCTACCAAAACACAGTATATCCTCAAAATTTCAATATAAGAGTATTTATGGATATATGTGTCTTTCAGTGACACAAAACAACTCTCAGAATCAAAATTTACTGAATATAACTCCCAGAATTGAAGAAACAACTAGACTAGTCAAATTTAACTAGTGATCTAGCTAGGGTGTACAATTTAGCATGAAATTTATAACAAAAATGTATCATACCTAATAAATGAAATTTAAATATACTAATACATATTATATCTGTTGTATAATAACTCCCAAATTCATTTATTCCATTGCAAAATCATTTATTTATACATTACATATGCTGGTTGAGTTTCATCTTACGACCAGCCCTTTCAACTTCCTACATAACTATTCATTTTCCTTCATTTATTTACAAAATATAATCCCAATGGATTATATTCCAACAATCCCCCCCTTAATCCAAAGGGGTGTTAGTAAGTCCGAGCATGTTTCTGAATCTTTCAAATTTTTCTTGTCCAAGCGCTTTGGTGAAGATGTCTGCAACTTGATCATTTGTGGAACAATGTCGAAGATGGACTGTCTTGGCCTCTACATGATGTCAAATCAAATGATACTTTGTGTTGATGTGTTTGGTTCTATCATGGAATCTGGGATTCTTAGCCAGATTGATTGCAGAAGTATTGCCGATCAATAATGGAGTGGAGTTCTCTTGTTTTTCTTGCAAATATTCAATTATCTTCCTGAGCCATACTATTTATTTCATTGCTTCAGCTGCAGCCACATATTCTGCTTTTATTGTTGAATCTGTCGGAACTGACTATTTGCATGATCTCCATGAGACAGCTGCTGATCCAAGACTCATAGTGTATCCAGAAGTTGATACTCCTGTCTCCCTATCGCCTTCAAAATCTGAGTCTAAGTACCCAATAAGTTTGAAGTCATCCACCTTAGAGTACTTGAGCCCAATGTCTTGAGTCCCCTTCAAGTATCTTAGAACTCTTTTTGCAGCTGACCAGTGTCCTTCACAAGGTTTATGCATGAACCTTGAAAGTATGCCAACAACATAAGAAATATCTGGTCTAGTTGTTGTAAGGTAGATAAGTCTTCCTACAAGTTGTCGATACTTGGTTGCATCTTCAAATTCTTTTCCTTCGCTTGATGAGAGATTCATTTTCTGTTCCATTGGAGTAGAGATAGGGTTGCATTCTGTCATGCAAAATTTGTCTAGTAGTTCTCCAACATATTTTTTCTGAGATAGGAATATGTACTTAGGATGTTGAGTGACTCCAAATCCTAAGTAATAGTGGAGATGTCTCATATCTGTCATTTCAAAGATCTTTTTCAAATCTTTCTTTATGGATGCTATATAGCTCTCATTGTTCCCTGTCATCAAAAGATCATCTACATACACCACAAGATACACAACATATCTTCCAACTTTCTTTATAAACAGTGTTGCATCATCAAGATCAAAATGTTCAAAATTTAACTTCAAAAGATGCTCGGTTAATTTTTCATACCATGCGCGAGGCGCTTGTTTTAGGCCATACAAGGATTTGACAAGATTGCATACCTTTTGTTATTTTCCTTTCACAACAAAGTCTTCTGGCTGAGAGATGAAGACATTCTCTTTCAAGTCTCCATTCAAGAAATCAGTCTTCACATCCATTTGATGAACTTTCCACGCATTCTGATCAGCTAAAGAGAGTAAGGTACGGATGGTAGCCCATTTTGCTGTAGGAGAAAACGTTTCTTCATAGTCAATTCCTTCCTTCTGTGCATAGCCTTTTGCTACAAGCCTCACTTTGTGCTTGTAAAGTGAGCCATCTGATCTGTATTTGTTCTTGTACACCCACTTGCAGCCAATTGGTTTGGTTCCAATTGGAGGGTCAACCAGCTTCCAAGTTCCATTCTTCATGAGTGCATCATACTCATTCTGCATAGCTTCTTTCCACTCAACTCGAGTAGAAGCTTCTTCAAAGGAAGTTGGTTCAAAGTTAGCAGATAAATTAAATTCACAATCAAATGATACATCCATGTCATCACCTGAATTATCTGCTTCTCCTCCATCTTCATGTCTTTTCGAACTTCTTGTTCCCGTATTTCCAACTTCATCCGGATGGACACTTTCAAGTGTCTTTGTGGCCCATTTAGGAATCTTCCATGATGGTCCTTGTTGATCAGCTGGCGGTGCTTCATCATTGATTGAGAGTCTTCCAATTCTCTCAATCACATCATTTAGTTGAATCTCTTGTGAAGGTGAAGTAGCAGGAACTTCTTCATGTGGGGGAGTTGGTGCTTCATATGGAAATTCCAAAGGTTGATCCAAAATAGGAATCCCCCCTTCAAGGTTTGGAATTTCATATTCATTTTCAAAATATTTCTTTGGATGAGGATATTTTTCCAAATGATCAAGCTGTCTCTTAATGGAATGGTCATTTTTATTAGTCTTAAGAAAAATGACATCTCTGGAAATAACAAACTTATTGTTTACCTCATCATACAGACGGTATGCCTTGGAGTATTCTTCGTACCCCAAGAAAATGCATTTTCTGCTTCGAGCACCAAGCTTGTTTCTTTGCTCCTTTGGAATCAAGGCATAATAGGTGGAACAAAAAACTTTGAGATGCCTGACTGAAGGGAGATGACCAAACCACATTTCATGTGGATTTTTGTTATCAAGAGCATTTGAGGGACTTCTGTTTCTCAAATAGGCTGCACATTTCACTGCATCACCCCAAAACATTAGTTTTACATTCTCAAAAAACATCATTGAGTGAACCATATTCATTATGGTTCTATTCATTCTTTATGCTACACCATTTTGTTGAGGATTGTAGGGAACTGTAGTCTGATGTGCAATTCCATGTTGGCGAAGATAATCTTCAAAAGCATTTGAAGTGTATTCTTTCCCATTATCAGTACGAAGTGTACCAATTTTAGATTGTGCTTGTTTTTCTATCAATGCATGAAAGTCCTTGAATGTTTGAAATGCTTCTGATTTTGTCTTTAATGCATAAATCCGGCACATTCTTGAGTAGTCATCAACAAAGGTCATAAAATACTTATTCCCATTGGCAGATGGAGTTGGCATTGGGCCACATAAATCAGAATGCACTAATTCTAATTTCCTACTTGCTCTGAAATTAGATTCATGGAATGGTAGTGTTGAGGCCTGGAAATTCGCAAGCAGCAACAGTAAGGGATTCTCCCCAATCAATGTTTCCAACTAGCCCGTTGACTGTTTGGTATAGGGAATCCGTCCGGTTTGCGGTCCGGCTACCGTAGGTCAAGAAACAAAACAAAGGTTTTACCGGTTACGGCCCAGTCCACCAATTTTTTGTATTTTTTGACTTAAGTATGATATGCAAATTCCTAATTAACCATGCAGGGTGATAAAGACACAAGGATCGTTCACAATGTGATGCGCATGTTCTTACCTATCGTCTTAGACTCATAAGCATCTAAATCACATAAACAGCAAGAGATTAAAACCAACTACCTAACCTATCTCTAGCAAGCAAGATTATCATTCATTAGTGAGTAATGTATTTCACACATGCATTATGAAAAGTTACAGATAGCTGATACTTCTTTCAATACACATGAACAGTTTAAATATATTTCAACAACCAAATAGCCAATTGTCTATGAATGACCTCCATTACTCACAGTGGAAAACATCACAAAATGAACTGAAGAACATTCAAATAGGAACATAGGTTCAAGAAATTAGAACGCTCTCACAGTTAATGAAACATAGCTGAAAATGAAATAGTTCCCCTTCAACATTGCTCATTTAATCACATTGATACATTCTACATTGTACTTTCTCCGACCGTCAAAATTGCAGTTTCTAATTGTAAAACGAAATAGTTCATCTTACAAGCAAATGGTTTACAAATTTTTCCAGGGAAAAAGCCCCTGTCTAAGTTCTACTTTCAAATATTTAAACTACAACTGCAGACCGCTTGGGCTGCCCCCAAAACGTTTGACCTTTCAGTTCCTCAACGCTTCATATTCCTTTATCTTTTCTATGCATGCTCGTGATTGGCTGAGTAACTGCCAGACCTTTCAGAGCTGCTCCTCTGTCACCATTCATTTTGTCTTTTTCTTTCGTTTGTCCTTCTTGCGATCCTGCTAGTTTCGGCCCTGACTCTACCAAACGGTCCGTCTTCCTCCACGCCGTGGTAGTTTGACTGATCTCCCGAACCCACCTGCAATCAATAGACAAGCATCATTCATTGGAATGGCGTTTTAAACATTAAAATTAACCACCTGAAACATCTAATCCACAAGAAAATGGCGAGGTGCATCTCTTGATCTGGAAAGAGTTTTGATTAAGCCTTGGGAGGGAACATGCTAAATCGGCAATTGGAAGGCTTTGGTATCGGACGTGAAAAGGCTTTCCCAGCTGCAACGGCAGAAAAGACAAGGGATAAAGTCACGCGAAACGTGGGCAGGAGAAGCTTTAACTGGAAGTTGGACGGCTTTACACTTCGGAAGCTAAAAGACTTTGAGAGCCACAACGGTGGAAGGGACAAGAGCTAGAGACATCCAAAATGTGGGTGGGAAAAGCTCAATCGGAAGTCAGAAGACATTACATCGGAAGCCAAATGAATTTCCCAGCCACAACGGTGGAAAAGAAAATGCTACGGGTATGCGACGAAAAGGTCAACACACATTGGCAGTCGGAGCTCTTCATACTTCGGATGGATAAGCGATTTGGGAGCCGCAACGGCGAATGGAAAAAAGGCTATCAGCCACCGATTTAACATAGTAAGACGCCTGATAAAAAAAAAACTTAGGTGTTTTGGACAGCTTCTCCAATTCAACAGTGAACAAAAACCTGTTATACCTTCGTAACGGCGACCCACAGTAAAGAACAATTGGTTTGATCAACAAGCGAAAACAAACTTAGAATCCATGACTCACCATAATTCCAAACGCAATCAAAATTTGAACCTTGGGCGAAAGTTAAGATTTTGTAATCATCTAAAAATAAACACGACCAAAAACTCAAAGAACCCAATCGATTAAAATAATGCAAAATCATGAGGAGGGCCCCAAAATTTAAGAAATTTGGGGAAAAACAGTTGCAGCTACAACAATTGGTGATTATCTGGTGAACCTAGATCTCTGGGTGATTTATCTTTGAGTGACAGACTGTTTAACGACAAATGCATCTATTGAATTCTTCCAGCTATCTAGATCTCTCAAATGACAGAAGTGTGTACCTTTAATTATTGAAAATAGTCCAATTTGGGAGAGTGGAAACCAATATTTTCAAGTCCAGATAACTCTGTTGAGGCCAGAAAATGAGTTTCATTATTACCTTTGTCTTCAGGTGGCTGATAGCTTTGGACACCATAGGATTGTAGCATATGGTAAACAGAAATATTCGTTTGTTCCTCATTCCCATGCCATTTTAGCACCCTTTTGTGCTTTTGGAATTTTGTCCCATTTCATATGAGTCCTCCTGCATGCCTTTCTTACCGAAATTTAATTCAGGATCATCTATCCCATAGTGTCCTTTTGTGTGAGTGGTGTACTTCAAGTTTCAGCTCACGGAAGGAGAGGATTTTTCGACAACTTAGTACTTATGATTCAGCACCTGCTTTGATTTATGATGCTTTCATAGGAGTTTTTTGACTCTTTATTTGCTTTTTGGCATTCGTTTCTTGGCATGGGATCATTTATATTTAATATACTGTTCACCTTGCTCCTTTCCATGG
Source organism: Pseudotsuga menziesii (assembly GCA_001517045.1). Taxonomy (NCBI): domain Eukaryota; kingdom Viridiplantae; phylum Streptophyta; class Pinopsida; order Pinales; family Pinaceae; genus Pseudotsuga; species Pseudotsuga menziesii. Next base: position 102,810 of record LPNX010287826.1, on the reverse strand, counting down.
GTCCTCTGCTGTCGCTCCTTAGAACATTTTAAGTGTGACGTGGATGGAGCCTCAACATAGTATTCCAGACTCTTCGGATCCGGTTTATTTCATAGGGGTTAAATAGGACTTCAATGCACACAGAGTTTATTCGAGAAAACTGTTAAATTGGAAGAATTTCTTTTAGCAACACACAGTCTGAGACTCAAAAAATTCTGCCATTCCCAAACATTTTGATGTTCTCCATGCGACCACGGGTTCATTCCCTTTATTTAAATCAATAAAACTTAAACTAAAACAAATTGAAAAACATGACTCAAAAGACAGCCAAACAACTTATTTATATACAAGGCAGAAGAACTCAACAAAACTCAAGAAAAATAAGGCTTGAGAACCAAACCATTTACTGGTAAGTTCTCTTCCCACCCCTGTAGATCCTGCAACTTATAAGTAGAAGGGCCAAGTTTTGCTACGACCTGAAAAGGGCCTACCCACAACTGTTGGAGTTTAGTATGCTTTCCCTTCTCATCATGGGGATGATCCCATTTTAGAACTAAGTCTCCCACATCAAAGTCTTTTGTTCCAGCTTTATGATTTTCGAACCATCTCTTTACTACTTCTTGCTGTTGCTTAAAGCGTTCTCTGGCCTTAGTCCTAGTCTCCTCTGCTTTCAGGAGATTGCATATCCTCATCTGTAAAACTTTATTCTCCGACCCACTAGACTCTTGAGATAAAATAGAAGACGATAGCATGATGTTGGGGGGAAGAATGGCTTATTTACCATACAAAAGGGTATACGGTGACACTCCTATCGCAGACTTTAGGGTGACTCTATCAGCCCAAAGGGCGTTTGGTAGTGCTGAGTGCCAACTCCTCTGGTTTTCTATGATAGTCTTCTTCAGAATTCTAATCAGATTTTTGTTAGAGGATTCAGCCAGGCCATTTCCTTGTGGATAGTAGTTAGCAGAATAATGCAATTTTATCCCTTTATCATGAGCAAAAGTAGTTAATTTAATTGATGAGAAGTACTTAGCATTATAAAAAACTAACGAAATTGGAACTCCAAACCTGGTCATGATATGATCTCGCAGGAAGCTGATGACCTCGTCTTCATTTATCTTACGCAGTGGGATAGCTTCGACCCAGCGAGTAAAACAATCAGTTGCAGTCAGAATGTATTTGTGTTGGAGGGAAGAATTCAGTTTTATTTCTCCAATAATATCCAACCCCCATTGCTCGAATGGCTCAGTGATCATCACAGGCTTTAGGGGCGCTGCTGCTTTAGGTGTCTCTCACCGCACCTTTGGCAAATATCACATTTCCTAACATGTGCGTGTGCATATTTGAAGAGTGTAGGCCAATAGTAACCGGCTCTGAGGATTTTGTGGGCTGTAGTATCTCCTGAATAATGTCCCCCAGCAGGCCCGTCATGCAAATCTGTCATTACTTTCTTTGCATCTTCCTTTTCTAAGCATCTTAGGAGAACTCCGTCATAATTTTTTCTGAATAATACTCCTTCAACAATCTGATAAGAAGCTGATTTAAGACGCAGTGCCCTTCTTTGCTTAGAATTCCAATGTTCTGGCAGTAGCCCGACCTATAGGTAATGTACGAGGTCTCTATACCAAGACTCGGGAGCTGTAAACAAAGGACATACATCCATTAAATGTAATTCGGCCTCATCCTCCCAGGCTTGCTCTTCATTGTTCCCACTTTCAGTCATCAATTTGCACAACCCTTTTCCTTTAACTATAGAGGATGGTTTGAATTCTAAGTCGTACTCTTGAAGCTCTGTAACCCAGTTTCCCCTTCTTTCTCCTAACTCCTTCTGTATAAGAAGGGACCTTACAGCTGGGTATAGGACTATTAATTTGGTTCGATTTTTTAAAATATAAGGCCTGGATTGCTTAACTGCTTTGAACACTGCATAAGCTTGCTTATCAATGCCTGGGTAATTTAATTCAGCCCCTTGTAGACCAATGCTCATGAGGGATATTGGGAATTCATCCCCCCCATATTCCCTTTGCGTAAGCATAGCTGCTAGCGAATAATCAGATGCAAAGGTATACAGAATAAAATCTTTATCAAAATCAGGGCTCTTCAGGGATGGTGCATGTGCAACAACAGTTTTAATTTTGCTGAAAGCGTCCTTCTCAATCTCAATCCACTTGAACTGTGCATTTTGTTTCACCATCTGCTGCAGCGGCTTAACAATCTGGGTGAAATCAGGGACAAATATTCGCATGAAGTTTATAGTTCCCATAAAAGATTGCATCCCCTTTTTATTATGGGGCAAGGGGATTTGTTCAATAGCCTTAATTATTTCTGGATCTATAGAAATTCCTATCTTTGAAACTATGTGACCCAGCAACTTGCCCTTTGTGACAACGAACACACACTTCTTAGGATTGAGGGAGATTCCATACTTCTGACAACGTTAAAAAATATGCCTTAAGTGAAATGAGTTTTTTTTTTCTTTTCTTCAATAATATCGTAATATCATCAAGGTATACTACAGCACTTCGGCCAATCAATCCACGGAATGCTATGTCCATCACTCTCTGAAACATTGCTCCAGCATTTATAATCCCAAAAGGCATCCTTCTGTAGGCAAAGGTACCCCATTTGGTCCTAAACGTTGTCTTCAATCTGTCTTCCTCGGCCACTAATACTTGATTGTAGCTAGAGAAACCGTCTAATAATGAAAACAATTCAGAACCAGAGACCATTTGCAGCAATTGCTCCATGGGCGGCACAGGGTAGTTGTCTTTATCAGAGGCGCGGTTTAGATTTTTGAAATCCACGCATAATCTTATTTCTCCCAAATTTTTCCTTACTGGCACCAGATTTGATACCCACTCAGAGTGTCTGACTTTAAAAATGATTCTAGCATCCAATAATTTCTTAACTTCACTCTGAATCAGTGGTTCCAGCTTTGGATGCATTTTTCTCAAAGGCTGCTGATACAGCTTGAATCCAGCTTTGATGGGAACAATATGTTTGATGATGCTAGTGTCATATGTTTTTAAATCTTCGTACGTCAAAGAAAATACATCTTTATATTGTTTGAACAGACTGACGAACTTATCCTTTTCTGATGGTGAACAACATTTGCCAAGATTCACAAATTTCGGACTCGTCTCAGTCCCTATGTTTATCAGCTCGAACTGTAGAGATGAGCTTTGAGTCTTTACGTTGGCGGGTCTTCTGAACTTTTCATTTAAATCGAACATTCTTTCTAACGTTCTGACTCCTTTAGGGATGAAATTATGATACTTCATGTCGGCCTGATGTTCTTCATCATCAATAATTGCACCTTTAAATACTTCGTCATTTGTCAAACATTCTATAATCTATTTGTCATCATCGAACACTCATAGGTTGGTGATCATATTAGGTACTGAGGGCCTGAAAAGCAATTCAACAGAGCATCGATTATTAGTAGGTACCAGCCTGGCGGCTGATGTCGCCAACAGATCAGCTGCTGCATTTTTCAGTCTTGGAATTGAAACAATATTGAATCCATCAAAACATTTAAGTAGATCCCATACCTCATTTTGATAGGTCTTTAAGTGAGGAGAAACACAATGTATTTGATTGTGGATTTGTTTCACAATAATTTCAGAGTCTCCAAATTTTTTTAGATTTCTTACCTTTAATTCAATCGCTTTCCTTAAGCCCTGTACCAGTGCTTCATACTCTACTGTATTATTCGTACATTCAAACTCTAATCTACAAGAAAGAAAATGTTTATTCTTCTGGGGATCAATTAGGACACAGCCGATCCCTGATCCTTCTAGTGTTTTAGAGCCATCAAAAAACAAAGTCCAAAAATCACTAACTACTAAATGCGAATCTATTCCTACAGCTAAATTTACTATGTTACAGTTAATCTCATCCGCCTGTGAGAAACAAAGGAGATCAGGATGAGTGTCATATGTGTTGCTGGCTTCCTCAGTTTGGTAATTTCCTGGTTCTAATTCGATAAAATAATTTCCCAATACAGAATCCACTGGTTCATTCTTCTCCTCCAGTTGAGTAACATTGTACTTCATGTGAGGCTCCCTTAAAATCTTAATCTGGTTCGGACTTCCTTTGTATGGAAACCATAGATGTGACCAATCAGAAGCGAAATATCCATTAAGTTTGGCCAACCAATATCTACTCAAGACAAGACCGTAAGTGTCAGGTATATTAGCCACCACGATATTAATGACTTGGCATACTTTATCATTTGATGCCAGACGGATTAGGACATCTTCCATCTCACTAATTACCTTTACATCTGTCCTATCCAACTGAACAACTCTCCACGTGGATGGCTTAGGCTGCCCATTGATCCTTTTACAAAATGATATCGGCATGACATTAACAGTCGCCCCTGAGTCTACCAAGCAATTATGTACATTGTAGTTAAAGATTTCAAAAGTAAGGAGAAAAAGTGGATGCTTGTTCTTGGACTTACCTCCACTGCTAGTTTCTCCAATTTCTTCCTCTTCTTCTGGTTGATTGTCAGTTGGCATTCTCTCATCTGTTGCTTCAAGGGCTCTCAACATTCTTTCCTTTTGTTGCAGCACTTTACACATCTTGAATAGTGGAACATTCACCTTTATCTTCTTTAAATCCTCCACGATGTCATAATCCATCTGCTGTTCAATGGGATGAGGCCTATCAACATTCTCCTTATCTTCATTTGTCTTGGCCGTTGTATCATTCTGTCTAGGATTTTGGCTGGTAATAGTGAATTCTGGAATTTTATCAGCCAAGGATTTATTTTGAAATTTCTTCTTAACATTTCTCTGCAGCCTCTTAATCTTTGGGAGTATCAGACTGTCTTCTTTAACCGTCCCTTGGCTCCTTGTTGTTACGTTGGTTTCCATGACTTCTTTGTACCCCTTAGTCTTTTCCTCTTCAACATCAAATAAGGAGACAGAATTCCATAAAGCCATGGTTTCCTCTTCCTTTTCTTTAGTAGAAGTAGAAGCAGAATTCTCTTTCCTTTCTTCCTCTCCTTCTTCTGTTAATCTAGAATCCAACAGTTGATTCACGACCAACGTCATCGAGTTTATCCATTGAGGACAATTCTTTTCAGAATGTGGCTGTTGGTGGAAAGTGCAAAAATTGTCCATGCCTACTTCTATTAAATTCATAGATGCAGTATTGTGAGGAGGAGGTTGAGACTGATTGTTATCCTCTCTTTTCTTATAATAGGGTTTATAGAACTTTTGTGTTTCCTTCTCTTTCTCCAAATATATGATTTTTTTGGAAAGCTTCTGCATCATTTTGGCCATATTTTCAAGATTTGGCGATTTCTCTTCTTTGGGCTTAGTGAACAATAAGGCTTTCCTTCCCACCCCTTTCTCTCCTGACTGTTCGGGATAATCTTCAATACTCTCTCTTTCAGCTTCCACTACTTCTTCTTCTTCATAGGTTTCTACCAAGGTAGGATTAGCCCTACCTTTGGCAAACATGGCCAAATCAGGGCCTAAAGCTGATGTATAATATTCAATTAGTACCTTGTCTAAAGGTTTGTCAGCGTTAGAGAAATTCTTGATGTATGCGGCAAATCTTTGAGTAAAACTGTGCACCTTCTCCTTTCTCTCTTTCTTCAAGGCGCATAGTCCTTTCATGAGAGCTGCATGAGTCCTTTGAACCGCATACTTACTCCTGAAAATTCTCTCAAAGGTATCCCAATTAGGGATAGAGTTAGCAGGCAACCTAAAATACCATGACGCTGCATCTCCCTTAAGGGTATGTGAAAACAGTCTGCAAACTACATCCTCATACTCTCCATCCCTCAACCCTTCTATCGCCAAGTAAAAACTCTGCAAGTGATCATCTACTAGTATCTTCTCATTGGGGTTGAATTTAGGCAGCATCTTTTCAAAGGATTGAGGTAAATCGTGTAGCAGAGGCGTTAGATTTAAAGGCGATCTGGCTCTCCATGCAGGTGGTGGATTCGGTGGGTTGGGTGGTTGGTTTTCGTTTACACCGGCCATGAGTCTGGGTGGAGAGTGCAGGGGTGAGCAAACTGGAGCGTGAGCAGGAGAACTATAAGGGGTATCTGGGCCTTCTTGGTTCAAAGGTAATACAACCTCCTGTAAAGCTGTTTCTACAAGTTCTTCCCAGTCTCCAACCAACACTGAATCTTCTGCTATAGGACAATCTTTCTTTTTATATTCCCTTCTAGGAAATTCAGGGATAATTGGCAATCCTCCAATCTTCTTCACATATGCCCTGGTGTGTCTTCTTAGGTCATTAACAACTTCGTTGCCAATAGAATATAGATGTTCTCTATTCTCTTCTTCCAAAATTGGATTATGGAACCCACTGCTTTCAAAACTGTTACCGGTGAAAAAGTCTCGACAAAATGGGTTTCCTCAGCCAGCCATGCACTAGTGGCCCTCCTTATAGCACCAAAACTATTGAGGCCTGGAAATTCGTAGGCAGCAACAGTAAGGGATTCTCCCCAATCGACGTTCCCAACTAGCTCGTTGACTATTTGGTATAGGGAATCCATCTGGTTTGCGATCTGGCTACCGTAGGTCAAGAAACAAAACAAAGGTTTTACCGGTTATGGCCCGGTCCATTGATTTTTTGTATTTTTTGACTTAAGTATGATATGCAAATTCCTAATTAACCATGCAGGGTGATAAAGACACAGGGAGCGGTCAAAATGTGATGCGCAGGTTCTTACCTATCGTCTTAGACTCACAAGCATCTAAATCACATAAACAACAAGAGATTAAAACCAACTACCTAACCTATCGCTAGCGAGCAATATTATCATTCATTAGTGAGTAATGTATTTCGCACATGCATAATGAAAATTTACAAATAGCTGATACTTCTTTCAATACACATGAACAGTTTAAAGATATTTCAACAACCAAATAGCCAATTGTCTATGAATGACCTCCATTACTCACAGTGGAAAACATCACAAAATGAACTGAAGAACATTCAAATAGGAACATAGGTTCAAGAAATTAGAACGCTCTCACAGCTAATGAAACATAGCTGAAAATGAAATAGTTCCCCTTCAACATTGCTCATTTAATCACATTGATACATTCCACATTGTACTTTCTCCGACCGGCAAAATTGTAGTTTCTGATTGTAAAATGAAATAGTTCATCTTACAAGCAAATGGTTTACAAATTTTTCCAGGGAAAAAGCCCCTGTCTAAGTTCTACTTTCAAATATTTAAACTACAACTGCAAACTGCTTGGGCTGCCCCCTAAACGTCTGACCTTTCAGTTCCTCAACGCTTCATATTCCTTTATCTTTTCTACGCATGCTCGTGATTGGCTGAGTAACTGCTAGACCTTTCAGAGATGCTCCTCTGTCACCATTCAGTTTGTCTTTTTCTTTCATTTGTCCTTCTTGCGATCCTACTAGTTTCGGCCCTGCCTCTACCAAACGGTCCATCTTCCTCCATGCCGTGGTATTTTGATCGATCTCCCAAACCCACCTGCAATCAATCGACAAGCATCATTCATTGGAATGGCATTTTAAACATTAAAATTAACCACCTGAAATAGCTAATCCACAAGAAAATGGCCAGGTGCATCTCTTGATCTGGAAAGAGTTTTGATTAAGCCTTGGGAGGGAACGTGCTAAATCGGCAGTTGGAAGGATTTGGCATCGGACGTGAAAAGGATTTCCTAGCCGCAACGGCGAAAAAGACAAGGGCTAAAGTCACACGAAACGTGGGAAGGAGAATATTTAACCGGAAGTCGGATGGCTTTACACTTCGAAAGCTAAAATACTTTGAGAGCCGCAATGGTGGAAGGGACAAGAGCTAGAGACATCCAAAACGTGGGCGGGAAAAGCTCAATCAAAAGTCGGAAGACATTACATCGAAAGTCAAATGACTTTCCCAGCCGCAACGGCGGAAAAGAAAATGCTACGGGTATGCGACGAAAAGGTCAACACACATCGGCAGTCGGAGCTCTTCATAGCGATTTGGGAGCCGCAATGGCGGATGGAAAAAAGGCTATCAGCCGCCGATTTAACATAGTAAGACGCCTGATCAAAAAAAAAAATTAGGTGTTTTGGACAGCTTCTCCAATTCAACAGTGGACAAAAACCTGTTATACCTCCGTAACGCCGACCCACAGTAAAGAACAATTGGTTCGATCAACAACCGAAAACAAACTTAGAATCCGCGACTCACCATAATTCCAAACGCAATCAAAATTCGAACCTTGGGCTAAAGTTAAGATTTTGTAATCATCTAAAAATAAACACGACCAAAAACTCAAAGAACCCAATCGATTAAAACAATGCAAAATCATGAGGAGGGGCCCAAAATTTAATAAATTTGGGGAAAAACAGTTGCAGCTGCAATAGGCAGCTTACTGTGTTTCCCTAATATACATGCATCACATTTGCTCTTCTCTTTGGGAATGGTGGGAAAACCAAATACACCATTCTTTCTCAACAAACGAAGACTGTTATAATTTAGATGACCAAATCTTGCATGCCACAATAAACTTGATGACAAATTACCTTCTCCATGCTGAGAGAGGTAGGCATAGTTCTGAACCCTTGCAGATGAACCCTTTAGCTTTAGCAGCTTCCCATCTTCGTATCCAGTCATGATGACTTGGTTGTCAGAGGACTTTATTATTTCTACGATTCCATCAAACATGTGGATGGAATGGCCTTGCTATTGAATCTCCACCAAGGACAGTAGGATTCTCTGCAACTCTGGAAGATAAAGAACATTCTTCAACAAGAAATCAGGGAATCCAGGCATCTTCAGTCGAATGGTGCCCATTCCCTTTGGTTTAAGACTTGACTTATCTGCAAAGTAAACTATGCCATTTATTGTTTCATTAAGTTCTTCAAAATAGTCTTTTCTAAAATTCATGTGTGATGTTGCACCAGTATCAAGTAGCCAACAATCTGTATAAGATGAAAGTGAAGTCATTTCATTAATACCAAGATTACAATGTGCAACAATACAATGACCAGAATCTGAAGATTTACTAGAATCTTGGTTCTTATTGTCATCTGTCTTCTGGTTATGTCTGTCTTTGATGAGTCCCATGAAGCCCAACACTAATATGCTGTGTGTCCAGTCTTTCCACAATGATTACACTTCAAATATGATCTTTTGCTGGAGTTGTTTTTGCCTCCTCTACCTCTGAAGTTTCTTCTTCTTCTGCCTCTCTCTTTGCCAGAGAGAGTGGCACCAACTACAGATGCTATAGATTGCATCTTCTGCAACTGCTAGTGTAATTTACAATAATGAACTTAATATGACAAAGAGAATGAGATAATAGAAAAAAAATAACCTTACAGGTCTACAGCCTCTTCCAAGGTGATTTACAATCTTAATATCTCAACTTCAAGTTTTAAAATGATACAATGACAGTATCATTGACCAAGAATGCTTCTTTGTCAACAACATGGATGCAGAGAAAACATGCTGTCAACAATCTTCTTAACCAGTGTGGTTACAACTTCAATCTCAAAGCACGGCTACAAATTGAATGGAGAAAATGCAGCAATTCCATGCTATATTATTCATAGACTTGTACATAGCAGCAATTCATAGAGGAGAAAATTCTTTATGTAGCAGTCGCGGCTCAAATTCGAGAGAGAAAAAATACAGTAATTCTAGGTTTATACAAAAAACACCATACATAGCAGCATATATCTTCCACCGAAGTCTTATATATCATATATATTAGTCACGGTCCTTTTACTCAATGTAAATGAAAAATACTTGCTTACTTTTCCCTTTACATCCATGCACAGAAATTAGGGTTTTTGTATTTCAATGAACAAAAACGTTTTACCTCCCCTTAGCTAAATACAGGAGAGCTTCTTGTGACTGAATCTCATTCAAGCTCAATGCATGGGCACGAGCTCTCACCTCAAATTTACAGCAAAACAACTTGTGAATGTAGTGTATCGCAGCACCGAGTCTCTCCTCTTCAACAGTGTGTTGATTCTTCCAACGTTAGAGCAAATAGTGTGGATTATTTCACACAATGGACAGCCATATCATTCATGCACATGAACATATTTGCATACATTTTCTAGAAAAAACTCCATGCATAGGAATTATGCCAAAATTAGGTTTTCAGACATTCACACTCCTCCACATTAAATTATGTAAAGTTTACCTTCACGCAATTGGATAATGTCAAATGACGTGAATCTTCATAGCTATACAATCTCTCTACACCAATGATCTTCAATGGAATCGCAGTAGAAAAACGAATTCAATCTTCACGCGAATTCCCGGCTTTTGATGGCAGGTTGCTTAAACCATTCCTCAACGTAGGTCTTAAAATGTAATGCATGCAATGAATGTATGTAGGTGACAGGAGAGCGAACTGGAGATGAGCAGTAAACTAAATTAGAGTGTGTGCCGCAGAGATGGCGAAGCAAATGCCAAGGAAAACATTCAAGTCTGAGCAGAGGGTGGACACAATAATAAACCAACAGTTTGGAAATGGATTGGCAGAGGATGCCAGGATTGAAACACGACTGGAAGGATATGAAACGTATCTGAGTTTATGCACCGGCAACAATATCTGATTTTATGCACTGACAACAATAGTGAATGGTCTCACACACTCAACGCAACTCCAATTGCACCAAGGTTCAACAGATTAGGGTTTGCTGGTACCAACGCTATTACCAACACACAGACACGCAAATATGGAATACCAACAACCAGAGGTTGAAATGAATGGCAGACCCCAACGCTAATGTAGAAATGAGAGGCAGAAATTAGGGTTTTTTTGTGTGTAATCGAATGATCACAAAATATTTTTGCAAATGCACGCAGAGACAGACTGATGATGGGCAAGCAACCTGAAATAGATATAGCAGAAGGTAAATGGAGGTCTGGCAAGCAGACTGGCAAGCATGCAGGCTGCTAGGACTGAAACGCATCAGGCAGGAGTTATGGCAGGTGGTGCTCTGATACCACTATTGGATAATAAATCCCGAATTCATTTATTCCATTGCAAAATCATTTATTTATACATTACATATGCTAGTTGAGTTTCATCTTCCAAACAGCCTTTTCAGCTTCGTACATAACTATTCATTTTCCTTTATTTATTTACAAAATATAATCCTGATGGATTATATTCCAACAATATCAACATATTCACCACTGAGAATCAAGCTCATGTCCATTACTCAATTATTCTTGCACTATATTGACCAAATCCCTCATTTTCATGGAAAATTAAGCTCATACAAGGAAAATTAATTATGTGAGATGATTGGACAGTAATATTAAAATATTAAAGAGAGATTATTATTTTTTAATAATCTTATACACATCATAAATAAATATATTGACATACCACTCCATAAGAGGACTCAAAATGGTGGGCAGGAGGCCCAAAACTTGACAGCAGAAGGGATGAGAGCATAGGCGAAGTTTGGGATTCACTGGAACTCAAATTTACTGAATATTATGGCTGAAATAAGTGACTTATCTGATAATTATTAGTTGACTATCATGTGCTCCACACTTGCAATGAGAAAAGAATGGGAAGAAGAAGAATGGGGAAGGAAGGAATTGGGGCACATATGCCAATGACTGAGGCACAACACTCAACTGAAGCAATGCTTCACATAAAAATTAATCAATAATAAGACAAACTAAGTAAATGAGCTCCACTAGTATTTTTATAATCTTCTGATGACTTGTTGAGCAAGTAGGTGACTTGTGAGAGAAAGTCATCCTCATAGACCCCTAACCCTAGCCACATATGTGCCCTCCTTGAGTAATTAGCAAGTAGGGACCCTTGTGAGTTGTTTCCATGTCCATGTAATTCATAAAACTTAGCAACTGCTCCCTTCTAAGGATATTATCTTTTTTTTTATTATCTTTGACAACTTTTCTTCTTTCCCCTTCTTTTGTGACTGAGTCTCCAAAAGGAAACTGCACCCTCCTTTGTCAAACGTTTCCTGCTTTTCCTACGATAGCTTTGTTGAGTCTCCAAAAGAAAAATGTGCCCTAATTTTTCAATTGTTTCCTCTTTTTCATTTGACTACTTTTGTCATAGATTTTGGGCACTTTCCATTTTCTCTCTGACTTTCTTTTGTCATAGAGTTTCCACTTTTCCTCCTTGGGAAGTTGGCTTGCCAATTATTCCCTCCTGACATGGCAAGCTCAATTCCACATGTTATTTACACAATAAGTAATTAATGGAAATAATTAAAATCAATCACATGCCTTAATAATAATTATTTAGCAAAATTTCCCTAGGCTAATTATTTAATGCCTCTTTGCCCCCCTAGGTGTTTAGCAAAGTCCACACATTTGGTGTTCAAAATGTGGGGACATGGCAGTCCTCCACAAATATGCTTGTCCTCAAGCAGAAGCACTCTAGAGTGATGCAAATCAGTCCACTATGTAGGAGAGCTAGAGCATGAACTCATGGGAAATATTTTTTGACTTGCTCCATCAAGCCATCATGTAAATTTTCTTCAAAAACAAGCAATGCCAAGGTCCTATTGCTTGCATTTCACTCCCTTCAGTGAGAATTCCTTCCAACACAAATTATCAGACAAAAATATGCCTGGATTCCATTTCCTCAACTGTAAGTACCCAAATTATGCTGCTCCCTTTGGAAATATGTCATTCCCAATAATTCCAGGGTCCCAAGGTATTTTCTGCCTCATTCCACTCATTAGTAAAAACAACAACATCATCACATAAGATAAAAAATCATGATGTGGAAATCATGCCACCACACAAAAAATTGAGAGCTCCCCTGCAACATTGGAGATTTGTGAGTCTTCTCCACCCAACATAAAATTCATTGTGTACTTGATGCATACTAGAATTGATCTCTCTATTTGTTGTTGCAATGACATAGGTGTGATTCCCATGTCTCAAGACAATTATAGGCATCCTCCGAAAACCATATATTCCCAAATTGCTTACAATAAGATCATTAGAGGAAATTTCAACTCAAAATGGGCCTTTTAACTTTAACTCGAATTCCATGTCATCATGTGTTAGCCAATGAAATTTCTTTAAATTTGAAATACTGTATAGGTCTTAAACACTTTTTTAATATAAATTTGGGGATAGGTATCATAAAAAAACTACTTTTTTTTGTTTGTATTTTTGACATATCTCCCCATGTTTTTACTCAAATTTTGATCAAGAGAGCTCATTGGATGCAGAATTAAATTATGCATCCAACAAGTACCCACTTGGCATACTTTTGACCGACCTCGCTACCTGAAAAATAAGAAATACCTAAAAAAAGTGATGATGACATCATCATCATGTTTTTTTTAGGTATTTCTTGTTTTTTGGGTAGCAGGGTCCATAAAAAATATGCCAAGTGGGTACTCGTTGGATGCGTAATTTAATTCCGCATCCAACGAGCTCTCCTGATCGAAATTTGAGTAAAAACACGGGGAGATATGTGAAAATACAAACAAACAAATATTTTTTTTCTTTTCTTCCTCCAAAATTAATAAATATTATTTTATTAATTTTTTTTAGGAGGCTCATTTTGAGGTGAAATTTCCTTGAATGGATATATTACAATTTTCTACAAACTTATAATACTTGAATAGAAAGTACCGACACTCCTACCAAAAGGTCCATGTGAACAATTCCAATGGCTCAAATCTCTGCCATTGGTCAAAGAATGCAAGCATCTATCCAACTGTGTGTATTTCCTCCACAAATACCACCTTATGCAATATATTTTGCTCAACCACTTCTTTGGCTGTTCTCTTGCTTATCTTCCTTCCCCTAATCATGTGCATAAATTGTTTTGCAAGAAGACTCCATGTGTGACATGTAATCTTCCACCAAATCGACATGTGGATGAATGGCATCAAGTGACAACAATATGTTCCTATGTGTTGAAATATTGTAAATTCGAAGAATATTCTTTATGTATCTTTTGTGGTCCCCGATGGTCCAACCGGGAGAACCACTTGTATTACATTGCACCCCGATGCTCCTAATCGGAAGAACTAATAAGAGTCATGAGGTAGTCCCCTCAAATTGTAAAGGTGGGTCATCAGGACCCCAGTGTGGTTACTTGAGCCTACATGTGTAACTCGAGCCTACATGAGTTAACTTAAGCCGACATGTTAATTGAGTAAACTTTAAGTAAACAGATGAATATAAATAGAGGTGTAGTGCTCCTCATTTGAGACATACACACTCACTTGGAATAGCGCACTTGTGGAGGAGAGGAGTTGCTGGAGAAGGAGGAGAATCAGGTTTTTGATATCCTTGTTGGTTTTACCTTTTTCTCTTTTTGGGGAATCTATATTGAGGAAGCTTTTGCTGGGTTTTTCCCTTTAGGGTTTTCCCAGGATAAATCTGTGTTGTTCTTGTGATGTTGTTTCTTTCAGTGATCTTGTTTTATATGCTTTTATTATGAAAAATGAAATGATATACTGATGTCTTAGTTAAGCATATGAAACTTTAACACTATGTTGCTGATGGGAGGGTGATGGTGCATTCAGCAAGTCATCATGAACCTCTAGGAAATCCTCCAGCTCTTCCTATTGCACCAACAAGGAAAATTCCTTCTCCCAAATTTCATCCCCACTTAATGAGGATGAAATAGAAGTGTGGGTAGAACAGTGAATCATATCTCATTAATAATTATCCACCCAACTTATGGCTTCCCCATCTTCATCTTCATCTAAATCTTTCATGGGGAAGAGATTCTTTCCAGAAAACAATTCCAGTTTTTTCTGGAAAATACCAATTGCTTAATTCTCATCAAACTTGTCTGCATGGTCCTCAAGCACCTACAAACCCAAGTGCATCTGATGATCCACCATCTCATGATATTCCTCCATATGCTCAAGAATGCAATCAGCCTTATGAAGATGGATGAATGGTGTGTAGGAGGGTAGGTGAGATATTTGCAACTTATGATGAAGTTGCTCTATCTCCATCTTGGATTCTTGGAGTGCACCTTGAGTGATCTTCAAGGAATATTGGGTGTTCAATAATTCCTATGTGAGCTTGCAGATCTCTTCTTCTTCCTTAAAGGATTATCCGTACAACAACTCCACAAGCTCAAGTATACTGTCTCTATCAGAAAGCAACTGCAGAAAATTACCTTTCACTAATACATTTGGGTGGATTTTTGCACGAAATATTTCCACGTTTTGAACATTCGTGGATTAATACTTCATTTTTTTTATCATGGTAGAAAAACCATGGCAATATCGACGTTTTTAACTTTCGACGAACTTTCATCTCTATATCGATGATATATGGTTATCTTTACACACCCGCCAAACCAATGTTTTCATTTTTAACGCTCACATGCCCACTTTTATCATTCACGCACACACTTAATCTTATTCCTACCACACCAGTAGCAGGATTATAAAACCTCATTCAAATCAGACTCATAAATATCAATATTGTCCATTGAATAGATAATTTTGGTGAAGCACCGGAAGACATAAGCCACTTCCACCAATGAACCACCAGTTAATAACACTACACAAATAGACGTGGCTAATGCAATAAGTAGACAAATGGCGTTTCATTTAGATGGTTTTTGTTTCCAAACCATGAAAACATAACCATGATTGCAATCCTATTGGCAGGCAACAAGTCTTCTCAATTTTCTTTCTATATTGCATAATAAATTAATTAGATCTTTTCTTTAATTTATTTTAAAAAAATTATTAAAGAGTGCCTTCAAAATATATGATTCTGAAGTTACTCCCAATGAAGGAAGAGTTAGTGGTCAAGATGGTAGTTTAGGAAATACTTTGAATTAAGCTAGTTATTTCATTTTTGCAGCTGTTAAATTCATTTTCATTATTTCATGATCATATGTTATCAATACAAATGGATTGCTGCTTTACATTATTTGGTTAGAGTGAATTGGCTTAAATGATTCATAACCCTTGTATTTCATAAAATTTCTTTTGACTTTGCATTTAAATATTTGGTTTCAAGTATTTGACATAGTTTTATTATCCAACAAAAATGTCCAAACATATATTTTAAGGTTGAATATTTTTTCTATATCATATGTTAACCTTTATAGGTTGGTTGAACATTTTTATCATTATAAACTTCTACAAATTATGTCTTATATTCTTTGTAAATAAATAATATTTGCATTGTATATATAGAAAGTAAACCTTGTCTTTATTTCAAACTTTGATCAAAATATTTTATTTTATGCTTTCAATAATAAATCGGAACTAGTTTTGATCTTAAGGGATTAGCTTGGCATGATGTTTTTTAATCAACATTTATGTGATTATGTACTCGTTGTGTCATTTCTAATGATCGTCAAATTAATTTTCCAAGTTAATATTATTGATGAACCTGTATTGGGAAGATTTGCTTGATGTGATTGTTGATGACTTCGTTGATGCACCATAATCATTCTTGAGCATGTGATTTCCTATCGCTTAGGATGATGTTACATCCAGCCTCCACATATTAGACTTACCATATCAAGGATTAAGAGCTAGAAAAGAATGACTTTGACATGAACCTATACATCCTCACACCTGTTAATTACTACACCATGAATTGATAGAACTTCAATGCAAAAATCATTATTTATCATATGGTGATTTCTTTCGATATTTGGTCATTATCCTAGCATTGGGATTAAACACGAAGTTTCATAATCGAACACATGTAGGGTAGTGTACTAATTATTTATTTTCAGATTGATTTCCACAAATCTTTGAATATCAAACATGTACAAGGTTTATCATTTTATTTCTTGAGTTTTTATGATTTTAACATTGATATTATTTCGCTGGGAAATCAAATCTTGAAATCAGGTAATGTTTGCAGAGAAGCATTGCATAATGATTTGGTTATCCTGGTGCTCACGTTTTACGAAGTTACAGGATTTTGGAACTAGTTTTCATTATTTTGGAACTATGGTTACTAAGATTATGTTTAGGGTTTCAGTTCTTGTTTAAGATGAATTGGGATATGATTTAATATTTCACACAATGCCATTTACATGGATTCCAATACCATATGTATTCATGCATCCCTTCATCCTGAACCCTAATCAAAATCTTTGCAAGGTGAAAATGGCACCTCTTAATCGCTTTGAGATTCCAGGCCCTGAATTAGTTGAATCTAACCCAGAAGCAGCCGCGTTGTTTGAGAAAATAGGCTGGGGTTTGTATTTTAAAGGTTTTAGCGGGCATCATGTAGAAATAACCAGATGATTCACTATGTCTCTGAAGGATGATGTAGCTCAAGTTGGGGATTTTTAGTTGATTCTGAATGAGGATCTGATTGCTAAAGCTACCAAGCATCCCCAAATTGGTGAATGTTGGTTCAAGGGTCAGAAAGTAAATAAGAAAAAATGTGAAATGTTTCTCTTGCCATTACCAGAGGGTTCAGATCTTGGAATAGGTGTTTTTGTTAAATTTCTGAAACCATAATGGAGAGCCTGTTTCAAGATATTAATCAGGTATGTTACCTATGATGGCCACTACTCTCATATACATTATTATCATTTACGGTTGTGGATGGCCTTGAAAGGTTGTAGGATCAACCTGTCTTTCTTTTAGCTTCAGAGTCTTAGAAAAATTGCACATACTGTACAGACCACTATTGGAGATATAGAACAAATTTTATTTCATCATGGTCTTCTTAAGATTCTGTTTCAGTACCAGTTGAATCCTCTGGGTAGAGATTGGGATGAATTTTTGAATGCGAATGATTTTGGATTAACTCAGTATTGGCCTACTCTGCGTCCTAAAACTCGTAAAAAACGTAAACTTTTTCCTCAAACTGAAGCCAATTCTGAGTCAAGAGGTGTTGAATCGTCTGAATTGAGAGTGCATATAGAGGATAATCCAAGACATACAGTTGCAATAGAATCCCTTCCTTTAAATCTTGAAACCCCTGTAGTCTCGGCTTTATATGAGGATCCTCATACTATATCTTTGAATGAAAGGGAAAAATCGAAGACATTAGACAAAGGAAAAGTGAAATTTGATGGAAAATCAAACTTATCAGAACTCCCCATTACAAAGTTAGGTTTTCGCAGAATTACCAGAAGCATGAAATATTCTACTTCAAAAGCACCTTTGCATGCCCAAGATTTGCCATTAATCGAAATCCTAAGTGAAGAAGGGGATTATGGTTCTGTAGATGTATCGCCATGGGAGTGTGAAGATAAAATTAATGATCCTGTTGTATCTCTGAATGATGATTTTAATGAAAATCAATCACCAGTTCTGCAAAATGATACAGAGACCAAAATAGGATCTGCAGTGAATAATGATTCTTCATCAAAGCAGACACTGATAAGTACCATGAAGACTATAAAATTAAAACAACAAATTGAGCAATTGAAAGGAAAATTGAAAAGGTCTGAATCAAATTCCATTGTATTGAAGGATGAAGTACAAAACTTGAGAAGTGAGTTATTAACCTGGGTTAAGCGATGGAAGGATTTGAAAGCGAAGAAAGATAGGTTGAAAACTATGAAAAGATCATGGATTACTGCTAACAGGAAGTTCTTGAAGCCTGAATAGCAACATAAAATTGAAAACATAAATTTAAGTGCTAAATTGTCTGAGGATCGTCGAGTTATCAAACTCAGAAGTGCACCTTGAAAATTGTTACGGCTGTTGAGTTTTTTTGTCTCTTTTTGGAAATAACAGAACAGGTAATTAGCATGACCACAAAATCATAGATTATGTGGGCATTGCACATCATTTAATTAAATTTGTTATTCGGTTTTTTTATTTATTATAAAACTCATGCATGGTTAATTGATTTTTGCAGTTTTCATATGGATCCTCGATTTTGATGGTGTTCTTTTCATTTATATTTTTCCAGCAAATGATGAAGTTGTTTCAAGATCGAATGATCTGGATGCTAGATGTCAAATAACAGTTGTTGTATGGAAAAATCGACATTTGAGTATCAGAAAGTAGTTATTGGATTGATGATTCAGATGCTAGGTGCACTATTGAAGAGAATGATAATTAATGTGCTAGGTCCTAGATGTTCGATCATATAGGCTAGATAGTTTATTTTTGGTTTTAGTTGCATAGAATAAGGAAAGGCAGTTATTTGTCCTTCTTATAAAACTTTGAAAGACTTATTGTAAAAGGGTCCATGGAGTACTGGAGAAAAGACTTATTGATAGTATAATACAATTTCCGGTTTTGATTACTCTACTGGAGTTTTACCTTTGTCAACAATTGTTACTAGATTTCTCAAATTGGTATCATTGCTTGTTACTATTTCTGAAAACTTAATATATATTTAGATATACTATTTTCTCATCTTACATTTTATGCAATTGTACTGTGATATAATTGTGTTTATTATCTGAAAATATACTTTGTTCGCACAATATTAATATTTGATTGAAAGTATTAATGAGTCTAGTTAGTTAATATTTTTATTGATAATTGAGATTTAGTAATAATACATTTCATATTTATTTCTGATCTCATTTGTATTTTTTACAATGTTTCATGAATGAATATAATCCTGCGATTCAAATATTTAGTATTGAACATTAGTTATTGATTAATAGGACATCACATAATAAATAAAAAATAGTTTTCTATTTTTATTTTATTTTCTGTTGTTGTGGATATTCAACAAAGTAATTTTTATGATAATAATTGAATTATTTTCATTTGAATTATTATCATTTACTTCTTTGTTAGCTTAAGTTATTAATTGATAATTAATATAGTTTTCAATGTTGCTCTCAGTTGAGATAGGATAGTTAATCAAGTTTTAATTCATAGTTTTAATTTAGTTTAAATTTAATAAATCTTTTAAATAGGATTTAAAAATATATTATTTTATAATAGTTCCTTAACCAGATAACTGAAAACAAAAAAAAAAAAAACCAAAGAAATGAGGAGACTTTCATTAGGAAAGCAATTTTGGGATGATTTAAACTTAAGAACTCACATTAGGGATAGATAAACTTTAGATTAACATAAGATACATTTTGCTGAGTTTTTATATTCTCCTTAAGAGGATAAATTCAACTGGTAGTAGGATACCATAACCTATGAGATTTAGCCATTTCAAACACACCGAGGGCTGCATTAAGCGCTTTGTGTAGACTATTTCTCCTTAGTTGGCCCAGGTCAGAGATTTTAATCAAAGATTTATTACCTTAAAGAAAAAAATTCCTTTTGCTTCTCAACCACCCGAGGATATAATCATAGAAAATTATATTTCATCTTTACCAAAATATCCTGGGATGTTTGTTAAAAGAGTTGGTAAAACAACACTTGTTGAAACTTTTGAGGAAGCTATTAAAGTCGAGAAGCATTCCATGTCTTATGAACCTGATAAAAGTGGATAAGTTGATACTTTTCCTCATAAGAAAATTGAAAGACTGAATTTAGATAAGAATAAGGCATTTGAGGTAGAACAATTGCAGAATGCTATTCGGGCATTAACTAATGAAGTCATAGGATTAAAGAAAACTAATTCTGAAACATCCTCTTCTAGAGGGTATTTTAGAAATCAGTTTAGACAGAATCCTAACACTAATAATAAAACAAGTTCACCTCCTGATATAGCAGTAAATGATGAAATTTTCAATACTATTAGAGAAAACTTATCTTTATCCGAAACTCCTTCAAATCGAGAAAGATAATGATGAGGAAGAAGGATATGAAAATGAAGAAGAATTGGAAGAACCTCAACAATTAAATGGTCTTTTTTGGGGCAGTCTAGTGAAAGATTGTGAAAGTAGAATTCCTCCTTCAGGACAACATGCCTATAATACTCAGAGTAGAACATTTGCAAATACTCTTGGAGCATCATCGAGTTCTACTCGAAGTAAGGACAACCTGTCAAACAGACTCAATCTATCAAACAAACTCAACCTGTGAGGACTTCTCAGCCTATCCAAAGTGCTCCGAAGTTAGATCTACAATATGGCATAATTGAAGATCTAAAAATGACACATGCAAATATTAGTATGTATGATCTTTTTCAAATTTATCCAATGCCCAATAGTCGCATTATAAATCCTGCCATGAGTTCAATAATTCCTAATGCTAACCAAAATATAGCTGCTAATAATTCTAACAATGATTTAACACTTACTGATAAAGGGAAATTAGCAGCTGATAAAGCTTCACTAATAGGAAAAAATTCAAAATCAACATCCATTCCTTCTTACCTTCGATATTTTTAATAGGAACGTTCATAATTGCATGGTTGATTCTGGATCATCTTCCAATGTAATGCCTCTATTTGTGTGCAAAAGGTTAAATGGAAAGTATGTTCCATCAAATTCACATATTACTCAACTTGATAGAATGAATGTAAGGGTTGTAGGAGAGATGAAAGATGTTCTAGTTAGGATTTCTTGTAACCCTTTAGTTTTTCAAATAATAGATATAGGGGTTGCAGACATTCCTGATGCATATGGGTTGTTTTGAGTAGGGATTGGTCTCAACAGTTGAATGGATTTTTTTCTACAGATTGGTCAACCTTATGGTTGCCTAAAAATGAAAAATAAAATGAAATTAAGATAAACAGAGAAAGATATTTGAAACACACAGTGGCAGAATTACATGATCCCAGTGAACCAGTTTTATTTTTAGATTCTATAATGGGGAATTATGTGTTTGAACTTGGGTTCAGAAATTTTAAATCTGAAAATTTTGCTTTCTTTGATAATAAACAACAGTTTGAAATTCTAAATGTTACAACTATTCATAATGATTCTTCATTTAAAGAAATTGTAAATTACGTAGATAGTCATAATTATGTAAATATTGTTGGAAGTAAAGTAGTTGCAAATAGTTCTACTTGGACTTTATATTTTGATGGATTAAAATCTAAAGAAGGAGCAAGAGTTGGTTGCCTGTTAATTGACCCTAAAGGAAACAAAACATGTATAGCATGTAGGCTTGAATTTAATTGTACAAATAATACTGTAGAATATGAAGCTCTAATTTAGGGTCTGAAAAAAGCGATTGATTTGGACATTAAAGTGCTAGTTGCATATGGTGATTCTGAAATCATCGTTAGGCAAGTCCGTAATTCTATCGACTGCATTTATGAACATTTGCAGAATTATCAATGAGAGGTATGGAATCTAATTTCGCATTTTGATGCATTCAATATAATGTCGGTTCCTAGATTCCAGAATCAAGAGGCAGATTTATTAGCAAATGTAGCATCAAAATTGATTCCATCTAAGAATTTTACACCTGATTTCTTTTCAGTTGAATTAATTTTTAGGCCTTCCATACTAGATAATATCTTTAACTAATGTGTTTTTTATAATGATTTGCAGGTTCTGAGTTTCTTAAGGAATGACGATATTTTCAAAGATTCAGCCATTGATGAAGTTACATATGATGAAAATTTGTGGGACTTTACAGTAATAAATGATTTTTGTTCAATTGAAAAAGCTTTTGAGAAGGTAAAACTGATTCCTAAGTCAGTTTTAAGATTGGAATTTTTTTTCAATCTTAGGATAAATTTAAATTTGTTCCTAATTGTAAAACCAATAGTTCACAAATGGAATATGAAACTATAAATTTAGGAACATAACTTAATCCTCGAACTGTGAATTTAGAAATAGATTGCACTCCTATAGAAAAATCAGCATTCATAAAATTATTTAAAGAATTCAAGGATGTTTTTGCATGGACGTACGATGATTTAGAGACTTTCAATCCACAAGTTATGCAACACATTATTCCAATAAAACAAGGATCAAAACCTTTCCAACAGAAACTTAGAAAGTATCACCTGTCACTAGAACCAACAATTAAGAAGGAATTAAACAAACTTTTAGCTGCTAGGATTATTTTTCCTATTCAACATACTCAGTGGGTAGCTAATTTGGTTCTAGATAGGAAGAAAAATGGTGATATTGGACTATGTGTTGATTTTTGAAATCTTAATAAATCCTCCGAAAAAGATAATTACCGAGTTCCTCCCATGGAACAAATCCTTCAGAAAGTCTCTGGGTCTGAGATACTATCACTTCTTCATAGTTTCTTAGGATATAACCAAATATCGGTTTCCCCAGATGATGAACTTAAAACAGATTTTAGAACCCCATGGGGAACATACGCTTACAGAAAGATCCCCTTTGGGTTAATCAATGCTGTGGCAACTTTTCAAAGAGAAATGGATATTTCTTTTAGAGGGTTAATTAATCATTCAGTAGTTGTCTATCTAGACAATGTCACTGTATTTTCTAAATGTCAACATGATCACATTAATCATCTTGGAAAAGTATTTGAACATTGTAGGAAATTTGGAGTTTCTTTAAATCCAAAGAAAACAATATTTGTTGTTACACAAGGTGTTTTATTAGGCTGTGTGGTTTCAAAACATGGGATCATGATTGATCCTAAATGAACCCAATCCATATCAAAAATAACTTACCCTTCTAGAAAAAAGGAAATGCAACCATTTCTCAGTAAAATAAACTTTGTTAGGAGATTTATCCCCAGTTTTTTATACATCATCCCTCCTTTACAAAAAAATGATTAAGAAGGATGCTATTTTCAACTGGGGACAAACTGAAAAAGAATCTTTCCAGAGAATTTTAGAAGCCATTTTAGAAGCCCCTAGTCTTTTAAGCCCATATTTTAACAAAGACTTAATATTGTACACTTTCACTTCTGACATATCATATGCAGCAGTCTTAACTCAGCTAAGCCAACAAAATAGTGAAGTACCAATTTCTTTTATGAGCTCAAATTTTAAAGGTGCTGAACTTAACTACCACGAGTTTGATAAACAAGTTTTTCCTATTTTCAAAGCTGTCAAACACTTTCATCCATATCTATTGAAATCAAGAACTAAAGTGGTAGTTCCTTTCCCTTTAGTCAAAAATCTGTTAGTACATAAATATTTGGGTGAAAAAAGAGCACCATGGATGACAACTCTTCAAGAGTATGACTTGGATATTAAACCTTCAATGGTAGTCAAGGGTTAGGGATTATGTAAACTTGCTATTGAAGCAGCTCATCTGCCTAATAACAATTCTAAAATTGTCATTGATGAAGTCTTACTAAACAGGGAAATCTACTTTTATCCTCCACCATAGGATTCTTGGTATATAGATTTAAGGACATTTTTGGAAACAGTAACTGCTCCTGACTAACTTGAACCAAGAAAAAGGAGAGTGCTTATATTGAAATATGCTCCTTATTTTCTAATTGATAATATTCTTTTTAGGAGAAATTCAGATGGTGTTTTACTTCACTGCTTAGATAAGGATGAAACGAAAGTGATTTTGAAAGAACTACATTTTGTCCCAGTAGGTGGTCATTTTGGTGGAGAGAGTACGGTACATAAGATTATTAGGGCTGGCTATTATTGGCCTACTTTATTCCAAGATTTTGATGCTTTTGTTAGAAAATGTCAAGAATGCCAACTTGTTGTAGGTAGGGTTAAGAAGTATGCTTTTCTTTTACAACCTGTTTCAGTAGAAAGGAATTTTCAGCAATGGAGTATTGATATAGTTGGACCAATAAACCCTCCATCTTCTATACAACACAAATACATTATAATTGCAACTGATTATTTTACCCATTGGGCAGAGGCTACACCTTTAAGGGTTGTGAACAGCAATCAGGTTATCTTATCTCTAGAATCTTTTATCATAACGTGATTTGGTGTTTCAGATTCCCTTGTTTTTTATAATGCCTCATATTTTTCATCAGTTGAGTTAGCTCAATTTTCCTTAGAGAAAGGTATAAGGGTTAGATATTCAGCCAATTATCATCCTCACGGAAATGGTTTAGCTGAATCAACAAATAAAAAGTTGTTGAAAATTCTTAAAATAACTATTTCAATTCACCACCGTGACTAGCACACATCGTTGTTTAATGCTCCTTGAGAAAATAGAGTAACTCCTAAAGCTTCCATAGGTAACTCACTTTTCTTCCTGGTTTATGGAATCGAGGCCATTTTACCACCAAATTTATTTTTACCTTCTTTACAGCTAGCCTAATCTGTTTAGGATGAGGATTGTCCAGCTATGGAGAAGAGGATTAACACTTTACTAAAACTATAGGAAGACAGAGACAGGTCAAAACGACATTTTATAAAACATCAACAAATTGTTGATTCTTGGTTCGATCAATCATCAAGTTCTAACAGAGAGTTCCAGGTGGGGGACTTGGTGTTAAAATGGGACAAATCCCATGAGGAGAAAGGAGATCATACCAAGTTCCAAAAACTTTGGTTAGGCATTTTTGTCATTTCTGAGAAGATAGGTCTAGGTACTGTCTATTTGCAAACCTTAGAAGGTCAGTTCGAAACATTTCCAATTAATGGACTGATCTTAAAAAAATATTTCTGCTGATTTCTTCAGGCTCTGAATCTGTATATGATTTTGTATATAAGCTTGCTTATTTTTTTTATTATTGTACAACTTTTATTATTTTCAACCAAATTTTGTTTGTAAATAATTTCTAAAATTCAGAATTTTCTGTATATATTATCATTACAAAACTTTATAAGATTATTAATATTTATGTACAAATCTTTTATAAAAAAAAAAAGAATTATGATAAACTCCTAATTCCCATGTACATTCAAATTTCATTTGATCCGTGTGTAAATACTCTTGAAATCTATTTTAGGATTGATTTTCTTAAATATGGTTTAGATTATCCCTCATTCACCTATTTATTTTGATAGTTAGGATGGATGATTAATGTCTTTTTCAAAACTTTGTACTTGAAAAAATCTTTATGGATCTCTATCATCAGTCATTTCTTTTAAAGTTGTTTACAATCTGGAAAGCTTTTAGATCTGTTCCATTCAATAAAATTGTAAAGTTTAAAATAAGAGACGAAAGGTCTTAGTAATAAGCCGATCCAATCAGAATCATAAATATCATCGGTATGACATTATCAGGAAACCGATAATGACTCTTGGTTGTAAGTTCAAGAGATAGGGGGTCTTATCACGAGCCATCTGATTCATTTTCTGGTGATTTTAGTGACTGACATTACCATTTGGTTATCATGTTGGGTAATGGTCTCTTATTTTATAAAACTTAAACTTTCAAACTCAATAAAGTGAAACATAACTTTGATTGAAGAATAGGAGGTCTCATCACGAGCCAGCATAATCATGATCATCAGTGTTGTCTAGTATAACTTCATTTCTGATCATCAAAGTGATGGCTCTTGGTCAAAAGATCATGAGACATGAGGTCTCATCATGATTCGTCTTGCTTATTATAGGTAGTTCTCGTGAATGATACTATCACATCAGGCTATCATGCCTAGATAGTAGTCTTCAGTTAAAGAAATTGTTTTTGATTAAAAAAAAATACAATAAATGGAACAGATTCTAGAGATTTTTTAGAGAAGTAAATTCCTATCTCTTATACTGATGGTTCATATTATCATTACTATGAGTACTTTGTTTTGACTGAAATATTCTTAAGCTTATCTTTGACAAGATCCTTATTAACAGAGATGGGAATAATTCTGAATTATACTTGTGAATATAAATCAGATAATGGTTTTTATTAGATTGAGAATTTTTTAATGTTTTGAATAGATTTTAATATTTTGTTTATACCGTCATTTAAAAAATTATATGAGCAGAGATAGCTGGTTCGCCCAAATCATCGCCATTTGTTGGCAGGCAACAACTCTTCTCGATTTTCTTGCTATATTGCATAATAAATTGATTAGATATTTTCTTTACTTTTTTTTTTTTTAATTATTAAAGAGTTCCTTCAAAATATTTGATTCTGAAGGTACTATCAATGAAGGAAGAGTTAGTGGTCAAGATGGTAGTTTATGAAACACTTTGAATTAAGCTAGTTCTTTCATTTTTGCAGCTGTTAAATTCATTTTCATTATTTCATGATCATATATTATCAGTACAAATGGATTGCTGCTTTACATTATTTGGTTAGAGTGAATTGGCTTAAATGATTCATAACCCTTGTATTTCATAAAATTTCTTTTGACGTTGCATTTAAATATTTGATTTCAATTATTTGACATAGTTGTATTATCCAATCAAAATGTTCAAAAATATATGTTAACGTTGAATATTTTTGCTATATCATATGATAACCTTTATATGTTGGTTGAACACTTTTATCATTATAAATTTCTACAACTTATGTCTTATATGATTTGTAGATAAATAATATTTTCATTGTATATATATAAAGTAAACCTTGTCTTTATTTCAAACTTTGATCAAAATCTTTTATTTTATGCTTTCAATAATAAATCGGAACTAGTTTTGATCTTAAGGATTAGCTTGGCATGATGTTTCTTCATCAACATTTCTGTACTTATATACTCGTTGTGTAATTTCTAATGATTGTCAAATTAATTTTCCAAGTTAATATTATTGATGAACCGGTATTGGGAAGATTTTCTTGATGTCATTGTTGATGCTTTCATTGATGCGCCATATTCGTTATTGAGCATGTGGTTTCCTATTGCTTAGGATGATGTTACATCCAACCTCAATGTATTAGACTTACCGTATCAAGGATTAAGAGATGAAAAAGAATGACTTTGACACAAATCTATACATCCTCACACCTGTTAATTACTACACCATGAATTGATACAACTTCAATGCAAAAATCATTATTTATCATATGGTGATTTCTTTCGATATTTGGTCATTATCCTAGAATTGGGATTAAACATGAAGTTTCATAATCAGACACATGTAGGGTAGTGTACTAATTATGTCTTTTCAGATTGATTTCCACAAATCTTTGAATATCAAACACATACAAGGTTATCATTTTATTTCATGTTTTTTTATGATTTTAACCTTGATATCATTTCGATGGGAAATTAAATCTTGAAATCAGGTAATGGTTGCAGAGAAGCATTGCATAATGATTTGGTTATCCCGGTGGTCACGTTTTACGAAGTAACAGGATTTTGGAACTATGGTTACTAAGATCATGTTTAGGGTTTCAATTCTCGTTTCAGATGAATTGGGATATGATTTGATATTTCACACAATGCCATTTACATGGATTCCAATACCATATATATTCATGCATCCCTTCATCCCGAACCCTAATCAAAATATTTGTAGGGTGAAAATGGCACCTCTTAATTGCTTTGAGATTTCAGGCCCTGAATTGGTTGAATCTAACCTAGAAGCAGCCACGTTGTTTGAGAAAATAGGCTAGGGTTTGTTTTTTAAATGTTTTAGCGGTCATCATGTAGAAATAACCAAATGATTCACTATGTCTCTGAAGGATGATGTAGCTCAAGTTGGGGATTTTCAGTTGATTCTGATTGAGGATCTGATTGCTAAATATACCAAGCTTCCCCAAATTGGTGAACATTGGTGCAAGGGTCAGAAAGTAAATAAGATTAAATGTGAAATGTTTCTCTTGCCATTACCAGAGGGTTTGGATTTTGGAAGAGGATTTTTTGTTAAATTTATGAAACCACAATGGAGATCATGTTTCGATATATTAATCAAGTATGTTACCTATGACGGCCACTACTCTCGTATACATTATTATCATTTATAGTTGTTGATGGCCTTGAAAGGTTGGAGGATCAAACTGCCTTTCTTTCTGCTTCAGAGTCTTAGGAAAATGGCACATACTATACAGACCACTACTGGAGATATAGAACAAAGCTTATTTCATCATGGTCTTCTTAAGATTCTATTTCAGTACCAGTTAAATAATCTAGGTAGATTTTGGGATGAATTTTTGCATTCGAATGATTTTGGATTAACTCAGTATTGGCCTACTCTGCGTCCTAAAATTCCTAGAAAATGTAAACATTTTCCTCAAACTGAAGCCAATTCTGAGTCAAGGGGTGTTGAATCATCTGAATTGAGAGTGCCTATAGAGTATAATCCAAGACATACAGTTGCAGTAGAATCCATTCCTTTAAATCTTGAAACCCCTGTAGTCTCGGTTTTATATGAGGATCATCATACTATATCTTTGAATGAAAGGGAAAAATTGAAGACATTAGACAAAGGAAAAGTGACATTTGATGGAAAATCAAACTTATCAGAATTCCCCATTACAAAGTTAGGTTTTCGTAGAATTACCACAAGCATGGAATTTTCTACTTCAAAAGCACCTTTGCATGCCCAAGATTTGCCATTAATCGAAATCCTAAGTGAAGAAGGGGATTAGGGTTCAGTAGATGTATCTGCACAGGAGTGTGAAGATAAAATTGATGATCCTATTGTATCTCTAAATGATGATTTTAATAAAAATCAATCGCTGGTTCTGCAAAATGATACAGAGATCAAAATAGGATCTGTAGTGAATAATGATTCTTCATCAGAGAAGACGCTGAGAAGTACCATGAAGCCTATAAAATTAAAACAACAAATTGAGCAATTGAAAGGAAAATTGAAAAAGTATGAATCGAATTCCAATGTATTGAAAGATGAAGTAGAAAACTTGAGAAGTGATTTATTAACCTGGGTTAAGCGATGGCAGGATTTGAAAGTGAAGAAAGATAGGTTGAAAACTATGAAACGATTATGGATTACGACTAACAGGAAGTTCTTGAAGCATGAAGAGCAACATAAAATTGAAAACATAAAGTTAAGGGCTAAATTTTCTGAGGCTCGTCAAGTTATCAAAATCAGAAGTGCACCTTGAAAATTGTTACTGCTGTTGAGTTTTTTTGTTTCTTTTTGGAAATAACATAAGAGGTAATTAGCATGCGCACATAATCATAGATTCTGCGGGCATTGCACATCATTTAATTAAAATTTTTATTTAGGTTTTGTTATTTATTATAAAACTCATGCATGGTTAATTGATTTTTGCAGGTGTCATATGGATCCTCGATTTTGATGGTGTTCTTTTCGTTTATATTTTGCCAGCAAATGATGAAGTTGTTTCAAGCTCGAATGATCTGGATGCTAAATGTCAAATAACAGTTGCTGTGTGAACAAATAGACATTTGAAGATGAGAAATCAGTCATTGGATTGATGATTCAAATGCCAGGTGCACTATTGAAGAGGATGATAATTAATGTCCCAGGTCCTAGATGTTCGATAATATAGGCTCGATAATTTATTTTTAGTTTTAGTTGCTTAGAATAAGGATACGCAGTTATTTGTCCTTCTTATAAAACTCTGAAAGACTTATTGTAAAAGGGTCAATGGAGTACTGGAGAAAAGACTTATTGAAACTATAATATAATTTCTGGTTTTGATTACTCTACTAGAGTTTTACCTTCGTGGATGATTGTTACTAGATTTCTCAAATTGGTATCATTGCTTGTTACCATTTCTGAAAACTTAATATATATTTCGATATACTATTTTATCATCTTACATTTTATGCAATTTTATTGTGATATAATTGTGTTTATTATATGAAAATATACTCTGTTCGCACAATATTAATATTTGATTGAAAGTATTACCGAGTCTAGTTAGTTAATATTTTTATTGATAATTGAGATTTAGTAATAATACATTTCATATTTATTTCTGATCTCATTTGTATTTTTTACAATGTTTCATGAATGAATATAATCCTGTTATTCAAATATTTAGTATTAAACATTAGTTATTGATTAATAGGACATCACAGAATAAATAAAAAAGAGTTTTCTATTTTTTTTCTGTTGTTGTGTATATTCAACAAAGTAATTTTTATGATAATAATTGAAGTATTTTCATTTGAATTATTATCATTTACTTCTTTATTAGCTTAAGTTATTAATTGATAATTAATATAGTTTTCAAAGTTGCTCTCAGTTGAGATAGGATAGTTAATTAAGTTTTAATTCATAGTTTTAATTTAGTTTAAATTTAATAACTTTTTTAAATAGGATTTAAAAATAGATTATTTTGTCATAGTTCCTTAACCAAAAAACTGAAAACAAAAAAAACCAAACAAATCAGGAGACTTTCATTAGGAAAGCAATTTTAGGATGATTTAAACTTAAGAACTGACATTAGGGATGAATAAACTTTAGATTAACATAAGATACATTTTTCTGAGTTTTTATATTCTCCTTAAGAGGATAAATTCTGCTGGTAGCAGGAGACCATAACCTGCGAGATTTAGTCATTTCAAACACATCGAGAGCTGATTTAAGCACTTTGTGTGGACTATTTCTCCTTAGTTGTCCCAGGTCAAAAAATCAGGCCAACAAGTCCCTACTAAACAATTGTGGTCGTCCATATGAATTTATAACATCTGTGTATATTCACTTAAGTAGTTCCCCATCTTTCAACGGCTCTTGGTTGTTTACGCATGGGTCAACTCATGCATTTTAGACACATTTTCTATAGTTGCGACAAGGTTCTTGGTGATTGATTGAGCGCGGATTGGGCCCAGATTTCTTTATCAACCATATCCAAAACTAGAGAGATCAATCATACTCTGCAACAATCATCTGGTGGTAAATTCATAAAAGGTAAGCATGCATCCTTTTTTGGTGGCTAAAAACTAATATTAATGCTCAAAATAACAGTTTTATTCTTTGGGTCATGTACCTTACGAACAAATTTAACAACCCTGTAACTCCCTCCTTTTATTTAAACCAAAGTAATTGCAATAAGAGGGTCCAGTCAACAATGACTCTAACCAATCCATTTATTTTATATACCCGATGCTCCACTAAGATATTTTTTGTTGACACAATGTTAATCACTTTCCACAATAGAAGGACAAATTTCGTTTGGACCATTTGGGCCACCTAGTGTTCCAGTGCCCAAACTATCAAGGTCTCCTTATGAGTAAATTAAAGGCCATTGCACAACACTTGTTGGCATCAATGAAAACTTTAGTCTGTTAGACAAAACACTCACTAAAGGGGGGGGAGGGGGGGGGGTGAATCAATGAGCTAAGGCTTCAACTCAATTCGAACTTTTTCTACCAATCTTATATCATTATTTCACAATCAGTTCAACAACATATTTATCAAAGAACAATATCAACTAGGCACATGTTATTCATCAATTAAACACATCACTATAAATACATTGCACAAGGGACACAAGATATAGTTTGGTAATATTTATATAAGTAGAGACTCCAATCTCCAATATGGGCTACAACCCATAAGGTAGCACCACCCACCAGAATGGTTTAGTCAGCTACAATGGACTGGGATGCTACAACATCCAAACAAGCTTCAACTTGTCAAAAGACCAATAAGTTCTTTCCCCAGCTCCACCCAACCTCCCTATACAAATTACAATTGATACATCAAACTCTTCCAAAGTTTGCCACAGGCACACACATAAAAAATACCAATCAGCAAGTATTCATTCTGTACTTAGCAAGTCATTCAACATACAACATAATGCAACCCTGTCTCAACTCTGTCGGCCATACACCATTCAATATCTTGTCTTTAGTACTTTCCACATCAGCATACAAGCTTCCAAACTGTTTAATTTAACACTTAGACAAAATTGTTTTTAACTTGTAAAAACAAATTTTCTTTCTACTTTGGCAGATTGATTTCTCCCTCTTGTGATCACCATAAGGAAACCTAAATGAATGGATAGAAATCCATTTCAACAATGAACAAAACCATATCACAAGATAAATATGTTGACACACACACAACCTCTGGCGAGCATTTCAAAATAGCTTCTCAACCTCTTTTGAACATCAAAACATATTTCTTCCCATTTTGGCAAACTTCTATTTCACACGTGTGAACACTCTATGGAGACCTAAACTCATGAGCAGATGGACAACTTACCAAAGAATGGATCCATGACATTTGACAAATTTACTTGCACAAAGACAACCTTTGGTGGGCATTTCCAACTGACCTCTTAAAATCCTATTTTTAACACTTGGTCAATTTTCTTTTGTTCTCACTATGCAAAATATTATTTTTCTTATTTTTGGTAGATTGATATTTTGCATATGAGACCATCATAAGACAACTAGAAGGTACAGATGGATATCCAGTTCACCAAGGAACATGCCTATGCTACCTGATGAATTTTATCATCAAAATAACCCCTCCTTGGGGGCATTTAAAAATTCCTTTTCAATTTCCTGAATCTAACACAACCAATTTTCGTGTTCTTAAAATGCAAAATAATATTTTTCTTACTTTTGGAAGATTTATATCTTTGTCATAAAACACTCCACAGGATAACTGACACCATGGTTAGATGCACCCATCAACAAGATATAGCCTAACACTTTCATATTATTTTTCTCATCATCCTATGAGATAGGGCGGGAATTTCCCTGAGGCCGCTGAGGCCGTTTTTCCGATACTAGAATAGTGCAAAACAATCTGAAACTCTGTTTTGGCAGACCATTATCTTTGTCATCAAACATATTGTTTGAGAATTGAGACCATGGTCAGATAACCTCTTCAACAAGTTTTAGGATCATAGCTTTAGATAATTTTTACCATACACCTATAAGGTACGGCGGGCATTTTCCCAAGGCCACATGAGCCATTTTTTCCAACACCTGGACAATTTTCTTAGTCTGGGCCAATCTGCCTAAAACACTGTTTTTACAGGCTCATAACTTCTTTCTCGGCTACTTCCAAGACAATCTGAAGACATGGTCAGGTAGACCAAATATCAATCTATAAGACCCCCATATGGTGCGGGAATTTTATTCAACACACAATTTGTGGCGAGCATTTTCTTAAGGCTACTTGAGTCAGTTTTCCAACACTTGGTCATTTTCAGGACTTTCTCCAAAATTTATTCTGAAACCTCATTTTGGCAGATTCATAGCTTTTTCTTCAGACGTTCTTAAGGAGAAATAATACCATGGTTAGTTATACAAACCAACACACTACAATACCCCCATTTTCTATGGGCATTTACTCTAACCCATAATTTAGGGAGGGCATCTTTCTGATGCTACTTAGCCATTTTGCTTGCTTTAGCACAAACCCCTGTTTTGGAAGGTCCATAACTTCTCCCTCAGGCATTTTCAGGACAAACTGAAGACATGGTCAGGTAGGAAAAACAACAATCTACAGGACCCCCATGTGGTACAGGAATTTATATTCTCCTATAAATTATGGCGTGAATTTCCCTAAGGAAATTTTTACTAATTTCCCCATACTTAGTCATTTTCCTGTTTTTCACCAAATTACCATATTTTTCAAAAATGATTTTCATTAATGTTGTTATCAATGACAATCCTATTCATCACATTATTCATGTTTTTCTTTATAGAAATTGGTATATAATATATTGCATTTAGAAATATACTTATATCTAATGTATTTGACAAGTTACTATTTGGTATGGTGTAGGTAAGACAATTACTTGTCACTACAAGGATTTTTCACTATGAATGAAAATGCAAGGAAGCTTGCTCAGTTTAGAGCAGCATTAGAGGTGAGGGGAGATGGAAAATGTTATTTCACTTGCTCTGATTGCAGGGGCTTGCAAAGAAGAAGAATTTTAATAACGACAACTGAAAGGCATTGTAGGGAGAAGGGGCACGCCGAAGTGGGTTATGAATATCATCCATTGGTAATAGGTTATTCAATTTTTAATGTATTCTCTGTAATAGTCATCATGTCATGAATCTCAGTAAAATGTCTTAAAGTTTTATTATATGTTCTATACACACTAATTTTACTACGTTGTTTGTAAATATATAGACAATGCGCCCAAAATGTTCCCTTCCAGAGAGTTATTTGCCAAGTACTAGCATAAATACTCATTTATAGGGTGACGAACATCTAGATTAGAATATTGAAGATGATCAAGTTCTTAATGATGATATGGATGGAGATAACATTAGTGATACAAATTAGGAAGATGGGATACATAGATTGATCCAAGACACATTTGCTCCAATGGATGATGACAACCAGGATGATAGTCATGATGTTGATCCTCTACTCGAGAAGGCACGTCAACCTCTTTATGAAGGCTCAAAAACAAATCTTCTATTTGCTATATTGTTGTTAGTGAACTTGAAGGTTTTGAATGGTTTATCAAACATCTGTCTCACACAGATAATAAGGTATGCATTTTGTTAATTATTTATGTCTGCATGTTCACATGCACATAAAGGGTTGGCTTTTTTCCTATATTGCTATTGTTATCTAATTTGTAAAGTATGGATGCGATATTGATGATTAATATTGTTTACATTACTTGTTCTTTTGAATTTTGTAGATTGTTAGGTGAATTTCTATTACCAACATCAAATATTTTACCATGCACCTATCAAGAGATATATGTGATTATGAAAGAATTTGGAATGGAGTATCAAGCTATTGATGCATGTCCTAATGATCATATCATATACTATCGACAATATGCATTAGAAAATGAATGCCCACAATGTCAAACAAGTAGGTATTGAACCGATAAAGTGACAAAAAAGGTGCCTCACAAAGTTCTTCATTATATTTAGAGAATTCCATGTCTCCAGCGGTTGTTCAGGTGTCAAAGTATACCATAGTTTATGGATTTCCATGCAAAGAACGGAACTCGAGACGATGTTCTTCGAATGCCTACATATGGGTCTGCATTTAGGTACATCGAAGAAAAGTGGCAAATTT
The DNA here is from genome assembly GCA_001517045.1 of Pseudotsuga menziesii. Classification (NCBI taxonomy): domain Eukaryota; kingdom Viridiplantae; phylum Streptophyta; class Pinopsida; order Pinales; family Pinaceae; genus Pseudotsuga; species Pseudotsuga menziesii. The sequence goes on along the minus strand of LPNX010287826.1, from coordinate 67,343 downwards.
TCAAAGAAGAGCCTCGTAATGTTAAACTTTTGTTGGTAGCAATGATGATGATGATGATCATGAGGATGAGGATTAGGATGAGCATGAGCATGACGAGGATGATGATGATGATGATGATGATGGTGGTGGTGGTGGTGGTGATGAAGATGATGAACATGATGAAGATGATGATAAGGGCGATGATGAAAATGATGATTATGACAGTCATGAAGATATTGATTAGGAAGAGGGAGATGACAACGATGATTATGATGATGATGATGACGACGATGATGATAATGATGATGATGATGAGGATGATGATGATGGTGATTATGATGATGATGATGATGATGAGGATAATGACGATGACGACGACGATGACGATGATGATGATGATGACGATGACGACGATTATGATGATGATGATGATGACGACGATGATGACAATGACTAGGATGAGGATGATGATGACGAAAATGATGATGATGATGAAGATGGTGAGGATGATGAGGATGAGGATGAGGATGAGGATGAGGATGAGCATGACGAGGATGATGATTATGATGATGATGATGATGATGATGATGATGATGAAGATGTTGATGATGATGATGATGATGAAGATGATGATGATGATGGTGGTGGTGGTGAAGATGATGACGATGATGATGATGATGATGATGATTATGATGAGGACAATGACGATGACGACGAGGATGATGATGATGATGATGATGGTGGTGGTGGTGATGATGATGATGATGATGATGATGATGACAACGAAGATGACGATGATGACGATGATAATGATGATGACGATGATGATGAGGATGAGAATGATGAAAGTGATTATGATGATGAAGATGATGATGATGATGACGATCATGATGATGATGATGAGGATGAGCATGAGGATGAGGATGAGGATGATCATGACGAGGATGATGATGATGATGATGATGATGATGAAGATGTTGTTGTTGATGATGATGATGGTGGTGGTGGTGATGAAGATGATGAAGATGATGAAGATGATGATGAGGGCGATGATGAAAATGATGATGATGACGATGATGAAGATGTTGATTAGGAAGAGGGAGGTGATGATGACGACGACGACGATGATGATGATGATGATGGTGATGATGATGACTAGGATGAGGATGATGATGATGAAGATGATGAGGATGAGGATGAGGATGAGGATGATCATGACGAGGATGATGATGATGATGATGATGATGATGAAGAAGAAGAAGAAGATGATGATGATGATGAAGATGATGATGATGATGGTGGTGGTGATGAAGATGATGAACATGATGAACATGATGATGAGGGCAATGATGAAAATGATTATGATGATGATGATGATGATGCCGATGAAGATAATGATGATGAAGATGATGATGATGATCAATGATGGTGGTGGTGATGATGATGATAATGAGGGCAGGGATGAGGATGAGGATGAGGATGATGATGATGATGATGATGATTAGGATGAGGATGATGAAGATGATGATCATGATTATCATGATTATCATGATGATGATTAGGATGATGATGATGATGATGATGATGATGATGATGATGATGAAGATGAAGATGATGATGATGGTGATGGTGATGATGATGAATATGCTAATGAAGATGATGATGATGATGATGAAGATGTGATGACAAGATCTTTACCTTCTTCTTCACTAAATTGTTCTGAGCTTCGCCAACATTATAATAGAATTGTTATGAGTGATTATTCACTCCTATAAAGAATGCACTTTATGGAACTACGAAAATGCTCAGTTTGGATCTTCCTCTTTTAAGACATTGGACTAGGTCCATAATTCTTGATTCTTCATGTGCACAAATCTAAGAACATGAGGCTTCAAAGGGCCCAAAAAGTTGTATTTATTTTTTTACTACTTCCTCTGATCATATTGAATTGTCAAATTAGTCCTTGGAATGGGTGTTAGGAACAATCGTTATTTTTTCACTCAACTGTCTACTCTCCTATCATGTAGATGTCTTCATTCACTGAGATCCCCCTAAAATTGTGATGATGAAGATGATGATGATGATGATGAATATGATGATGATGATGCCGATGATAATGAAAATGATGATGATGTTGGTGATGATGAAGATGGTGATCATGATAATGGAGATGCTGATGAATTGGATGATGATGATGTTGATGATGAATATGATGATGAAGATGAAGATGTTGATGATGATGATGACGAATATGATGATGATGATCAAGATGATGATGGTGATAACGAATAAGTTGGTGATGGAGATGATGATTATGATGATGATGATAAGGAAAATGACGATGATGAAGAATATCATGATGACGATGATGAAGATGACGACGATGATGATTATGAAGATGATGATGATGATATTGATGAAGATGATGAAGATGATAGTGATGACGATGACAAGGATGATGATGATGATCATGGTCATCATGGTCATCATGATCATGATCATGATCATGATCATGATCATGATCATCGTCATCATCATTGTGTTCGTCCTTGAAGGGAATTATGTATAGGATATCACTATAAGCAATGCAATCAATACAAATTATGAGAAAATACTAGTTAAATTAAATTAAATTAAATAAAACTACACTAAATTAAAAACATAGAGTTGTTTAACTATAATTAATTTAAAATGCAACAAAATATAAAACATGCAAATAAAAAAACCCAAAATAAACTAAACAAAAGATAAGTATGCAAAATAGAAAAAACAAAACAAAACACAAAATAAAAAATATGCAAATAAAAAAACAAAAAAACGTAGAATTCAAAAACAACCACGCACTAGCTCATTAGCAAAACAACAATAAACAAGTTCACTCCCGCGCACTAGTTCATTAGAAGCATCTAGAGCACTGGTGATTTGATGAGCAGAGTAGTGGTAAATTGAGGACCAGTGGATACCAGTCCAGAGGATACTGACGTTCCTAGTGGAGGCAATTCGGTTGCATTCCAGAGGATACTAACGTTCCTAGTGGAGGCAATTCGGTTGCATTCCAGAGGATACTGACGTTCCCAAGGGAGGCAATCTGGACGCAATCCAGAGAATAGCAAAGGACCCAATGAATTATGTAAGCCCATTAACCCTAGAAGCTTAGGAATTTGGAAAAAATATGTCAAATTTTTGAACCAATACAGATTCGGTACAGTCATACTGAAATTATATTTTTTTTGCTATGCTACCATTGCTTCTATTATCGATGGATCTAGTAAGGGTTTTTTATTATTGGAGCATCTAAATCTCCTCCTTAAATTAGGGGTAAAGACATATGGGTTGAGCACTACAAGCCAGTCGTGCTCTTGTATAATTTTATGAATTATGGCACAATTTGCAAGCTTTTGTAATTTTATTCTATTTAATGGTCTGGAACAGTGTGCAGAGTCCTATAGCAACTCTAATCTAAACTGGTTCAACCAATTATGTCAAAACTTTGAATCCGAGAAGTGTTTCTTCTAAGCATTTAATTTTTCTTTAATAATTAGTTTTACCTTGATTATGGCACAAATTACAAGATTTTGTTATTTTATTCTATTATATGTCTGAAACATTCTATAGATGCAAGCTTGTGTAATCTTATTCTATTTAATGGTCTAGAACAGAGTCCTCTATGAGCTATATTTTGAACTAATTCTGTCGAAACTTGAATGTGAGACCTCTTTCTCCTTTAAAGACACATTTACTTTTGCTTTGATGGTCAGTTTTACATGGATTATGGCACACTTTTCAAGATTTTGTGATTTTTTTCTATTATGGGTCTAAAACATTTTGTAGAGTGCCATAGGAGCTACAATTATAATGACTAGGTACAATTCAACCTAAGACCTATTTCTCCTTTAAAGACGCATTTTTTTTTATTTTTATGCTCACTTTTACCTGAATTACAACACACTTTGCAAGATTTTCCCATTTACTGGTTTGGATTTTGGAACAATGTATAGTTCCCTAGGACTTGTGGGCTATAATTTGACTTGACTCTAGTAAATTGACCCTCATACCTCTTTCTTCTTTAAAGACACACTTGATACAAGTGTTATTTTTCAATGACACTTATATCTTTTTCCTTTGTTTGGCATATACCATGGTAGTTAGTGTGGTTGCCTCTGTTTGGCATATCTCAAAGAGTTCAAAGGTTATCAAGAATATTGTAGCCTACGTGTGTCTTCATTAAAACCTCTACGAGCATTTCTTCCTTAAATATATGCCGTGTAATTTTGATCACATCATATCTTCCAAAATACTATCCTTAAATCCTTCTCAAAATATACAGAATTCCCTTTATAAATTTATGTTTATTAATTTCTTGTAGCTTAATCTTTTATTTCACCAAGACTATACATGCATACTTTTATAACTTTTGGAAGACTTATATTTTTCACATCTTGACCATATTTAAACAAACTGAGGGTATGGCTAGGTATCCACCTCAACTAGGAAGAAGACCATGTAACCTTAAAACCTTACTAACGAACACACAGACTCTGGTAGTCACTTTAAAATGGTCTTTCAAACTACTCAATTCAACACTTAGTCAATTTTGTCAGACCCTAGTCATTACTGTGCCAGAAGGCATTTTGGCAGACTCATATCTCACACGTGTGAACACCAAGAGGGAAACTGAGATCATGAGTGGATACCCAGATCATCAAAGAATGGATCCATAACACCTGATGAATTTATCAATTAAAGAGTTGAATATGGCGTGCATTTCCAAGTGGGATCTCAACCTCCTATTTTCAACACTCGGTCAATTTTGTATATTTTTAGATATGCAAGCTAATGTTTTTACCTCTTTTTGCAGGCTGATATTTTTTTCATGTGGTCACAATAAGAAAAAATAAGAACATGGATGGTTAGCCAGTTCATTAAAGAACATGCCTATACCTTTTGATGAGTTTATCATCACTCAGGTAGGCTTTGGCGGGCATTTCCAAATGCCTCTTCAACCTTGTGATTTGACACTTAGTCAATTTATTTAAACCCTAGGTCTCAAAGGTGATTTCAAATTTTCATCAAAATTGGAGTTTAAGACATCCAAAGGATGTAGGATAACCAGATGAATCCATTAAGACCAGTTTCATCCTCTGGAACTACTTTCTCTCTTCTCGACGGGCATTTTACTGAAGTATGATGTAAAAGCTGCTTAAGACCTTGTTTTGGTAGATCCATAATTTCTACCTCGGGTACTTTCAGGTCAAAGTAAGAACATGGTTAGGTAGACAACACAACCACCTACAGGATTCCCATATGTTGTGGGAATTTATTTCAACCCACAAATTATGGTGGGCATTCTCCTAGAGAAACTTGTCTAATTTGACCAAAAAGAACTTCTTTTGGGAGGTCAATATCTTCTTCCTCAAAGAGTTGTTCTGAGAACTGGTTCCATGGTTGGGTAGTTACTTCAACCAAATTTGGGATGACAGGAAATGGCAGGAATTTTCTCCTTCTTATGAAATATGGTGGGAATTTTCATAAGACTACTGCTTTAGGACAATTTTTCACCACTTAGTCTTTTTCCAACTTTATCATTCATGCCTATGCCCATAGACAATTCTTTTGTCATTAATGAACATCTCTAGGATATGTCTTTCCACAATCATCGGTTCACCAAATGTCACCAATTCTCCATTCATATGTTGGCATCAATGCCAACACATTCACCTGCCATATTGCCAACAGTGATTCCCAAGAGGATGGAGATGAGAGGTTACCCATCATCATCTCAACCTGAATATGTAACTTAGCCGTTTCTAAATCCTTAGATATTGCTAGGTCATCATTAGTGCAACTTTCCCATTGAAGTAATAAGGATTTGAATAACATAGCCTTTTTATGGGGTCCAATGAGCCCTTACTTATCTCAGATTGAAACTAGAGATTCTTTTCCATATACTATACCTTTTCCTATCGGTTCCCTTGGATTTGAGGTTGAAACTATAGAGAAAGGATAGCTGTAGGTCTCATCCATTTTCACAAGAAATCAATACTTAGTTACTACTTGAGTTAGTTCCTAATAAATAATGAATGACATGTTACACTATGGAATGATGATCGTATAATATTATTTTTTCTAAATTAAAATTGCATGTTTTTTGTATTTATAAGATGCATATTCCTGTATTTTAGTCGTACTTGATTTTTTTGTTACGTATTTTTCTGTATCGTATCTTAATCATATCTGAATCCATACTCGAATATTGCTACTATGGTTTTGACTGTTTACTTTGTATTTTTTGAGGATTTATATGAAATATAGGTTGTATTTGAGGTGAAAAATGACCCGTGATGGTAATTTTTCCCATCAAATGCCAGCCTTGAACCCATCCTTCACCCGTTTGATAGAGAACGAGCTTGAACCATACCATCATGACCAAAAAAATTCAGGATTTCCCTATTGCAGTACATCGTAGTAATGGTAAGAAAATGTTCTTGGGTAGTGTAAGACAATTCAGGTTTGTGATAAGACGATTTCCGATCCAACATCACCCTATCCGTGTCCATGTGAAAAACCACTCAAAACTACCTATAATTGGTCTAAATTTGGTGAGATTTCATAATGTTATCCTATTTAAAAAAAATTAGGAACATAGTTAGAGAAGGAGTAGCTTGCACGATGAAACGTGCATATCAAAACACTATGGAAGAGGGAGTGTTAGACTAACGTCACCAAGTTTTGGTGGGAAATCCATGAATGAAGCAATATGACCACCTCCCATTCCAAATTGAATCCCCAACATGATCTATATGAGGGGGAACCCCATACCTCTTTGCATGCATTAACTAGTCTAGTGGCCCAAGAAACACACTTCTATATCCGTGTTGTGAACAAATTCCAAACCAAATCAAATCGTGTCTTATACTTAAAAATAATTCAAATATAAATAACCCTAAAAGAAATTACACCTTTGAGAGAAAAATAGCTTTTGGTAAAGTTTTTTAGGAAGAAAAAACTTTTGATATTAAAACATTACAAGTAAATATATTTGCATGCTAAATTATATCCGCTTGGTAGCTTATATTCTTGTTTTATCAAGTCCAGGCACCACCAAATAGGTATCTATCAGATCTATCTTCCTCGAGTGATGGTGAAGATATACTTGAAGAGGTTGAAAGTGATATGTGTTGTACTAGATCTACCGGTTCTATATCAACTAGATCTGAAAGGGTACGGAAAAGATTTCATAGATGCATGCAATAGTTTATTGCTAATGGAGGGTCATGTAATTATGATGTTGAGAGCATAGGTGACACTGAGTTTTCCTTGAGGTATAGGCATCTAGTTAAACAATGGGTACCTAATAAGCTACCTCAAGTGGACACATATTTCTTCATGAATGGGAGGATGTATTGCATTTCTCCTTTGCCCTTACATGGATTGAGGATATTTTCTAGGAATAGTAGAATATGTGGTCATCCTTGTGCTGAGATAGCATCACATATTCGATCAGTGCATTTAGCAAGTACCATGACCAGTTGAATTTTTCTCCTAGTGCACATAAATGTGCAATTTCCACTATTGCTACTGCATTGCATTGGTATCATCTTAGGAAACATTTTACAGGATAATATTTTTGCAGCAACATGGACACTCTTATCCTGGATGGGCCCAAGCAAGTAGCCCCATCCTACTCACTAAAGTATATGCTTCTGCTTAATGGGTTTAGTATTATGCTTAGCCAGGTAAGGGAGAGGATCTTTTCCTTCACTTAGGATTCCTGTTATCCTTGCAATTAATTCAACATTAACTGGATAGGGCCAATCCAACCATAAATATCCTTCATGGAAGCAGACTAGTAATTGCTTCACATATGTAGTGACCTATATACTATGGTCAAAGTGAGGGATGAACAGCATGTTGGTTAGACCTGCAGTGGCCAGTCCCTCAACCCACTTCTCTAGCTTAATCACCTGGGCATTACATGCAGTAGCCTAGGTTATGTTCATGCAGTCTTTTATCTATAACACTTCTTGTGTTGAGTGTCGTAGCCTTGGACTTTCAATACAACAAATTTGGGAAGGATTTCGTGCAGCAAGCTCATGCCGACAGGGATCCACAGTGCTATCAGGATGGTCATCACCTTGTTTGGAAGCTTTGCATCCACTGCATCAGCTCTTCTTGGAAAAATGTAACAAGGTAAATTCAGGTCAACCTGTGGTACCTCTGGCTCTGTTTGTGGTAGCAATCCTTCATCTACAACCTCATCTCCTTGGTTGACAACATGTTCCTTTCCTCGTTCATCTGGAGTGGTCGAAACCTTACATTTCCTTTGTCTTGGTGGTGGTCGTGTAGATGCCTCTCCTAGCTACATCTAATTAGGCTGCCTCAACTCTCTGTCATGTGCCATAGATGCTTGTTGCGGTCTTGAAAAAACTGGTATTCCCTGGACTGGGTTTGACACAGGATGCGATCCAAGGGTCAGAATGGTTTGTTGCTTCCTTGTTCTTTTCATTGCATCCACCTCTGGTGGTTGTTGCGGTTGTAGATCTTCAGTGACCGCACTTGCACTTCCTCAAAAATGGGGAAACCAGAGATGAAAGTCGCTTATGATGCCTCACTATCACTGGGAATGTCAATTACCATGGGTGTTGGCATAGCAAAACATAGGTGACAGGATTTATTTATGTAATGGCTCGGCTCTGGTGCTCACTGTGCGTAAAAAAAAACTGCTTGATGGGAAAGCTAAATATTTACATATTCTGTAGTCTTTCAATCATCATTTGATGGGATGTTTAGGTTTAATCAATATATCGGGTTTCCTTTTCCAATGCTTTCTTCATTAATATCTGTAGCTGTCCTTTTGGGTTTTACTTGTCAAACTAGTTATGGTAATTAGTGCTAGGACGGGTGATGAGATCTAAAAGTATGTTGCCATGCTTCTCGTACTACGTCAATTTAATGCCATGCAAGTGTCCCAACTGTACAAATATTTGGCATGGATCTGCTAGTTAATACTAGCCAGCCTGTCATTCCTACTTTTTACATCCTTTGGCCCCTTCTTCCCTTGCCCTATTAAATTGAGCACATAGATATGTGGACAAACACACAACTCACAAGATAGATCACACAATTTACTCAGTTATTGAAGAATGAAATAGTGCAAAAATGGCTTGCAGCTGTGAATGCTTTTCATTAATCAAAGAGTAATTAGATAATAATTACAACGAAGTACAATGGCTTAAATAGCCACATGCAATTTGAATCCACATGAGGAAATTCAAATTGATTAGACTCTACTTGACTATAGGTAACTAAGACCTTGTCTAAATCACTGTTAGAGGACTCAATAGTTAACTGACCTTGTCTAAACCATTACTAGAGTTCAACAGAGTTCTAAAACACAACTCAAGTGTCTACTTCAATGTTGACTGAGGCTAACTGACTGTGGTAGGTGAGAAATGCGCCTCTCCTGCATGCAGCCATGCAAACCTAGCACTAACTGAATGTAGAGGACTAGAACTAAATGTAACTGACTCCTAACTCAGCTTGACTAGTCATTAACTAAACTCAACTGATGAAGGTTGGTGTCGGCACTCCCAGTGGCTCCTAAATTGTAGGAATTGATCTAGGAGGATCCTAAACTGATGCATGAAAGTGAAATCAGTGGTAGTAGGCCTCAATTAGTGTTCCCCACACTTTAGTAACTATAACATGTGCCCCAATTAGGCCAAATGAACCCAATGGTGGTAGTGACTAAAAATAGACTGCATGGACTCCCGATTTAGACATGACTCCTGATTTAGAAATATGACCAAATTGGATAAGGGAGGATTAATAATCCTAACACCCCCCCTAAATGATAACTTGGAATATATGTGGGACCTAGTAACTAAGACCATAGGTCACCCATTACATCAAGTAAATTAAATTAACTGCTCAATACAAGGAGCTGGGGAAAAAACCACATGGGAAGAAAGCCCCCTCTCTAATTAAGCAGGTAGAATCAGGATCAATCTGGTTCTTCTATGCATAGGTATCCTAGGGCCTAGCATGATAACCTATGTATCATTATATCTAGAGGAATCTTCCTCTTTGGAAGAAGAATGATATTCTCAACTAAATCAGAAATATAGACAGCTGCCGAATGAAGACTGGTCCCATGTAGAGCAACTGAAGTCAACTGATAAGTGAGAAAATCTTCTTGAGGATTCATAACATGTGAGGAATACTCAAGAAACTGATATGTTGCATCCATGAACAGAAAACCATGAGTGGTAAGAACAACCCCAAGTGTCAGGAGCAAGTGTCTAGGCGGATGCAGAAAATCTTCCTCTTTACTAGTTCTCTGAGGAGATGAGCATGTGATCAATGGTAGAGAAGCACCAGGACTGTTGAGAGAAAATGATTGAGATCCATAGTTTGATATATATTCTTAAAAATCTAATGAATCACATAATAAAATATCAGAAACCTCATATGAGGAAACTAACACCAAATCCCCATCAGTAGTTTTGAAGAGAAAGTGCGGTGCTTGATTTTTCACACCGGAATTGGTGAGAGCATCTGCAAGCGTGATTGAAAGATATTGGATTTTAAAATATGAACAAAATAATATCATATAATAAATTAAACCATATCTAAATAGGTTCACAACAGATCCAAAACTGTGAAATGAAATCAAATCCCCAACAACAATTTTGTAGGAGACTTGCGGTACTTGTTTCTTCACACCGTTGATGAGAACAACTACAAGCAGTACTGAAAGATTATGAATTTGAAATATTAAACCAAGAAATATCAGATTAGATATAAATTAGATCATATAATATCCAATAAGTTTCATATCATATCCAAAGAAATGGTTAACTAAGACGGTGGATGCACAACTTCGTTCTTCTTCAAAATTCTGAATTTTGGTGCATCCAATCCTGCAGGAATTTGCTGGAAAATCTAGATCATGGGGAGAAAATAGATCACTTTGGTAATCTGATATCTCTTCCAAAATATACAAGATATCACATATTTTCACACCAGCATCAACATTAGAGGGAGAAAAATCAAATTTCTCTTCACTTTCGGAAGCAACTACTGGCAAATTTGCACAGAATTCAAAGGAAAATCACCAGTGAAAGTTTGCATGGAAGTGCAGCATTGTGTTTCTTTAATATTAGAGATTTGAATGTCTTCTTATGTTTCAAAAATATGATGAGATGAGATATCAAATATCTCATGAACTTTCAGAGCATCAAGAGAAGGATTCACTGCAAGGAGACTGTCTTCAAATCGAATTGACTGTGTAGAAGATTCTGGTTCTTCTTCATTTTGAACAACTTCATCAGAGAGAGTGGAGGATGATAATTTTGGATCAAGAATGCTTACGGTCCTGGATATTCTCTCCAAATTTCTAGTATGATCCTCATCAATCATTCCAAAGGTTCTATCCATTCTTGTCTAGAGTTCCTTTGGGTCTTCAATAGATCTACTGTGGTGGCGCAAGCTAGGAGAAAGACCCAGTGCTATTCTTCCAAAAGCTACATCAAATTTATTCAGCCAGCCATTATCACTAAAACACTCTTCATTGATTCCAATAGACACCCCATAGAGACCTTGTCTCATCAGAGAAGCAATCATCTTGTTCTTCCATTCTGAATATTTTGAGAATAGGGAGAGAAGAGGAACTGATGAATCCATTCGAAGTTGTACCTGCAAAAACACAAAAGGGGCACCGTAAGGTCGACAGCCTACAAAATTCAGGTTTTCATCACACCCAGCATAGTTGACCAAGAAATCTTGATCAATAATTCCTTTACTTGGGGTATTAAGTGGTAAACCTTCTGCTTCTGGTGCAGAGCTGGAAGGAGCAATTTTGCTCAAAAATGATCGAGTAGGAGATTTGAGGAGGAGAAGTGCCTTGTCCGTCAAGGCTCTGATACCATAATAAATTTCTCACATAGATCTATGGACACACACACAACTCACAAGACAGATTGCACAATTTAATCAGTTATTGAAGAATGAAACAATGAAAAAATGGCTTGCAGCTGTGAATGCTTTTCATTAATCAAAGATTAATTAGATAATAATTACAATGAAGTACAATAGCTTAAATATCCACATGCAATTCGAATCCACATGAAAAAATTCGAATTCATTAGACTCTACTTGACTGTAGGTAACTAAGACCTTGTCTAAATCACTCTCAGAGGACTCAATAGCTAACTGACCTTGTCTAAACCATTACTAGAGTTCAACGGAGTTCTAAAACAAAAATCAAGTGTCTACTTCGGTGTTGACTGAGGCTAACTGACTGTGGTAGGTGAGAAATGTGCCTCTCCTGCATGCATTCATGCAAACCTAGCGCTAACTAAATGTAGAGGACTAGAACTGACTATAACTGACTCCTAACTCAGCTTGACTAGTCACTAACTAAACTCAACTAATGAAGGTTGGTGTCGGCAGTCCCAATGGCTCCTAAATTGTAGGAATTGATCTAGGAGGCTCATAAACTGATGCATGAAAGTGAAATCAGTGGCAGTAGGCCTCAATTAGTGTTCCCCACACTTTAGTAACTAGAACATGTGCCCCAATTAGGCCAAGTGGACCCAATGGTGCTAGTTACTAAAAATATACTACATGGACTCTCTATTTAGACATGACACCTAATTTAGAAATATGACCAAATTGGATAAGGGAGGATTAATAATCCTAATATGCCCCATATACCAACAGCTATTTTCTTTTCTCGCACTTTGCACACTTGGATTTTCTTGCTTGGGTTTGTGGGATGACTAGATTATTGTGTGATTTATTGCTCGTGCTTTCTGCTAGTTCTATTGCAATCTTGCAATAGAATAGTTTATGTATTTTGGCCATTTTTTTTACACATGTCGTAGTAAGGTTTCAGGCAACTGTCGTTCACCAAACTTGTGACGTGAGTACCATTGACTTATTTGGGGTTGTACTGCACCCATATCCATATCCTGTGTGATCATAGATGGCCTTAGCCTATTTGTCTTCAATTTGCATGGGTGCTTGAATAATCTATTGTCATATTGTAGGATAAGTCTTCCTTCTGTAGATGGCTTCACCTTGATATATTTATCATGTCATGCCGACAAGTATTTCTGACTTGGCTTGGTCTGTAATCACAAGGGTTTTTTCATCCCCTCTAAGTCCTCAACCATTCCCCTTTTTCCTGAGTAGTTGAGAGGGAATAGGGTTTGGTATTCCTGTAGGGGGTCTACAATCTGTACAACTGCTTCATCCTATGAACAATTTTGTATTATTCTACTATTTTCAACTGTTTCAACTGCTTTTGGCTTACTAAAGTTAATCAAATTATCTTCTACGTATCTGGTTATATTATCTTGCTGAGTAGTTGCGCTATGTTCATGAACATTAGCGTCTTTGATCTTCTCAACTGTACTCCTTTTTTCCTTCTGTATTGTATCATGAATTATAGGGTGTTTGTTAGCAATTAAAACTATATGCGCAACCTGTTGGGTTCCTTGTCGCAGCTGCTTAGAGGTATCGCAAGTCTTGGGTGCCACATCCAAGGTGTATATGAAACTCTCATAAGTGGGTAACTCCCTTTACTCAGTCTCCACCCGTCCCACAGACCTTGTAACTCTTGCACACCTTCTCATGGAGACTTCATGTAATCTATTTTGCCAATTCTCTAAATCCTCCCCTGAATTAGACATACATGAACTAGCGCACTTCCAACTTAGGTTCCCATCTGTTGTCAGACTGATATGGTCTTTGTGCATAGTTGTAACATTGTAGATTTGATCAAGACAATCAGCTTGCCCCTTATTATACATAGGCTCAACGTATCTTTGCCCCTCAAATGGGTCAATGGGAGAGACTACCCTCATTTCCTCATCTTAAAAGGAGAGGATCCTTTTTATGAAATTTATGATTTTTTGATAGTCTATCACCCAATATATCCCTAGCAGTGTGGGGTAAGAGTTTGTATCATCCAAAATGTTGATGACCTCAAAGTCTGCATATGTGTGCAATCCTTCAACATTGACAATTACATTGCTCAATCGACCAATGGGTGGTACCTTCGCCCGGTTGGTGAGTCGCAGTTGGATAAGAGACCAGTCCAAGCGCGGCTTGCACATACTTTCCCAAGTCTGGTGTGTTAGGATATTGACATCTAACCCTAGATCTAAGATGATATAGTCCATGTCACAATCACCTAGCTGCGCATTCATTCTCAATTCATGGGAAATTTTACATTTTCGTCGCACCTCGTTAACCTTCTTCTCAATTTGTGGCTCTACAGGGATCTCATCTATCATTACTTGCAGCTCTATAATAGCATCTTTATATTGGATTAGCATCAAACAATTTGATCAAAAAGGTCTCAACTTACTAACCTCAGGTGAAGCCTTCTTATGTAATAGGTGTTGGAACCGTTCAGGCATATCCTTGACTTCTACGGAAGTTGATGGTACATCTAGGCTTATGAAGTCGGATTGCACATCCCAGAATATTTCTTTCTGCTTCTGGCTGGTCGGTGATTCCTTTTTTTGTGCCGTCGGCCTCACTTGTGGCTGTCATTGTTCTTGTGGGTTATATTATTCCACTTGAGTCATTGCACCTCCTCTAGTTATGACAACAATGTCCAGGTCTCGCAAGTCAGCCATGATCATCTGAACATTCACATTTGCATTCAGGTTCAAGTTTGGTGGGGAGTTGGGTGTGGCAATGGTCCTTGCTTGGCACTTTGCGATCAGCTAAGGACATTGTTCAACATTATGGTCTTGTCCCTTACAATATGACCATGTTCTTGTAGGCTCTAAAAAATCTCTAGCAAAGTGACCTAGTTTTCCATAGTTATAGCATGTAACTGGACCTCCTCCCCTACCAAATCCTCCTTCGCCACGTCGTCCTCTAATGTTTCCGCCACCCCTCTTGAGCGTGTAGTTGCTGTGGTGGGTATTGGTTCTACTGGTAGTTTTGCTGATAAGAGTTTGGTTGTGCATATGGCCACTGAAGCACATACGACTATTGGTACTGATTAGCTGGGAATTGTGTAGGTTGATACGAGGCTTGCACCTGTTCAACTTGAGGGAACCCCTCATTTTTTATTAAGTACGTATCAACTATTTTTTCTTTCAAGAGCTAGTATGCTCTATAGTATTTTTCCTCATGTCCTACTGATTTGCAAAATTTATAGAATAAATTTGCAGGGGTACTTATAAATTTTTGCAAATACACACATTCTTCATTGCGGTCACCTCTTGACTGGCATATACGACACCATGGAATCTCCTAGCCGTTTAACGGGTTAGGTGCACCTCATGTGACATAGGTGATGAAGGTCAGACAATTATCCTTGGTGTGTCTGTCCATTCTACATTTTTTGCACCACAATTTCTCCTATGCTTCTTTTCCCTTCTTGATATATTGAAGTTGTATCATGAGGTTGGATAGTTGTGACTGGATCTGTACCATTCCAGCGGGACCATCATCAATAGGCGAGGCCTCTAGCTTCATCTCCAGCTCCAGTGCTTCAATTTGTGATTCAATATTTTGCTGCATCAATGTCACATGAATGTGTGGTAGCAGAGCAGAAATAAACCACTCCTTATGATGTCCATCGAACATTTGGAATATTACTTTAGCCATCAGTTTTTTAAACCATTGGTCAAAGTTCCATACTATTTTTGCTAGAGCCTCCTTAATCTCCTTAATCTTAGTAATATATTATGACTCTGATTTGGGTTTCCTGAACTCAGAGATCATTGCATCTCAGATCTCCTCAAGGGTCTTCTGTGGTGTGCTGGCTGGTGCAACACAAAACTTCATGAACCAGTCTAGTGCGCGACCCCTTAAGGTTGTGATCATATGCGCTTTCTTTACGTATGCACCATGGAATAAATGTACCATCCACACAACTTCACAGAGGAACCAATGTTGTTCGGGGACTTCCATTCCATTGCCATTAAATATAGGTAACCGAATGTCTGCTATAGCCATTGGGTTGGCGTTAGGATTTTCGGGGATAGGGTTGAATGAGGTTGCACCTTCTTGCGCACTAGTTCCAAGGCTAGTGCTATCCGTATTGGAGGTCCTTTCAGGGGATGAGACTCTAGATCTTGTCTCAGGTGATCTTGTTGGTGTTATGTAGTTGTGCTCTAATCTTGATGTCTCATCTAAGTCCTCTGGATCTTCAAATCCTTCCGAGATTGAGCTATAGTCCTCCTCTTTGTCGCAAGACCCTTTATCTTCATATGACCAAAGTTTGTGTTCATTTCCTTCAAACAAACTAGGATTCCATTGGCCCCTTTCAATTTTCCTTCTCTTTCCTGATCTGAATCTTCTCCCACTCCTTAGGAATCCAACCTCAAGTTCAGGTTCTATTCTTCTGAGAAACATTTCCATGCAATCTTACCCATGTTCTTACCTATTTGTTAGCGATATATCCCCCTCCTAGACACACGGATCAACTATCCAAGTGCAAAATACCCTTCTCATAAGCAAGTAATTTTATCCATGTACTTATACTCAATAAGTATCTCCTTCGTGGTCCTTGGAAGAAGTTTCTTTCAGCTTCACTATATGAATTTATACTATCTACTGCAAACTCAGTATATTACCCTTGTAATATACTATCAACCCAAAAATCAACAGCTCTAGAGACAGAGTTACTTACACTGGTTACCTGCTGAACCAGCTAGTCACTCAACTCATCAATCTCCCATCTCTACAAATTGGTTTGCTTAGCTGCCAATCCTACTAACCATTCATGCAGTAAAATAGGGAACTCAACAAACAAGATCTCATGAATACTAGAGTATATATATTCATCTAACCATCTTTCTACTCTCAACCATGTCCTTGCACTCTCTTCTTGTGCGAACACCAACGTTTTAGCGTCCATCCAGTCTTCTATCTCCTCCTTTTTTGGGTGCCACAACATCTCCCCCAATATAATCAATAAGGTCCCAACAACAAAACCATTTGTTGGAAACTTTTCCCCACTTACATGACCCAGGTTCTGCACAGCCCACTGATCCAACAACTACCCGAGATACCGGCCCAATAGAGCAATCCCAATCGGCAACACCTGTGAAGCAGGAACAGGCTCACCCGAGATCTCTCATATATGGGTAACCGCCGGAACCATGTTTCCACGATTATTGAGGAAGTATAGTCCCTTGGATCGTAGCCAAGGCACTCAATGAAGGTGAAAGGATGGCTGGATAGAGGAGTTAGTTCTGTGTGACCGAGCACAAACATATGTCATCGCACGTGACTTGACCTTCCTTTCCACCTCGCAACTGGTGCAACTCATGCGGCTGTAATACCCTGGTTTTGGCCCCCTTTGCATTAAAGGTACATGATGTATATATTGTAATTAATCATGGTGTGGAGCTAAAGGAAAAATCCCCACCATCGATTTGGTTGTGTTATGTTTCAGTGATTGGATTCGTTGTTGATGGTATATCGTTCTATCCAACACCTTATATTTTTGGCATCATGTAAATATGCACTTTAATTAAAATAAACCCAATGAGCTACGTCAATGCAACTATGATGAAAAGGGTATGATTTTCCTAAGGATAAGGAGGGGGGGTTATTAAACCTTGAGCCTATGGGGAAAAGCC
This sequence comes from Pseudotsuga menziesii, assembly GCA_001517045.1. Lineage (NCBI taxonomy): Eukaryota > Viridiplantae > Streptophyta > Pinopsida > Pinales > Pinaceae > Pseudotsuga > Pseudotsuga menziesii. The sequence goes on along the minus strand of LPNX010287826.1, from coordinate 49,746 downwards.
AAGTGTCAACCACCCATTTAAAACCTCTCTTGTTAGTTGGGGGCAGTTATTGATAAGAAGTGGTTGGTGGTAGGACTGTCAGTCCTTGCCCACATGTCCACTCCACCAGCAGACTCTCCATCTTCATGTGGGCAGGGAAGCAACGTATTCCATTCTCTCCACAACTGCATTGGGTATTCTCCCATTTTTCTCCCCAAGCTTGCTCATCTTCACGCACAGGCTGGAAGTGGCCATCCTCATGCACCAGTTGGGATTATCCATCGTTTTTCCTCACACAGAGAGCTGGGGGTCCCGTTTTCGCTCATTTTATGATTCCTGATGTGGGCGTGTATTTTCCTTACCGATTTGTGGTCTGTGTGTCTGTTTCCCTCATGCACGGGCTGAGATTTCGATTTTCTTCTTCCATTTTGGACTGTGTAACTTTCCCATGGCTTCATTGCTGAGACCAGGGCTGTTTTTTCCCCACGTTGTTCGTTGTTATGGGTTCATTTACATTTTGGGTTTTCTGTGGTTATTATGCAGTCGTTTTGGCCATGATAGGTCCAAGAACAAATCAGGGATCAATTTTTCCCTGTCCAAGCTTTGAATCGCTTGTTTGGCTGCGTGTATGTAGTGGTTGGTCTTCAGACTATGTTGGAGTGGGGATGAGGGCTTGGTTTGCTTGATAAACCTGGTGTATTTGGGGATTCACACAGACAGAGCTAAAGGGATGGATTTCTTTGTTAGAATAATCAACCCATAGTTAGCTACCTATTGAGGCCTAGAAATTCGCAGGCAACAACAGCAAGGGATTCTCCCCAGTCAACATTCCCAACTAGCCTGTGACTGTTTGGTGTAGGGAATCCATCTGGTTTGCGGTCAGGCTATGGTAGGTCAAGTAACAAAAATAAAAGGTTTTACCAGTTGTGGCCTGGTCCACTGTGTATATTTTTGTCTTTTTAGTTTTAAGTATGACATGCAAGTGCCTGTCTAAAATGCAGATTGATTGAGAATGCAAGGAGTGTTCACAACGTGATGCGCAGGTTCTTACCTCTCGTCTTAGGCTCTCTTGCATATAAATCACACACATAGCAAGAAATTAAAACTAACTACCTAACCTATCCCTAGGGAACAAGATTGTCACTTATTAATGAGTAATGTATTCTGTGCATGCTTCATAAAAAGAAATTATAGATAGCTGATACTTCTTTCAAACACATGAACAGTTAAGATATTTGAAAAACCAGATAGCCAATTTTTTTATGAACAACATTCATTACTCATAGTGGAAATTTTCATAAAATAAACCAGAGTATGTTCACATAAGAACATAGGTTCAAAGAGTTAGAACGATCTCACAGTTAATGGACACAAAGCTGAAAACAAAATAGTTCCTCTTCAACAAATCCATAGCACAAAATTTGAACATCCCACCAAGCTTTCTCCAATAGGCAAACTATAGTTATTTATTGCAAAAGGAAATAGTTCTTCTTACAATATGTCATCCACAATCTAACTGGGAAAAATTCCCTGTTCTTCTCTAAATCTTCTATATTTATAAAAAAAGAACAAGACTGTTGGATTGCCCACGAATGACTCTTGGGCTTCCCCAACTCTTCACCTTCCATACTTTTCTTTCATTAAGTGCTTATCAAAATTACAATATATTACAATAAAATGAATGAAATGCTCATGAGGACGGTCCCGCTTGACTATTCAAAAATTTCTTCCATGCCAAATATTCTGAGGAAATACTTTCGAATTCAGAAGGTTCTTGGAAACGAATATTTATTTTGAATTTAGCAGCCTGATTTCTTATTACTTCTATTCTGGCCGCGCTCAGTTGAAGTTGGTATTCTAACAGCTGCACACTAACCACAGAATGATCTACCTCATTCCTCAGGGTCTGCTCATATAAAGCTTTAATGTTCCATATCCTCTGTTCATCTTCTTGATATCTTCTTTGCAAAATCTCCAAAAACAGGCTGTGGTCTAGAAAGGTATCCATTCTCTGTTCAGCCTCAACCTGGTAGGGATTATAAGTGACCAAAAGTCTTCTGAAGAATTCTGCACGAGCCCTATTTGTCTTCTTGACATCCTTCTTGAATTCCTCGGCTATGTTTATGGAAAACTCCAGTAAATCATAGTCTTGCCTTAGGGCTTGTTGATCTTTTGATGGTAAATTAGCAGGGGCTTCTTCATTCGCTTCTAATCTCACCATCCTTCCCATCAGGACTTCTAAGATATTCTGTGATCTATCAACAAAATATGAAGAGGTTTCCAAAATATCTTCCAACTGATTGTCCACCTGCAAGACCTTGCACATCTCTTCCTCTATGGCCACTTGCAGCTAGTGCATCTTGCTTCTCTGTGCCAGAATGTGCTCCTTGAACGGCTGGAGACTGGCCTGCTATTCCTTGGCATTCTCTAAGGCTGCTGTCAATGAGGTAATCTATCCTTTGAGATCTATATTCTACCCCTGAGATTGCCTCTCAGATTCCTCCAAGTTATCCTTCCGCAACTCCAACTCCCCTATCCTGCCTAGCAGCTGCTCCTTTTCTGCCCTCAACCCTTGACATTCTTGCTGCACTTTCTCTAGACTTTCTTTGGCAACCTCCATAGATCTCTTCTCAACTTGGAGGGACTGGAGCTCAGCTTTTGAAGACTTTATTTCTTGTTTTATATCTTCAAACTTCCTTTTCAACCTATTATTTTCCTCTCTTTCTCTTCTTAGGGTATCTTTGAGCTAGGAAGAGGACTTCTTTGATTGTTCAAGATCAGTCATTATTCGATCTACATTGTCCTCAGAAGCATGGATCAATGCAGACCTCGCTCTGATAGTGAACCTGGGGTCCTTGTCTGTCCCATATACTATAGTTGTATCATTAATCATTTTACCGGGCTGCCCCCCAGTTTCGACCTTTCTCTCTGTCCTCTTTACTATCCTTTTCTTTTCCCTATCATAAAATATAGTGTTGAAATCTAGTACCTCCTCCCCTTTATTCTGCTCAAATGGGATTAGCCTAAGGGTTGGGACCATAGCTTTTCCTGGTGTGCTGCCAACAGCTACCTCAGGATCTTGAATATCAGGGTTCCCCAAGTTCTGAGCCTAACTGTCTGTTGTATTAGAAGTTGATTTCTTTGTCACTATCTCTATCAGCTTTAGCTTTTCTGCTTCCTGTTTTTTCAGCTCCTCGTCCATCTTTCTTTTCTTTTCCTCTTCTTCTCCTTTGAGCCAGCTTTTGGCCTCTTGTACTAGTCTCCTAGCATCTTCATTTCTTTTCCTAGTTTCTTCCTCCTCTTCCTTTGCTTGCTCATCCTATCCTTTTCCACCTTTGGTGGTGATTTTCTTCTTAAACCTTCTTCTTAAGGCTGTTATATTTTGTGCACTGTGGAAAATGGATTCCTCTATGTCCTAGTGGCTTGTATATTCAAAATGTACATTAGCCTCTCTGCAATGCTATGCCACCTTATTTCAGGAATCATTCCTGTGGAAACACATTTCCCCAAAATGGAGTTTCCCCAACTCTTCCATGAATTCATCAGCTTTCTTCACCCTAGTAAGCTTGTAGCTTCCCAACCTAAATGGCAAAGGAGGGTAGGTCGCTTTCTTATGTTAAAACAAAAATCTCCCTATGCCATCTAAAAGGACTTGTCGAACTGCCTCTTTGTGGACTATATAGTCAGTGGCATACTTAGGAAGTAGTGAGGGTGCTCTGAAGCATCCAAACATTCTAAAATATAATCCATCCTCAGTCAAGTAATAGTTTGCATATTCTTCAATCACCTGCAATGCCTCCTCCGACATGCAGTTGCATTATTTCAAGAAAATAAGGGTATACAATGGCATAATGAAGTGCTCACACACTTCCCTATAGTGACTGTGGTATTTGTGGGCCCACAGTGGCTTGTATGCTGAGTAGAGTGGTGTTCTTTCCCAGTCCCAGATACACCGCAGATTGGGGAAAGGTTGATTGCACAGTATGCAATCTATCAATATAGAGCTCATGTAGAACTCTGATCTCCTCTGGGACACCCCTCCTAATGCTGAAGCAATGTAGGCTGAGAGGCTGTTGGACATAATGTTTTCCCAGTTGAACACTGTCCCCTGTGTTGCAACATAGAAAATGATAGGCACCCACTCCAATTTGAAGCTTCTATCATGGGCCCTCCCGAAAATCCTGTTCAACATCAGGCAATGAACTTGTAAGGGGTTCTTAGACTTGCAGTGCCATATTCTCTGGCTGGACTAGTTCTAAAGTTCTTGCCTAGCATGAGCATCCTATTTAGTGTCTCGACTAGGTCCATTCTGATTTCCTTCAGCCAGTCCTCATTCAAGTACACCTATGCTTTTGGTAAGTGGTAGGCCAGTGCCACATACCCAGGGCTATAAGAAGCATAACCCTATTTGTCAACATTTTCCATAATCATGGTGGTTACATCTGCCCTGTGTAGAATCCACCCAATCACCTCTGAGCATGGAAAGAGCTCAGGTCTAGTGGCAATTTTCATCAAGGAAGATCTCTCTATATTGGCATAGATGGTTTCTTCTTCAAAGCCTATGTCAGGTACTTCTCGACGGGTTATTAATCTGTAAATTCCCCCCCATTCATATTTGGGTTACACACCAACTATGCATTTGGTGTCCTCGTAGGTGTATTCTACTCTGGTAACTATTTCAACTTTGGGTTCCTCTTCTACCATGGGGGCCTTCTTCTTTTGACATTTAAACATCTTGGATTCTGAGGATTTTCCTTGTCATGTATAGAAATTGCTTTTAGGTTTTGTTGGATCATTACTAGATAACATTCAAAATGGAAGCAACTGTATAGCATTTTACCTCATCTATGCTAAACATGAGTGTAGCTATGAAGAATAAACAACAATGCTCAAAAACCAAGTGTTCTCGTATAAAAATATTCTACAGAAAAAGCTAAAACCAGCTCTCGCCCAACATTTGCAGATTTAAATTAGAAAATCACAGGTTTTCTAAAACGACGAAAATCCTCCTACTCTCGTCAACAAGAACACAGTCTCGAAACCCCCTCTCGGCGCTACGACCTAAATGCTACGCAGAAGAAAGAGTTTCCAAGACTCAAGTGAGGACGCTGCAAGTGGTAGCACACTAGCAGATAAGGGGAAGCTACTTGCTATAAAATGCTCACTTCACGATCTGAATAGGTAATGCATTTCGGAACCTAAAATGGGTCAGGGTTCATACTCGAGCTTGAACAGTATCAACCTAAGAGGGAAGTAAAATAACATCGCAGTCCTAGTTCGTGAAGACGAGGGTGACCGAACTATGGAACCAGACTCACGGCATCTTGGACGAAAACCATGAAACACCCTCCCTGGACGGCCAAACACAGACTGGGGGAAACTGGTGCAAACAGCGTAATGGCTGTCTGCACCGGCTTTCCCAGCAGTCGAGTGCAGTCTACAGTTGCAACACTACCTTAGACATTAATTAATCCATTTTTGTCTTATTTTCCCAGGTCTTATTTGCCTAGTTTCCAATATTTCATTTTATGCAAGTTGTCTTCCACATGTCCTAGAAGTCAAACTTGCAAAAACTAAGTCATGGAGCACTTGGGAAACCTCCTGGAATCCATATTTAGCATATCTGCTTTATTCTAGATCCTCCTTAGTGCATGTCTGCTTTTTCTGCTTTATTGCCTGCTTTACTGAGTTTTATGGCAAAAGGGAAAGTAAGAATAGGTGCAGTTGACTTGTTTTTTGCCCTCATCATCCTCCATTCTTTTCTCCTAATAAAAGCATGTATGATTTGTCTTTCCATCACCTATTAGATTTCCTACTTTCCTTTTCCAATTCGTGAGCTCCTAGGAATATTTGGAAACTGCTTTATGCACCTATGGGGGATTTGACTAGATTTAGTAAGCCTGCTTTTGACTATTTTGAATGGCATCCTTATGCATTCAAATATCTCATGTAATTATTTATTGCAGTAGCCTATGACTTCACAAGTTTGGATATTGTACACTTATTCAATACAGATTAGTGTTATGCTCCAATTTTAGTCTCCTTTGTGTGTAAATTTGCATGTTTGATTAGTAATTTTGTGAGTGCAATTGATCTATCACCTGGGTTCAATTTACACATGGTATCAAAGCCTTTGTAGATCAATTTCTCTCCTTCCATATTGCGATTGCATGTTTGACATCTTGACTGGGAGCGATTCTGCTGACTGAAGGGACAATTTCTGAGATATGGATCAATCTCAGAAGATCATCTTGACTCCATTTAATTTCTTTGAATGGAAAGCAGAGATGGAGATACTGTTGAGAGAGAAATGTCTCTACAGGGTGACTATGGAAACTGAAGCAGATCCCAATGCAGCTGTAGAGAAAATTAAATGGCACAACAGGAGGGATGAGGCTTATGGTCTCTTGTGTCTGAGCATATCTAGAGACCTCCTCTTCCATCTTGATGGATTGACATCACCAAATGAATTATGGGAGAATATTGTAGAGATTTTTGGTAAGACAGATGAGATGAGAGGAAATCAAATCGAGAATGAATTGATCTCCTTGAGTCCTAGCAGCTTTGAATCCCTGCAACTCTACTTTTCCAAGTTTAAATCCCTTGTTTTGCAGCTAAAACAATGTGGAATTGAAAAGAAGGAGGAGCAACTAGTTTTGGCCATACTCTCGAAGCTTGGCCCTTACTATTCAGTGTTTATTTCGACCTTCCATGCCACCAAGTTGACATATCGAGCCTGGAAGATGCCTAATCTTACAGAGTTCACAAAATCCCTGACACAAGAACAAGATAAATTGGTGATGATGGGCACCATCAAACCTTCCAAAGACCAAGCTCTGGTTGCTGGATATTCGGGGGTGGATTCAAAAGGCAAGAAGAAACCTAAGAAGCCACATGAGTAGAAGAGAGACAAGAACAAGTCTTAGGAGGAGCCCCAAGGCTCCAAGAAGAACTTCCAAAAGAAGAAGAACAAAGGAGAAATGAGCAATTGTGCATACTGCAGTAAGGGATTTCATCCTGAAAGCTCCTGCATGAAGAAGCAAATTGACATGCTGACCCAAATCCCGTAGAATAATAACATCTCCCTTCCTGATAGCTCAAAGAAGAGGGAAGGAGGATCAAATTCAGAAGACAGAGAGAGAGTTCATGCATTGGTTGCTGGCACATCAAGCTCACCTAGCTTCATCATAGACTCTGGAGCTTCAATACATATGGTTTCGACCAAGGAGGCATTCTCCTCTCTTGAAATGTCGAAAGGTCCACCAATGGTGCTGGGAGATGACTCTCTCACTGACTGTTTGGGCAAAGGAAGGATTGATCTTGACCATGGTAAGTTCAGCAATGTATTGTATGTTCCAGGTCTTGAATCTAACCTCTTGTCAGTGTATTAGATGGCCCGCAGAGGGTCTCTAGAGACGGTCATATTCTCCCCTGATGGTGTTGATATCATGGAGATCCCGAGTGGTAAATTCATTGCAAAAGGATTTGTAGATCAAACTTTGAAGGTATACTGGTTTTCACATTTTCTACCCTACTCAAACCCCTTTACTCTTCTGATTCATGCTAATGAGGCAAGAAAGCTTTGGCATGAAATATTTTTCCATATTAACTATAAGTATCTTTCTGATCTAAGTGGAAAAGAAATGGTTATAGGGCTACCAAAGATTAAGTTTTCCAAGGGAGTCTGTCAAGGTTGTGTCCTAGGAAAACACCCAGAACATAAATATGAGAGAGCTAGTCATGAGAGAACCTCTGCACCTCTTGAGTTGATCCATAGTGATGTTGCTGGTACATTCCCTCATATTTCAATGAGTTAGGCCAAATATGCATTAACTTTCATAGATTAATTTTCCAGGTACTATTGGGTTTACTTCCTGAAGCATAAGTCTAAAGTTTTTTGCCTCTTCAAAGTCTTTAACGCTTTGGTTGAAAACTAGTCTGGGAGGAAACTCAATATCCTCAGATTTGACAATGGTGGTGAGTATGTCATGTCTGATTTCATTCAATATTGTGGAGATGTAGGTATTCAGATGCAGCATTGAATCCCTTACACACCACAACAAAATGGTCTTGCTGAGGGAAAGAACAGATCACTGAAAGAGATGGCAACCTCTATGTTGGAGGCTGAGACTTTGCCACCAAATTTTTGGGCTGAGGGTATAAAATATGCATCTTATATCCAGAATAGGGTGCCTCATAAATATCTTGATGGTATGACTCCTTTCGAAGCATGGAGTGGGCACAAGCTAGATGTGACCCATTTTAGGATTTTTGGCTCAAGGGCTTGGGATAGAATTCCAACAGAAAAGAGGAAGGATTTACAGCCCCAAAGCAAGAGTGTCTATTTGTTGGGTACTCTGAATATTCAAAAGGGTACAAGCTGATCAATTTGAGCACAAACAAATCCTTCATTGAAAGGAGTGTTCAGTTCCAAGAAGAGCCTTTAGCAGCAGTTGAAGTTGGAGAGTCTTCTTCACCACCAGAACCATTGAATGTAAGTGAAGAGACAAATGAGTTTGTTGAATCTGATATGTCTAATAATAATGATTTAATTTCATATCCTAACAGTCCTACAAGACCAAAATGGACAGCAAATACCATTCATGTAGCTGGGGAACTAGCTGGAAATCCTAGTGATCCTAGGAGGACTAGATCGCAATTTGAGAGTGCCCTGAGCATGAAAGACCCTTTGTTTGCAGAGAAATGCTATATGATGGTTGAATTAGACCCATATACATATGAATATGCATCACATGATCCAATATGGAAAGCAGCCATGAAAGAAGAATTCATCTCACTCCAGAAGAACAACACTTCGGAGCTGGTTGATCTCCCCCCAGGGAGGAAGCTAGTTCAATGTAAGTGGGTTTTCAAAAATAATTTTTCTGCTAATGGTTAACCTTTGAAATATAAGGAAATATTGGTATCCAAGGGAAACTCATAGGTACATGGTATTTACTACAATGAGACCTTTGCACCAGTGGCAAACATGGACTCCATCAGGCTAGCCTTAGCCATTACAGCTTCGAAGCAGTGGGAGGTACATCACATGGATGTGAAGTGTGCTTTCCTGAATGGAGACATTACTAAGGATATTTACATGCAGCAGCATCAAGTGTTTGTTACTAATCCCTCTTTTGTGTGTAGGCTAAAGAAATCATTGTATGGGCTTAAGCAAGCCCCCAGGGCTTGGTATGCCAAGATTGATGGCTTTCTGCTGTCATTGAGTTTTGTTCAATGCAAGTATGATCCAAATGTATATTTGAAGCTGATCCATGTTTCTTTGATGATTATTGTCTTGTATGTGGATGACCTTTTGATTACAGGAATATCAAAGAAAGAAATTGCCTCCTTGAAGGATGCAATGAACCATGCATTTTCTATGACTGATTTGGGGTTGTTGAGCCAACTTTTGGGTCTCGAAATTGCTCAATCCCAACATGGAATAAAATTACATCATTCCAAGTATGCTTTGGATTTTCTGAACAAGTTCAACATGAAATATTGCAAGCCAAGCAAGACTCCCTTCCTTTCAGGAGTTAAGCTTGAAAAAGCAGGTTCTTCTCCTATGGTAGATAGTACACTGTATAGACAACTGATTGGGTGTTTGTTGTACCTTACACACACTCAAACTGATATTTGTTATGCAGTAATTGTGGCTTCAAGATACATGGATCAGCCTCATGAGATCCATTGGAGAGCAGCCAAAAGGACCCTTAACTTTGTTCAGGGAACAAGAACTCATGGGATCTTCTACAAAGCTAAATCTGATCTTGATTTGATTGGGTTTACTGACAGTGATTGGGCATGTGACAACACAGATTGAAAGTCAACATCAGGATATGTGTTCATGATTTCTGAAGGACCAATCAGCTGGTTAAGGAAGAAACAGAGTGCCATTGCACTCTCATCTACAGAAGCAAAGTACAGAGGAGTTGTAAATGCAGCAACTCAATGTTTATGGTTGCAGGGGTTACTTGGTGAATGTGGCTTCGAATCAGAGTTCTCAATTGTTATATATTGCGATAATCAGAGCACCATTCAAATCTGAAATGATCTAGTTCATAGACAAAGAACCAAACACATTGAGATCCATATGCACTACTTCAGACAGCTTGTGCATGATGGCACCATTCACCTACTCTTCTGTGCATCTTCAAGACAAGTAGCTGACATCTTCACCAAAGTTTTTTGTGAGAATACATTCAGCAATCTCAAATCATTGTTGGGAATTTCTGATCATGCTATGAAGCATGATTGATGATAATATTTTCAAATTTTTTTTACTGTCCATGTTTAAGGGAGGATTTTCCCACTGGGTTTTTGCCCTTTTCCTTGGTTAAATGGACATGCAGTATGTAAAGGGTGACTAAGCCTTGTTCATAGGCCCTATATTTTTATAATATTTACTCATAAGTCAGGCTTAAAGGGGGGTGTTAGAATAATCAACCCATAGTTAGCTACCTTAGACATTAATTAATCCATTTTTGTCTTATTTTCCTAGTTTCCAATATTCCACTCTATGCAAGTTGTCTTCCACATGTCCTAGAAGTCAAAATTGCTAAAAATGAGTCATGGAGTGCTTGGGAAACCTCCTAGAAACCATATTTAGCATATCTGCTTTATTCCAGATCCTCCCTAGCGCATGTCTAATTTTTCTGCTTTATTGCCTGCTTTACTGAGTTTTATGGCAAAAGGGAAAGTAAGACTAGGTGCAGTTAACTTGTTTTTTTCCCTCATCATCCTCTGTTCTTTTATCCTAATAAAAACATGTATGAGTTGTCTTTCCATCACCTATTAGCTTACCTACTTGACTTTTCCAATTTGTGAGCTCCTAGGTAGATTTGGAAACTGCTTTATGCACCTATGGGGGATTTGACTAGATTTAGTAAGCCTGCTTTTGACTATTTTGAATGGAATCCTTATGCATTCGAATATCTCATGTAATTATTTATTGCAGTATCCTATGACTTCACAAGGTTGGCTATTGTACACTTATTCAATAAATATTAGTGTTATGCTCCAATTTAAGTCTCATTTGTGTGTAAATTTTCATGTTTGATTAGTAATTTTGCGAGTACAATTGATCTATCAACTGTGTTCAATTTCCACATTATTCTCCACAACCCCTGAATAGTACTGGAAGGGAGGTTAGGGACTAAGGGACTGTGTAGCAGAGAAGGGACTAATTTCCTGGTGTTGGGTGTGTGTGTGGGTGTCTTAGAAGTCAGGTTAGTTCTGGCCTAGGTGTCCTTAGCTCTTCAATGAACTCACCAACTTAGCATTCATCTTTTCCTAGATCTCGATGGCCTGATAAACCCTACTATTTTGTCTTGGATGATTTGTGTATCCTTGTCTACGTGTAAGCATGCTTGTTCCTTATTCCTTGAGGAAATCATTCCCAGCTCGGGGGTGGCAGCGTTGCTGAGAGATTAAGGAGCAGGCTGGGCTATGGTTGGGTGGAATGTTGCAGCGACGTAGCTGGTTATAGGAGGATTTCTTTATAAGATAAGTATTCTTGACTATTTCATTTCTGCAATCATATTTACTGTTAATGAATTATGATGAACATGTTGAATTTTGGAATGTAAGGTTTTGCTTTTGTTGTATGTTAAACAATTATGCATCTCTGCATGTTTTTACTTCCAAGCATTTTATTTCAGTTTATATGTATGTAAAACTTCATAAGGCTAGTTTCCCAGATGGTTAGTGTATGGTAGCATCCTCTTCATCGGTCTGAGGGTCAGGGACGTTACAGAGTGGTATCATAGCTAATGTTGCAGCATGGGCCTGAAGGGGCTATGAAGAATCAGCTAGCAGAGGAAGGTTTCCCTCTACCCAACAGAAATCAAAGGAAATATGTGCATGACAAGAGAATTTTGAAAAATTCCTCTAAGTGTTGATATCATCGGATCATTGGAGGAGTTAGTTTGAAGCCCCGCCGATGCATCGGATCACCTAAGCGGAAGGCCACCCTACAGGAACCACGGGATAAAAATTTTGGAAATTTTTCTAAGTGTCCAAACTGTCAGCTCGTTGGAAGACTTAGTGGGAAGATCCTCCAATGCAATGGAAGTTTTAGTCAGAAGACCCTCCAATATAGGCCACAGGCGGATGGCGAAAGAATTTGTTTTTCCAAAATCTTGACTAAGTGTCGAAATCATCGGAAGCCATTAGCTGCCAATCACTGAAACATCGACGCATTTAGATGGAAGGGCTTCTGATGCCACCGGAGGAAGAAAGATGATGAAAGCGTCGATACGTCGGCTCAGTTTAAGCTAAATATCGCCGAAACGGCAGTGCAATTAGAAGGAAAAACTCCCAATACCACCGTCAACGAAAATTAGGTGATGGAATAGCCGACACAGTGGCGGTAAGAAAAAGAAAATTTTTGAAAATTTTGAAAAAATTTGAAGTGTGAGATCATCAGCTCAGCTTAGATAAAACATCGAATGAAACTAGTAGATGGAACTGCCGAAACATCAGCTCATTTAGTTGAAATGTTGTTCGATACATACCATCAGTGACAGCAAGAGATAGAAGAAGGGAGAGCTAATGGAGTGGTGGGGAAAGAAAGTTGAAGAGAGAGTTGATGAAGCAACTAGAAAAGCTCGAAGGCGCCGCAATGACGGCGGAAAATAGATGATGAAGACACCACAACGGCGGTGGAAGGTAGATGATGAAGGTGCCACAACTGCAGTGAAAGGAAGTTGAAGTAGTCGCCGACACATCGGGAGAAATAAGCCGACGAGAAGAAATTTTTTGAAAAAGAAAAAAAATTGTCTAAGTGCCGAAATCGTCGGAAGTCTTCAGATAAAGACCGCTAAAACTTCAGCTCACTTAGATGGAAATACTTCCAATGCGGTGAAAAGGAAGAAGAAAAGTTTTTTTCCTAAAATTTTTGAAGTGTCAGACCATCAGAAGTTGATCGGTGATGCTGAGTCGCAGTTTCGGTCGGGATCTCCTGAAGGATGCCGAAACATTGGCGAGAGTTAGTGGATGGAGCAGCCGATGCGGTGGAGAACTCCTGAGGGATGCCGAGACGTCATGAGAGTTTAGTCGATCGGGAAGCCGACGCGAGGGCAGGAGAAAGAAGAAGTTTTGCTAAAGTGTTAAAAGTGTCGAAGACTTTTAGCGGATGGAGCGGCCGATGCGGTGGTAGATGAGGAAAGAAAATTTTCCAAAAAATTTTCTAAGTATTAAAACGTCGGAAAACTTTAGATGATGGGGCCGTCGACACATCGAAAAATTTTAGTTGATGGGACTATCGACATGTTAGAAAAAGTTAGTTGTTTGAACCGCCGACATGTCGGAATCCAGAGGAAGATCGGCCCGAAACATCGGAAAAAATTAGTTGTTTGGATAGCCGATGAACAACGAAAAAATTTAGCTGTTTGGACAGCCGAAACATCGGAAGCTTAGTCAACTAAGGATCTGATACGTCGAAAAATTAGTTTGGAAGAGACCCGATTTGATGAAGGAAATTTTGAGTTTTTCAAATGGGATTTCTCAGTAGATTTCAGTGGCTTCTCAGTGGGATTCTTAGCAGTTTCCAGTGGATTTTCAAGGCTGAAAAGGAAGAAATTCTAGGTGGCTGAGGTTGACATTTCAGACCAGAATACAGTTGTAAATTAGGTGAAAATCACAATTTTATAAGTGGTGTGATTTTCACACCCAAAGTCAGAATGGAGCATGTGGATAGAAATTGGAAATCTTATCCAGTAGGGAACAAGCGAGAATCATCGGAGTGGAATGCGGAGCAGAAAAGTACTAGTGGTTGTTTGAAAAAAAAAAATGTGTTGTTGTCAATATGGACAAATCCGATAATTGCATGCCTAGAGATAGCAAAGACCATGAAGTCGAACCAGCTATTATGCAGAAGAGGAATTCCAGGCAAAGATGATGGTTTTGAAAAGGAAAACACCTTAAACCCTGTCTTGCTAACTATATTCATATTTTATAAGCTTGTGTACATAGAAATTATGGCATGGGGATGCTGAAAATGCATGGGGATATGTTTGCGTGCATAGGATATTACATATTGGTAAAAATAGTGAGAATTATACATTTATAATGAACCACTAATGGTAAATATTTCATTGGTGTTTGAACTAGTGGAAAAACCAACGACAACATGAGCATGGATGAATATGTTGTTGATGCCGATGAATGCGACCAGCAACCCTATGGAGAAAGGGATAAGGCAACAAATCCAGGATCAAAAGTTGGTGAGAGAATTCTGCAATCTCCTGCAAGAGATCAACTAAACTGGTAATGTCAAGGGTGTAAGTAGGATCCATGCAGGTAATGGTTTAATTATGACAATTGCATGGAGTGTTGAAGGAAAGAGATCTCAAACCCTGTGGCTATTTAGAAGTTTACCCTACATTCAGATAGAAATGTATCATGCATGTATATGTTATTACGAGCTTAGTAATCCAAAGAAAGTGAGTATTGGTGGTCTTGATTATGGTAGGGCATCCTATATGAGGTAGTCACGGGTAGGCCATAGTATGTTTGAATGCATAGTATTCCTAAATCAATACAAGGTAGCATTGAGTGAATATGCATTAGGAGATTTTATGAATCTTGTAGTATGCATTGAATGGATGCAGATGAAAAGTTTGAGTAAATGTTGTAAATATGCATACATAAGTGTGGGTGCAAATGTTGTAATGCATTTCATGAATGCATCAAGATAATGCATGTGTTATTATGACTAACCAATGGCTGAAATGATGAATTGATGATAATTCTAGAATCCTTTCAAGAGCTATTATGAATGCAGAATAGTAAGTGAATGAAGAGGGTAGTCATGATCGATTGGTTGCCAGAATGCTCTATGGAAGGGAATGGTGGTACAAATAATATGCATGTGAAGTAGGGAATATCTAAACATTTCATTTAAATTGCATAAATGATGTGACTATACCTTGCAATTTTAGTATGATAATGATTCACGAAAAGTAAATGAGTTTTGGTGATATCAATATGCTAACAATTGGAAGTATTTGAATTCTATAATTCTCAAAATGCTTCAGTGATTTTTGCAGCAATGAAAAAGTTATATGCATCAAGACTTACCAAGTGTTTTGCTTATTGAAGTTCAGGTTTCAGGTAGATTGTTTGGGGCAGGGAAATGTGGGTAAGACCATGACAAAGGCTGAAATCTACCATGTGAAAGAGCCAAACCTCATGAGAAGAATCTCATGGCTGTGAATTAGTTTGTATGTAGGATGGGTTGCCAATTTGAACTTGTAAATTTCAGATTTGAGAAATTGCTGACAACTACTAATCACTATTGGCTTGCATAGAATTGTGTCGGGAGGATGTGTTGTAAGTGGATGTTCATGTTATGCTAGTAAGCATAAAATTATAATGGGAATAGTGGTGCTGCTTACAAGAGACCAACAAATGAGGATCACCTCATTGCTAAGCAAATCAATTTCTGTAGTAGACAGAGTTGCAAATTCATATTGAATTTAATTACTAATGCCATTTCTTGGCTATGGAACAATCAAATTTTGATTGTATTAGTAGATAATGATTGAATGTTTGGCTACTTGACGAATGTGACAGGGGTACACATTGCAGGAAGACCATGTGTGATGTCCTGCAAGAGCCAAACTTCATGGGGAAGTTTCCCCTATCTTGGAAATGGGTTTCAGGTGAAACTCCATTGGACATTTTGGAAATGTCCCATCTGCACTACATGTTTGGTAAGAAACATGAGTGAGATGGTATACATTATGTTAGTAATACATGTGTGGGATATGGAATGTAAAAAGGATTTGGGATGGCAAACCAAGGGACTATGAACTCAGATAAGGGAGCCCCTTGCATTCTTCCTTAACGAAGGAATACTGCATCGGCAAATGGCTAAGTGTTCTGTGACCCTAGCTAAGAATATGCATGTCAAATTGTTAAATTCAATATGCAGAGCATGTTTTGATTTTATTTCCATTATGACAAATTGCTTGAGCATGAATAGGGCTTACATGGCTCACATCAGAAAGGGGTGCACACTTTCTCGATGTCGGGTCATGAAAGGGTTTTCAATATTGATTACACCCTAGGGAGTGGATGTACTCCTGCTGTTTCAATACTTGATAGTAAATTATATGAAATATGATTACATTTTTAGAGCAATAAGGCTGATGATTTTATTTATATTGCTTGTGTTAACAGGCTAAACAAATGCAGTTTGGTGTTGCACACTAAAGAGAAAAGACAAATGGTTGTTGTGAGGGGTTGCAGAGTAAGGGTTATTGTTGATATAAGTGTATGCATTATTGTTGATATAAGTGTATGTATTATTGTTGTTATAAGTGTATGAATTATTGTTGATATAAGTGTATGTATTATTGTTGGTATAAGTGTATGTATGGATGTTGTGGAGATTGTGGGGATTTGATGAGGTGTTGTGAAGGTGTTGCTGAAATAGGGCTGTTATATGCTTGGGGATCCATAGTAGATCCTGGACCTGGAAATGGTCATGGTGAAGTTTCCTTCCCAATTGGCGTGAAGGTGTACTGGAAGGAGATGTTGGTTTGTTATATGCCTAGGGATCCATGGTAGATCCTAGACCTGGAAATGGTCGTGGTAAAGTTCCAAGCCCATTCAGCGTGAAGGTTTACTGGCTGGCCATTAATTATTTGATGTTGTCGAGCAGCCTGCGTGCTGACCTAACATCCAAGTCCATAGGAAATCCCAAGGCCTGTAGAGTGAAGCAGGACCCTGTGGACCAGAGAGGAAATGCACAATATAGATAAGTATTGGATTATCTTGTAGTTTCTTGCCTATGAATATACATCTGTATATGATTTTGTTATGATATTCTAAGATCTTGTTTAAGAGATAAAAACCGATGAGAATAAACTAAACATGTGAATCTATTCAATGTTTGAATATAGGTATCGATGGGAGCGAGGACTATTGTTAGTTTTTCAACTTTAAGCTAGGATTATTAGGATCTTTAACTGATAGAATAACAAGTACATCAATAAAACACAAGAGACAATGAACACAGTGTTTTTCCTTGGGGAAACCATAAATGGAGAAAACCCCACAACTTCCTTAGAGATAGAATCAGCACCAAAATAGTAAAAGCCCAAAACAATAAGTGACCTCCCCACAGCAATAATCTTCTTCTTGTCTAGCCCCAGTGTCTTCTCCTTCCTCAACTATGCGCTACACTTGAGTGTGTATGAGTTGTGTGATAAATAGAGACTCCAATTCTCTATTTATACTAATCTCGACATGACTAAAGCCATACCAGGGCCGACCTCTACTAGGAGAGTCTAATAACCCTAGTTCCCTGAAACTACAGGGACTTTAACCCTTAGACAATTGAAGGGTTACCTACTATTAACACTCAGAATGTACCCAGGTTGTGAAAGGTAGATCCCAAGGTAACAACAAAAACCACTTTAGAATATATTTCTGACCTAATACAGTCAGAGAGGGATCTCTCACTATTTACAAAGTTTTTATACTTAAGATATTCAATCAAAGACAATCAGAAGGTCAAATTTCTGGTGGGACAAAAAGGACAAGTTTGTTTTAAAAGACTTGGTAGGACAATCATGGAGGAGACCATTGGGAAATTGAGTCAACAATCAGATTTAAAATAGGTTGTAGGAGGTAGGGTTTTGAAGGTTTATGATCAGAGGCAAGGTAGGCACCATTTCCTCAATCTTGAGGTATTAGCAGGTTGATTAGTAGACAAAGGGAGACATACCATCAAATAGAGCACCTAACTAGGGTGAATTCTGCAAGACTTTAGAAGAAAATATTTTGAAAATGCTTGAACAATGGACCTAGAGCATGCATGATGAGTTCTAGACCATAAACACTAATGCTGAAGCATGAAAGAAAATACAAAATGGAGTGGCAAACAAGATAAATAGTCACATAAAGAAATTACTTACTGAAGAAAAAGATGGCACAAGAATCTCTGTCATGAAAAAGGTTTTACATTCCTCCTCTAAAAATTTCATTCATTTACTGAAAACGTAAATCCATTACAATTTAGAGTCTCTCTTCTCTTTAAAATCCCCCTAAAACTATCAATTACATTATAATTTATATAATAATAACCTATACCTAACCTTGATTTCAAAACCTAACTGAGCTCTAAAAATAGAAACAGTTACAACAATGTTTCTCCTGCATATCTCTAATGGTGATAGCTGTGTGAAATATGGGAGAGGTTTTTATAATTGCAAATGTTCCTGAAAAAACCCATGTCTTTATTGCTCTAAAATCATCTCAATCTCCTCGAAATATTCCTTTGAAACTGATGACGCAGATAATAAAATTATAGATTTCTGGAAAATGACTTGTGACAATATTTTAAATTCTCCCAACTTGTAATTACTGTGTAAAAAATGAAAGAGGGTTTTGATTATAGGAATGTTAGGAATAAAAACCTCTCTCGTTTTTGTAAAATTAAATTTCATTTGTCCAAAATAGTTCTTTGAATTTGATGGCTGAAATAGTCCTTTGGAAAACATGAAAATGGCCTGTACAACTGACTTTGTTTCTACTAAACCATAGCACCTGTGTAAAAAATGAAAGAGGTTATTGTGGATAGTTATGTTTTCAAGAAAATACTCTCTCACTTTCTCAAAATTCATCTTAATTTGATGTAAACAATTATTTGAATTTGATGACTAGAAGAGTTATTTTGAAATCTAAATATTTTCCCTCTAAAGATGACTTTGATTCTCCCAATATATAGCACCTGGGTAAAAAATGAGAGAGGTTATTGTAGATAATAATGATATTATGAAAAACCTCTTCATTTTTCAAAAAGTCTTCTTTGTTTGCTGGAAACAGGTCTTTGAATGAAATGACTAAAACAATCATTTTCAAAAAAAATATGCTAAGTTGCTTCTAAACCTTGAATTGTTTAACTGTAATTCATAAACAGAGAACATATAGCATCTATCCTTGTAAGATCATCTATTGTAAGAGCAATCCCATGAATTGATTTATCAAGGTAGCCATATTTGTTAATAGTGCCTCCAAACACTTGAATAATCCCAAGCTTTGGCACACTCTCCATTGTAAATTCTATTTGTAAGACTTTAAACACATAACAATACCTTCACGAATGTTCTCACTGTATATATTTCTGCAACACTTCTGAGCTGATGTTCTTTTTGGGCTTCCCTTCTGCATTGTTGAGTGGTGGATTCCCTTTTCTTACTCTATTAAAATCAATTTCCAGCTCCTTGATCAGATTCTTTATCTTTGCTATTTTCCCTGTGATTGTAAACATGTAAAAGTTGACGTTGGAAATATGGCCGACTGTCTCCTTCCTTTCGTGCGCAACACACAAATGAAATTATTTTTTAAAAACCAAGTCAACTTTATCTTTACATAATGGTCTATTCCGGAGCCTCCACTAAGTTGTTTTTCCCAAACTACTTTTCTCTGCGGAATTCACCAAAAGTTACTACGTGGAAAGTGGTTTAAATTCCGCTACCACCTTTCCAATTTAACCAGCTCACAACTTTACTCTCCGAAAACACTAACACCCGTTGATGAGTTTTCATTTTTTACATTAGCCGTTGGATTATTATATGTGCTAGTGGTTTGATTATACCTTAAGAAAGGTAGTAGATCTTGTTTAGCGCTTAAACCTTCATTAAGACTTGGTTTGGTGAATAAGAGGCAGCTTTTTTACTTTGGAAAAAATATCCAAAACTATATAAATTTGAATATAAATAAAATAATAGGTTTATAAAACCCATTTTATAAATTTCATTCGAAAGTTAATAAAAAATTTTGCCCAACTTGTGATAAAATTATTTTTCTTTTTACCTACAATTCTTTTAACTTCTCTTCTTTGCCAACTTGGAAATAACTTAATGAGAAAACTTTGGAAACCAACTCAATCACCCATGAAAACTTAAAATTTTGAAGGCAATTAGACCAATTCCGACAAAAATAAATTTAGTGCTGACACCCACAATGACTTGACATGACTTATTTACATTATTGATCCTCCTGATCGAAACATCAGGGCATGACAACATGACTCAATTACGTTATAGATACATCCCAGAATAAAAATCAGGTTACAACATATAAGATACATAGATGAATACATTCTGAAGTTACAAATACATCAACACTCCCTCTTAACTAGGAAGGTATTCTTTCGACACAATTTTTAGTACTGGTCTTCTTCTCTGTATTAGCTGGATCATCTCATCATCTGCATCTCAAGTCTTTTGAGTCTTCAAGTCATCTTCATATTCGAATCTAGGTCTTTTCTCGATCTGGATCATCATGGGACATCATCACTGGATCTGGATCATCACTCGATCTGGATCATCACTCGGCATCATTACTGGATCTGGATCATCACTGTTGGGTCATCATCACTGGATCTCAATCATCACTCAATCTGGATCATCACTGGCAATCATCACTGGATCTCGATCATCACTCGATCTGGATCATCACTGACAATAATCATTGGATCTGGAACATCACGGGTGTTATCTCATGATTCTTCTCGTCACTAGAAGTTCTACAAAGCCAGCCCTTTTTCATGCTGGTTGTAGGCCTAGCCTCCATGTAGGTCTTCTTCAGTGCTTTATTATACCAAAATCCTGTCACATCATGTGATAAGACCTTTGACATACCTACTTGCCCTGAATCCCAGCTTCTGGAGTGAAGACTAGATGGTTTCTTATTAGTCTATCATACAAATTCACAGCACTGCTCATCCTCCCTTATCCAAGAGCGGTACCCCTGTTCGCACTACTTTTCATCGGTTGTCCACAAGCGGTGCCACTACCTGTCACCCTTGGTCCATAGGCAGTTATTACTAGAACCGCTCTATCATAGAAGGAGAAGCGCGATACCCTGGGTAAAAGTAGAAAAAGAGAAGTTTCTCGAGGCTTCTAGATGATAAGCCTCAAGATATCCCTTATCCCTACTACTATGGGTTGGTTGAGCTCGAGATCCCTCATCCTAGGATCTTAGAGGCCACCTCACCCACTAATTTCTCAACCATATCTATCCATTAAATCCCTATATATATGAGCTCATAGCCATGGTTGGGAGAGAACATGGAAGGTATTGTTATGCTATTGGACTGACTCTTGGCCCAAGATCATTTGGAGAGAGCATAGAGAGCTAGATTCAGAGCTTTTGGGGATGAAGAGCTAGTTTCATAGAGATGCATGTCAACACTAAGGCTTGGTTGTAAACTTCTTCATATTTATAATGCAAGTTGATTTTCTGTCCCATATATATTGTTGATGTTTTATTTTAGATATATGTTGCTAGATTCCTTAATCACTAGCATAGATTAGTAGATCATACTCTGGTTGCTTTGATCTGTTTCATGTGGAACTCTTTTGCAGGTACCCAGGTGAACTATCAAGGCCTTGTATTCCAGATATCTACGACGTCTAGGGGGAGTTATCAACCTCTATAATCTATTTGTTCTAGATCTTAACCATTCGGACCAGCGAAACACCTTGCTGTCCACAGGAGGTGAAATATTCCGATCAACAAATATGGTGACTCCCGGAGTAGTTGTATTCAGTTGTTCTGATCGTCCTCAGTATGCAACTCTTGTCCAAATCCAGGCTTCATTTTTTTCAACTCTTTTTAGTCAGATCTACTTTCTGATTTGTATTATTTGGGTTTGAAATTTCCAGATCTATTCAGATCTGAGTCATTTTAGTCTTTTATGCTCTGTTTCCATACTCAATTCAATAGTATTTGCCCTGATCTGGTCTTTTACTGAATTTATCTCTCGTTCTCCTTGTGTTTGGATTTTTTACAGGGAGCCACACATGTTCTATAGGTAAGGAGCGGTGCCACCGCCTGTGTCTAGTTAGCAGCTCACGGTGCCACCGCCTGAATCCAGTGAGCAAGGAGCGGTTCTGCCTCAAAACTGTCTGTCAGCAGATTCATCTACACGGTTCCAGGTAGGCCTTGTTCTGGACTTTGTATTTTCATTTTTGTGTGTTTTTGGCTTACTCTTTGATGAAAATGAAGTGTGTTTTTGAAAAAAAATGGGCCATGAATTGTGTATTCTGTAGTCGCTTTGATTGTTGTATTCTTTTTGCATTCAAAGAGAGTTTGTGTTTCTTCCATTGGATTTTGCATTATTTTCTTTGCTTGAAACCTTTTTCTCTTTTCTGTAGATATTATTCATTGGGGTTGGAAAATATACATTTCATTTTTGTGAGTAAGTTTTTGGTTTTTTTTGGACTTAATGCATGAGTGATCCATGTTGTTTCGAGTCTTTCTTTTCTTGGGTGATTCTTGTTTCCTTTTGCATGCTGATTCTTTCAGTGCTTGGTAGGAAAGATTGGTTCTTTGTTTCCTTGTCTATTTCAAAGAGAATTTTTAGTTTTCTCTCTCCTTTGCTTTATTTGCAAGCATGTTAATCGATTTTCTTCTTGTTTTGTGCATGATTGTTTGAAATTCTAGATCCTACTTTCATTGAGAAGAAATATTTGTTTTCAGCTTTGCGTGCATTAGAGTTAGATTTGTTTGGAAACGTTAATGAAATCATCTTTCCATTGAGTTTTCATGCATCTTTTTCAAACATGAAAAGATAAGAAACATTTTGATTTATGTTATATGTTCTCTAGATATCTTTCTTATTTGCTTTGAAGATTGTTTGGGGTGCATTGATATTTTACTTTTCGTTTGGAAAGGTAGAATTGCATTTGCATTTGGGTGTGCATTTTTTGGAAGAAAAGTAAATCTCTCTCCCTCTCTTAGGTAGAATTTCATTGAAGAGGAAAACTTGCATTATCATATAGATCAGTGTCCATCTTCTTTAATTTCAAGTTTTCACTCCATGGTTCCACCTAAATGCACAAGATAAAATTAACGGTAGTACTAGGTTAAAATTTTTAGCAATTTGAGTGATAAGTTAGAGACGTGTTCGGGCGTCGTTAAGCATAGGAGCTGTCATTATTTGTCAGCATTATATTCCAAAACTCACGTGGTTCTTCCACATACCGTTAGTATATCGAACGACCTTTCATGTACCCTTGACGTATATATAAAGGTACTTCACGTACTTGATTGTATATCGGAAGGCCCCTTGTGAACCGTTATGCATTAGATAGCACTACTACCAATTTGAGCTCCCTTGTACCTTGCGTATATTGGGAGACCCTTTTAGGAATCCTCAAACCATCTGAGTTATCCTTTTGGCCTATCCAGTGAGGTTCCTGACTCTTATCCACTCCTTTCACATGTTTGCTTGTTGCTTTTAGTTTGAGTAGTACTTGCTTGTGTGTGGTAGTTGGGGGGTTATTAGAGAGTTTAGAGATGGCATCCTCATCTGGGACTACCACTCAAGAGGTCCCTTTCCAAGGTGTACCTTTTGTATTCCCTCTAAGTGAAGGTATTGGTCCTCCCTTTATTGCCACTCTAAATCTTCTTGGATTAACTATAGGATTACCAGTCTAGCCTTTTAATCTGGTAATTCCTGTTATAACTAATGCCTCAAATGTCACCTCTCCTCTAGGAGAGGATCGACCTCAACATAATCTTGCTCCTTCTTCGCCGATTGTGGCTTCACCCCTTTCTTCTTCTTCACTTGACCAAAGCTCTGTGGTTAGTAGTCATGTGGGTAAGAAGAATAAGGATAAGAAAGAGAAAAAGTAGCAACCATCTGCTCTCGATGGTGCTCATTCTAAGAGAACGCCCTGAAAACCCAAGTTACCTTGTAAGCTTTGCAAGGGGGACCAGCTTCTTAAGGAGTGTCCCAGTCTCTCTCGTGTACAAGAAGAGTGGTCTAAAAGGTCCAAACCGTCTATGTCATCAACCTATGATCATCATGTTGACGATACTCCCTCAACCAGTGACCCATTGGTAAAAGGTCGTAAGGGTAAAGTCTTGTATCCTTGTTTGATATGCAAGGCTATGCATCATACTTCTCTTTGTCCAAGCATGGATGAAGTTTCATGTTGGTTGGAAAATATTACTGATCATCAATAGGTGATTCCAACAAGTGATAGTAAGTTATCCCTCGATCCCCCAGTGGTTGACCAAGTGGTCAATTCATATTTATCTGTGGTTGATCCCGCTCTTCCTTCACAGAGTGAAGTTAAAGTGGTCAAGTTGGTGTCATTTCCACTTGATCCCAGTATTTCATCAGAGAGCGTTAAGACTGAAGTAGTCACTTTGACCAAATCTTCGTCTTGTTCTTCCCTTCTAGTAGAGAATGAACCAAAACCTGCTGAAGTTTTTATGCTTCATTCTGATTGTTCTCGATAAGGGGAAATTTTGTCTATTTCGATAGAACCCTCTCCAAGTAGTGAGGTTATTTCCTTTTACTGGAGTAACCTAAGAGAGTCTCATCTTCATTCGAGTGTTCCTTTCCAGATAGTTGTGAATGTTACTGCTAGGTGGATACTTCACACTATTGTTGACGAAGGGGCTTCTATTAGTATTGTATCCTCAACTGCTTGGAAAGCTTTAGGTTCTCCTCAGCTTGTGCCAGCCACCGATCAAATATTGGCTTTTAATCACAGACCTACTGCACCTTTAGGGACCCTTCCTCATTTTCCTATTACATTAGGAGGGAAAACTGTCAGTATTGATGTTATGGTGGTCCAAGGTCCTTTAGATTTCAATATTCTCCTTGGAGGTGATTATGTTTATGCCATGAAATCCATAGTGTCCACACTTTTTAGAGTGGTGTATTTTCCCCATGATGGGAAGATTGTGACCATTGACCAACTTTATTTTGTTACACCTGACCATTGCATTACTCCTAGTAATCAGACTGCCCTGAATGTGCCACATGTTCTTGTGGTTCCTTCCCCTTCTTCTAGTTAGCTTCTTCCCATCATCGGTAAAATGGGGAGCATGGCTCTAGTCTATGGACATCATAATGGATCTAAGCCGGTAGCTTTTATGAAGTGGGGGAAACCTACCAACCTCTGGATATCATGTTTGGTAGGAGCAGGTTTTAGAGCATAGTTTACCCTGTGGTTTCAAGCTCGTTAAAAAATAAAACCACTCCTTAAGCATAGTTTACACTTTTAGTTTCAAGCTTGCATAAAAATGAAACCATGTCTAGAGCATAATTTACTTTTGGTTTCAAGCTCATTAAAAAATAAAACCACTCCTTAAGCATAGTTTATGCTTTTGGTTTCAAGCTTGCATAAAAATGAAAGCATGTTTTGAGCAAAGTTCCCATTCTATGTCAAGCTCGTTAAAAAATGAAATGGATCTCCTTAAGCATAGTTTACCTTTTGGTTTCAAGCTTGCATAAAAATGAAACCATGTTCCAATCATAGTTACCTTCTGTTTCAAGCTTGCATAAAAATGAAACAAATCCCCTTCCCTTGATTTGAGTCTTCCCTTTAGTGTTATAACTTGAACCTTCTTTCACCTACCCGATTCTTGTTCTTCCTCCCCCCTAGTGAACATTTTCACATTAGTAACCAGGTTTTTAGGTTGAGTATGGAAGAAAAATTGACGTTAAATGAAACAAAGCTTGGGGTCATGTCGAGCCGCTAGCAACCATGCTAGGGGTAAGCTTCAATAGAAATCATGCTGTGGGCAAGATTCCAACCTCTATATAGCATGTTAATGGGATTTTTCAAGCATAGTTTACCCATTGGTTTTAATCTTGCGTAAAAATGAAACTAATCTTTGAGCATTCTTTTAACTGATCTTTGAGCTTGTTATAAATAGTAAGATGGTGTTGAGCTTACTTTTCATTTTTCTTTCTCTGGTTAAAACATGAAAAGTGGTTTGAGCTTAGTTTATTACTTTTTTGTGCTCTGGATTCAAACATGAAAAAGGTGAATGGAGTTCTCTTTAAACCCTTTTCAGACTCCCTAAATATGAAAATATTGTCGAGCGATCTTGTCTTCTTCACGCTCGTTAAAGTATTTGAAGAGTCATCCGTTTGACGGTAGGTTATCTCTTTCTGGGTTCGGGCAGTACTATTTACAAGAAAGGAACACTCCAGCCAATCATGACTAGAAGAGTTCTCTAAGGTATGATTTTACACTTTTTCGGGCCTTAGAGACTAAATCATACGAAAAAGGACCCCCATGGAGTTTTCTTTTGTATTCGTTCATACTCTCTAAACATGAACGATACCGAGTTTTCTTTCAGTGGACTCGTTAAATTAAACATTGAGAGACCTATTTTGGGAACAAACCCCTCCTCTCTCAGGTTCATAAAACATATGGGACTGGACTTGTCTTCTGACAAGCTATATTGAGTGTTTGTTACCCTCTTTGAACTTGTAAAACCGAAAAGAGGCACTCGTCAATCATGATTGGGAAAATGGGAAGGGAATCATTTTGTAAATAATGGCAGTTGTTTTTCATTACCTTTGAACATGGCACTTGTCTGCACAATCATGTCAATCAATTGGGTATTCAGCTGATCTCCATGACAATCTAGTTTCATGAGTCATGCAAATCCTTTGAGTCTTTTAAAATAATGCATTGTCCACTATCGCATTGTGTATCTGTCCTATCTAGTCATGCTGCCAAGTCATTTTGTCGTGCCACCCAATGTTCAAAGGGAATCTGAAGAAGTCTTACCTCTGCAATATACACAGCCTTTGTGTCAGTATCTTTGAGTTAGTCATGTGTTTACTATATTCACATCATTCCAAAACTATGTTCTGAGTTTTGTGTCGTCGATGTGGAACTCATCATGGCCCTCCTTCGACGAGACTATTTCCATCGACATCAGCTCATCATCCGAGAAATAGTCTTAGAAATACTATTTAGTACCTTGAGATCGGTATGCCTTACTGACAGATTCTCTCACTCTTGACATAGGTTCACAACATTGACCTTTGATCGATAGAATCAACTGGGTGTTTGAAATCCGGACACCTATTTGAATTCAGTAGATTGTACTAGAGTACCTTGGGAATCATTGACATTAATGGTGATCTCCCTCACACTTGTTAACGATTCACATCATTGGCCGGTAATCAAGTGGTTTCTACCATGTTCGACTTCAGGTCATTGTAATCACATGGATAGAATCATACTTTGTTGAAGACAAGACGAAGACCCTGGGTATTTGTTTAAAAGTGCTCATTGCTTTTTCCCCAGATTGCGAAGGAATTTTGTATATCTAACATAGATCCACATTTGTATGGTCATGGCTATGCTCAAATTTGTGACTATATGACATAGATCTACGTTGTATGTCTAGTAGCTATGTCCAAGTTTG
This sequence comes from Pseudotsuga menziesii, assembly GCA_001517045.1. Taxonomy (NCBI): domain Eukaryota; kingdom Viridiplantae; phylum Streptophyta; class Pinopsida; order Pinales; family Pinaceae; genus Pseudotsuga; species Pseudotsuga menziesii. The sequence goes on along the minus strand of LPNX010287826.1, from coordinate 22,554 downwards.
AGTCCTCTATCACATGGATCTACACTGTATTCTAGTAGCCATGCTTGTTTATTCCACTCATGGATCTGCCTTGTATTGGTCTGCAGCTATGAGTTTGGTTACTTGTGTCTATGAGTCAACATACTGATGTACTACAGATGCCTACTTGACTGCATGGTCTGATCGAGGCAACATTTTTATCTCCTAGCAACGACTTGTTCTCAAAGCTCTCATTTATCGTATCACTCTAAGACTCATGCTTTGGGGGGCATCCTGTTATACCAAAATCTTGTCACCATCATGTGATAAGACCTTTAACATACCTACTTTCCCTGAATCCCAGCTTCTGGAGTGAAGACTAGATGGTTTCTTATCATTTTATCATACAAATTCCCAGCACCGCTCATCCTCCCTTATCCAGGAGTGGTACCCCTGTTCACACCGATTTTCATTAGTTTTCCATGAGCGGTGCCACCGCCTGTCACCCTTGGTCCATAGGCGGTTATTACCAGAATCACTCTATCATAGAAGGAGAAGCGTGGTACCCTGGGTAAAAGGGGAAAAAGAGAAGTTTCTCGAGGCTTCTAGATGATAAGCCTCGAGATATCCCTTATCCCTACTACTGTGGGTTGGTTGAGCTCGAGATCCCTCATCCTAGGATATTAGAGGCCACCTCACCCACTAATTTCTCAACCATATCTATCCATTAAAGCCATATATATATGATCTCATAGCCATGGTTGGGAGAGAACATGGAAGGTATTATTATGCTGTTGGATTGACTCTTGGCCCAAGATCTTTTGGAGAGAGCATAGAGAGCTAGATTCAGAGCTTTTGGGGATGAAGAGTTGGTTTCATGGAGATGCATGTCAACACTAAGGCTTGGTTGTAAACATCTTCATATTTCTAATGCAATTTGATTTTCTGTCCCATATATATTGTTGATGTTTGATTTCAGATATATATTGCTAGATTCCTTAGTCACTAGCATAGATTAGTAGATCATATTCTGGTTTCTTTGATCTATTTCGTGTCAAACTCTTTTGCAGGTACACACATGAACTATCAAGGCCTTGTATTCTAGATATCTATGGTGTCTATGGGGAGTTATCAACCTCTGTGATCTATTTGTTTTGGATTTGAACCATTCAAACCAGCGGAACACCTTGCTTTCTGCAGGAGGTGAAATATTTCTATCAACACGCTTATATCTGACACTAAGTCAGAAAGGCCTGCCCAGCAATTACATATGACCTACTCGTCAGAAAGGCACGCTCAGTACTCACATCTGATCATGTAGGAACCAATCCTATAATCATATCAGAAAGTCCCAGCACTCACATTCACCAGCATGATAGGAACTCAAACTACTATCATCTATGAAAAGGCTCAGCACTTACAACCACCAGCATGATAGGAACCCAAACTACTATCATCTGTGGAAAGGCCACTGCACTTACATATGATCATGTGGGAACACATCCCTCAGTCACATCAGGATGGCTCTCAGTCCTAGATTGAGGATTCCTGGTACCTCACCAGGTAGCTCCATTCAAATTATGGCGGTAGCTCTTATATCTGACACCAAGTCAGAATGGCCAGCACTCACATCTGACATGGGAGAAACCTAATCCTTTAGCCATGATAGAATGGCTCAGCTCTTACATATGATCAAGTGGGAACACATCCCTCTATCACATCAGAATGGCCATGCACTCATATCTGATCATGTGAGAGAACATATCACGGTCATATTAGAACGGCCCTCAGTCCTAGACTGAGTTTCCTTGGTACCCCACCAGGAAGCTCCATTCAAAGAATGGAAATAGCCCTTATATTTGATCATGTAGGAACCAATCCTACATTCATATCAGAATGGCTCAACACTCATATCTAACATGGAAGGAACCAATCCTCTCACCATGATAGAATGGCTCAGCCCTTATATTTGACCTACTCATCGGAATGGCTATGGATCTCAGCACTCATATCTGACATGGAAGGAACCAATCCTCTCACCATGATAGAATGGCTCAGCCCTTATATCTGACCTACTCATCAGAATGGCTATGGATCTCAGCACTTAAATCTAACATGGAAAGAACCAATCCTCTCACCATGACAGAGTGGCTCAGCATTTACATATGGCCATGGAAGGAACCAATCCTCTCACCATGTCAGAATGGCTATGGAACTCATCACTTTCCCTTGGAGGAAACCTCGATCTAGAGAACACCAAGCTTCTCCTTAAAGTACTTGAAATTTAGCCTAGCCAATGGCTTCATCAATACATCAGCTATATGTTCCTCCATCGCAACATACTGGAGCTTCACTGCTCCCCTTTGCACCATATCTCTGATATAATGATACTTGATCTCGATATGCTTTGACTTGTCATGGAACACTGGATTCTCTGACAACTTCACACAACTCTAGTTGTCACAATGTATACAAGTAGCATCCAACTGGAGATCAAGTAAATCAGACAGTAGCTTCCTCAGCCATACTACCTCACAACTAGCTGAACAAGCTGCGACATACTCTGCTTCAGCTATACTCAGTGCCACATAGGATTGCTTCCTGCTAAACCAAGAGATCACACCTGATCCCATACTAAAGCAACATCCTGAAGTGCTCTTCCTATCGATGGCACTACCTGCCCAATCTGAATCAACATAACCCTCCAGGTTAATCTTCCGATTCGCATCATACTTGAGCCCATAATCAATTGTACCCTTCAAGTACCTCAGAATATGCTTTGTAGCAATCAAGTGAACATGTCTCAGATATGTCAAGAACTGGCTCAAGGTGTTCACAGCAAATCAAATATCTGGTCTTGTGTTTGTTAGGTACATCAATGACCCAATCATCTGATGATACATCATAGCATCAACTGACTCTTATGAAGCATCGTTCAATAGCTTCAGGTTCGATGCCATAGGTGTGGCCATAGTCTTGCAGTCCATCATCCCAAATCTCTTCAGGATCTCTACTGCATACTTCCCTTGTCCAAGGAAGATTCCATCTGCACTCTGCCACACCTCCATACCTAGAAAGTAATGCATCATACCCATGTCCTTCATCTCGAACTCAGCAGCAAGATTTCTCTTTGTATCAACAATCAACCCATCTGTACCTGTCACAAATAGATCATCTACATATAGTAGAAGCATCACTGGGCTTCCATCTTCAACCTTGTAGTAAATGTTGGAATCTGCTTTACTCTTGGTAAAGCCCAAACTGGATAGAAAGCTGTCAATTCTACCATACCAGGTTCTGGGTGCCTGTTTCAAACTATACAGGGCTTTCTTCAATCTGAATACATGAGACTCTCTATCATGTATCTCAAAACTGAGTGGTTTTTCTACATACACTTCCTCTTCTACTACACCATTCAAGAAGGCAATCTTGACATCCATCTGGTGTATCTTCCATTTCAACACTGCAGCCAAAGAAAGTACTGATCTGATGGAAGTGTATCTTGCTACAGGTGCAAATGTTTCTTCATAATCTATTCCATCTTTCTGAGAGAAACCTCGAGCCACAAATCTTTCCTTATACTTTTCAATGTTACTGTCTGCAGCATGCTTGATCTTGTAGATCCATTTGGAAGTTACAACTGACTTCCCTTTTGGTCTTGGGACAACATCCCAAACATCATTCTTCATGATCAATTGATATTCTTCGATCATAGCATCCTTCCATTCTTTTCATTCTGCTGCTTCTTCATAACTAGAAGGTTCTTTATCAATGAAATCACATAGTAGAGCTACATACCTAGAGCAGGATCTGATCCTCTTTCTTTCTCTGTGATTCTCTTCTAGAGCCCCATATCTTCCCGCACCTTGGATAAGTTCTTGTACCCAAATAGGTTTCCTCTTATGAGGATTCTTCTACAAAGGTGGATCTATAGATCTTTGTGGTTCTTCAAATTCTCAATCTTCTTCTTGAGCTTCTTCATTCATGGTTGTATCATGAATTCTAGGTGCTCTTGCTTCTTCAGGTTCTTAAGTAGGTATCTTTCTGGATTTATTGTAAGCTGTGTCTTCATCAAATGTCACATCCCTGCTAATGTCAATCTTCTTGTATTCTGGGAAATAGATTCTGTAAGCCTTTGAGCTTTCAGAGTATCCCACGAATATACCCTTCCTTCCTAAAGGATATAATTGTGTCCTTCTATCCTTTGGGATGTGTATGTACACAGGACAGTCAAATATTCTGAGATGGATGACTTCTGGTTTCTTACCGGAGAAGACTTCTTCAAAAGTATTGTTCTTGAGTACTCTATGTGGAGTATGGTTCTGTACATACACCCCTGTTCTGGCAGCTTCAGCCCAAAGATGCATAGGAAGATCTTGATCATGAAGAATTGCTCTTGCAGCTTCCATGATAGTTCTATTCTTCCTTTCTACAACCCCATTCTGTTGTGGATTATAAGGAGTGGACAACTCCCTCTTAATCCTTGAGTCTTTGCATAGCCTCTTGAATTCATTTGAAGTGAATTCTCCGCCATTGTCTGATCGAAAAGTCTTGAACTTCTTTTCAATATGGTTCTCGATCAAGGATTTGAATTCATTGAATTTGCTGAATACTTCGTCTTTGTTCTTCATGAAGTAAACCCATGTCTTCCTAGAAAATTCATCAATAAAAGAAACATAATATGCATACCCGCTTAGTGAGTTTGATGACATAAGACCACACACATTGGAGTGGATGATTTCCAAGATTCCTTTTGCTTTTCTTTCACTACTTGGAGATGTCTTCTTTGTATTCTTCCCTTTTGCACATCCTTTGTAGACCCATCATTTTTTGCTTGGATTTCTGGAAGACCTTCAACAACTTTGCTTGCAATAGGTAGTGCTCTGTAATGCACATGTGCGAGCCTTCTATGCCAAAGTTCATTTGGCTCTACTATGTCATGGACCAATGCTTGTTCCAGATGGCCTTTCAATTTGTACAATCTTCTTTCTTGTTCTCCAATCACTATTGCATCATCGATAGTCTTTCCTCTAAGCCACATAATGACTTGATAGTCTATGAATGCAACCCTCATTCCTTTTGCATCCAATGCTGATATGGAGAGAATGTTCTTCTTGAGTCTTGGTACAAACAATACTTCCTTCATTGTTAGAGACTTACTTGAGTCTAGTTTATAGGAATATTCCCCACTACCTTTTATTGGATATTGATAATCGTCTCCTAGTTTCACCTTGTGAGGTGATTCATGTTCTGATAGTCTTTTTTTTTTTTTTCAATGTGGTTCACGAACCGGCTTGACCGACGGGCTACGTCCACGAAAATAAATCTGGCGGGACCACCTGAAAGGGCCTCACACCTTCGGCACACTTCATGCCTAACCCCAATAGCGTCAATGAGAACTGAACCCGTGACCTCTATACCGAGAGGCCTAGCGACGGGTGCTCAACCAATTGAGCTAACTCTTGGGGCTATGTTCTGATAGTATTACAAAGGATTCTTTGAATCCAGTCATATGTTTGGAAGCCCCACTGTCTATAATCCAATCATCACTACCATGAGTAATGTTACCTATGAGAGCGAAAATCAAACATATTCATCCTCGCTTGAAGAATCTTCACTTTCATATCTGGTTCTTTTCTTGGATGGTTCATCATCCTCTGCAGCATGAGCATGATGTCTTCTTTTGTTACCCTTCTTCTTATGAGAGTGGACCTTGTTCTTAGGACAGTCTTTTGCAAAGTGTCCTCTTTCATCACATGTATAACATCTCAATCTAGATAGGTTCTTTCTATTCTTATCCTTAGAATAAGAGATCTTACATTTGGAGTAATGAGGATTTCTTCTTCCCTTCTTGGATTGAACTGTGAGGGATTTATGTTCACTTCCCATCTTCTCTTCTCGGGCTGCTATCTGAGCTTCTTATTGAGAGAATTCTTCCCATAGTCTGCTGAACTTGACTAACTTCTTTATTGCACAGATTCCTTGGATGAATGAATCCCATGACCTAGGAAGTCCATTTAGTGTTGTCATCACAATCTCTGCATTCTCCACTTCTTCATCTACAACTTCTAATTGTTCCTTGATCTTAGAAACCCTTGTGAAGTAGGACTGGATAGTCTCTACATTCTAAATCTTCACATTCTTCAATTGATTCCTCAAAGTCATCTTCCATTTTATGTTCTCTCTTCAAACAACTTGCTTAGGGCATCAAACATAGCTTTAGGTGTCTTGAGAGAGGACACCTGAGGTATAAGGTGATCCTTGATAGAATCAGCAATGATCCTCTTTGCCATAACCATCTTCTTCTTCTGTAATTACTTTTCCTCATCTCCCTCTAGAACTAGAACCTCCTCATGGATGTAGGAGTCTAACTCATTCTCTTCCAAGACCAGGGAGATCCTATACTTCTAGGCTTGGAAGTTGTTAGCTTCATAAAGCTTCTCATAAAGCTTGGTATGGTGAGACATCTTAAAATGAGAAACTCAAATCGAAATACAAAAGATTTAGATATTACCAGGACAAGATGTCATATTTTGGATTTGGAGCTGAAATCCTGCAGTACTGGAACAAGAGAAAATTAGGGTTTTTCTTTTCTGGAGATCTATCCACCCAAATGCTTTGAAATTTGTCCCTAACTTCGATTTTGGGGAGGAGATCAATCCAGGCCTGGGCTCACTAAAAAATTCCTCTTCTGTGAAAATCCCTAATTTCCGGCAGCAGTGACAGGTCTGAAACTAAAAAACCTCAGGATTGGATTCTGCTTCGACAGAAAGATGCGCCCTAAGAAGGAGAGTTATTCCACCTTACTTTTGCTGAAAATATGTGGAGGAAGATCCAGAAACTAGGAAGCCCTAGTTCCCATAGCTGTATAGTGTCTTCTTCTCAGGTTAGCTCTGATACCATGTTAGTTTTTCAACTTTAAGCTAGCATTATTAGGATCTTTAACTAAGAGAATAACAAGTATAGCAATCAAACACAAGAGACAATGAACACAATGCTTTTCCTTGAGGAAACCATAAATGGAGAAAACCCCGCAACTTCCTCAGAGATAGAATCAACACCAAAACAGTAAAATCCCAAAACAGTAAGTGACCTCCAGAAAGTAATAATATTCTTCTTGTCTAGCCCCAATGTCTTTTCCTTCCTCAACTATGCACTACACTTGAGTGTGTATGAGTTGTGTGATAAATAGAGACTCCAGTTCTCTATTTATACTAATCCCGACATGACTAAAACCCTACCAGGTCTGACCTCTACTAGGAGAGTCTAATAACCCTAGTGCCCCAAAACTGCGGGGACTTTAACCCTTAGACAATCATAGGGTTACCCACAATGACTTGACATGACTTATTTACATTATTGATCCTCCTGATCGGAACATCGGGGCATGAAAACATGCCTCAATTACATTATAGATACATCCTGGAATAAACATCAGGTTACAACATATAAGATACATAGATGAATACATTCCGAAGTTACAAATACATCAACAACTATGAGGGAATCCTAGGGGTGCATGTGGACATGTGACTGTCCTGAAGAGCTCAAAATGAGCAATAATGAAAAAGGTACTAGTGAGACTGTGAAGGTCTTAGCAACCAAGAGTTGTAGACAAACCATGTGGAGAGACTCCATGGTTGAGAGGTCTGGAATAGACCAGAGACACTAAGTGTCATGGCCAAGAAGGGTTGGTCCAGCATTCATCGTGAAGTGAAAGGGCTAAGAGCATGAAAGCCACATTGGTGGTGTGGGTTCCAGAATGGAATAAGACAAAGAGGGGAAAAAATCTTGTTGCTCTCTCTTTCAATTTTTTTGATATACTTATGCATTATGAAAATATAAGATTATTGAATGCATGTATGGATGAAAATAGAATGTGTTTATTTGCTTAAAATAAATTGTGAATGCTGGAATAGTTAATTCCCTACCCAAGAATGGACATGAATGAGCTCATGTGCCTGTTGGGAAGGCATGAAAAGTATGAAAGTCTCCTCGATAAGACTTGGACTGCCCTGCCAATTGGGGAATTAATTAACTGATTTTAATGCTTATATTATGCTTGGCCTAACAAAATTACAATGATGCATTTCACAGGTGAGAAAAGTGAAATCTAGTCGTGCACATTGATCATGGTAGCAGACCAAAATTTGTAGGACCTGGCTGGAAGTCTACTTCAAACAATTTCCAAGACCCAAGAAAATCTTGGAGAGATGCTCAAGATACAGAAAAGGCAGAATGAGGTGAACCACCATATTTTACAAGACTCTATTTGTTTGCAAAATGACGTAAAAAGCCTTCTGGGAGCAATCCATAAAGGAAAAGAAAGTGGATCAATGATGAGGCATTCGTCCAATTGGTCCATTAAAAAATGTTCCAGGCATGAAGACTCAAAGGAAATTGAGCAGGTAAAGATGAAGCAGCCAACAAAATGTTGGAAATGTAGAGGACATCATTACCGCTGGGACTACCCAACGAGGGAACATCAAGAGGTTAGCAGCCACAAAGTTCCTAGACTTGGGGATGAGCTGAAAGCTGAGAACAAGCAGGAGAAGCTCGTGGAAGCCAAAAGGCTTGGTCCTAAAACTTCAAATTAAATAATTGAACGTAGGACAGATCTACAAAATTTTGAAAATTTTGGATGTGTAAATTGTATATGTATTCCTAAGTATTGGAACACCGAGGACGGTTTTATTCCAAGGGGGAGGGGATTGTAATACCCCAATTTTGGCCCCATTTGTATTAAAGGTACATGATGTATATATTGTAATTAATCATGGTGTGGAGCTAAAGGAAAAATCCCCAGCATCGATTTGGTTGTGTTATGTTTCGGCGATTGGAATCATTGTCGATGGTATGTCGTGCTATCTGCCACCTTATAGTTTTGGCATCATGTAAATATGCACTTTAATTAAAATAAACTGAACCAGCTATGTCAATGCAACTATGATGAAAAGGGCATGATTTTCCTAAGGATAAGGAGGGGCAGTTATCAAACCTTGGGCCTATGGGGAAAAGCCAAGTGTCAACCACCCATTTAAATCCTCTGTTGTTAGTTGGGGGTAGTTATTGCTGAGAAGTGGTCGATGGCAGGACTTTCAGTCCTTTCCCACATGCCCACTCCACCAATAGACTCTCCATCTTCAACGTATTCCATTCTCTCCACGACTGCATTGGGCATTCTCCCATTTTTCTGCCCAAGATTTCTCATCTTCACGCATAGGCTAGGGGTGCCGTTTTCACTCATTTTACGATTCCTGCTATGGGCATGTATTTTCCTTACTGATTTGCAGTCTGTGTGTCTATTTCCCTCATGCACGGGTCCGATTTTCTTCTTCCATTTCGGGCTGTGTAAATTTCTTGTGGCTTAATTGCTGAGACCAAGGCTATTTTTTTCCCTACATTGTTCATTTTTGTGGGTTTATTTACATTTTGGGTTTGATGTGGTAATTATGGAGTCATTTTGGCCACGATAGGTCCAAGAGCAACTCAGGGATTGATTTTTCCATGTCCAAGCTGTGAATCGCTTGTTTGGTTGCATGTATGCAGTGGTTGGTATTCGGACAGTGTTGGAGTGGGGATGAGGGCTTGGTTTTCTCGATAAACCTGGTGTGTTTGGGGAACCACACAGACAAATCTAGAGGGTTGGATTTCTTCTCCACAACCCTTGAATAGCACTGGAAGGGAGGCCAGATACTGAGGGATTGTGTAGTAGAGAAGGGACTAATTTCCTGGTGTTGGGTGTGTGTGTGGGTGTCTTAGAAGTCAGGCTAGTTCTGGCATAGGTGTCCTTAGCTCTTCAATGAGCTCACCATATTAGCATTCAACTTTTCCCAGCTCCTTGATGGCCTGATAAACCCTACTGTGTTAGCTTGGCTGATTTGTGTATCCTTGTCTATGTGTAAGCCTGCTTGTTCGTTATTCCCTGGGGAAATCATGCCTAACTCAGGGGTGGTAGTGTTGCTGAGATATTAAGGAGCACGCTAGTTTATGGCTGGGTGGAGCATTGCAGTGACGTAGCTGGTTGTGGGATGAGTTCTTTATAAGATAAGTATTCTTGACTATTTTGTTTCTGCAATCATATTTACTGTTAATGAATTATGATGAACATGTTGAATGCTGGAATGTAAGGTTTTGCTTCCGCTATATGTTAAAAAATTATGCATCTCTGCATGTTTTTACTTCCAATCATTTTATTTCAGTTTATATGTATGTAAAACTTCATAAGGCTAGTTGCCTGGATGGTTAGTGTATGGTAGCATCCTCTTCGCCGGTCTGAGGGTCAGGGACGTTATAGTGGCACAGTTGTTTCACATCAATTGGCTCTATGACTTAATTTGGGATTCAAAATAGCAATCATACAAACTAATATATATATATATATATATATAGGTTCATTTCAACAATGCGTCCCAATCATTCATCTACCAATTGCAGCATAATAATAGAGATTCAAGCAACATTTAACATTTTACAGAAATCAAATAGCAATCAATCAAATAAACATGCACCATAACAATCTTTCATTTTAAACATAAGAGATAACATGGAAACCCATCTAGGAAAAACCACCAAGGTGCTCTTCATCTGGCATGAGAAAGGATATAGCACCTTGCATTCTGCAAGATGTAGACTGATCTTGAGATGTGTCTTTAAGTTCATAGTTATAGTTTTCATGCTCTCTGGTTCGCTCTTCTACTCTACTCTACTCCTAGAGGTCTACTCACACAGCAGCCAAATCCGTGGCTCAACAGCCCCTCTATCGCTACTATACTATTCTTGAGTCTCCTCCTCTCTGATCGCTATGAAATTACAACAAAACAACATCCCTCTCCATGGATTACACTGAAATACTACTAAAAATTAATAGGGCTAAAAAAAAACCACATAGACCAACCCTCTAACTATTGCATCCCTCCTATTTATACTAATTTACATGGCCACGTAGGGCCAACTGCATACCGACAGTCTGTTAGCCATCACCATCAGCCACCCCTCTGGCTACAGCTATGGTGATCATGATTTGACACGAGGCACTATCGACCTGACTTACAAATATCTTCTCATATGTTCGTAGCTCCAAGATTATGCTGCCATATACGACCATGATCTGGATTCTGTAAACGTTGCTTTTCAGCCTTTTTCCCCTACACGTTTCTATGCTTGCCTTTCCTTTGTCATGTGCCTCTCTATTCTGCCTTTGTGGGCCCTTTACGTCCTTTGTGATCTTCCTTTGCTTCTATTGTGTGCTTAGTGCATTTTCCTTGGTTGCGTGCGTGAACTTCCTCCTTATGCCCCTTTCCCGAGTGAACATAACCGAATCTCTAACTCATGGTATCCCAATCAATATTGGAGTCCAAAATCAACTCCCATATGTCCAACCAACTCAAACAAACAAGGACAGCTAGTTAGCTCAGTGCAATTAAGTGTGTCAAGTGGGAAAAGGCGCCTACTCCACATGAATCCATGCCTTATCCATGAAAGACATGTGCTAGGTAACTATTTGAGAACTAACTGAAAGTAACTGAGGGCTAGATGAGACTAACTAGTACTAACTCCAACTAACTGAAGTAGGTTGGTGTCGAGACTCCCAATGGCTCCTACAATGTAGGGATTGGTCTAGGAGGCTCCCAAATTGATGCATGCACATGTAGTAAGTGGCAGTTAACCTCTAGCAGTGTTTCCCACACTCTAGTTACTAGTACATGTGTCTCCATTAGGCCAAGTGGACCCAATGGTACTAGTGGACCCAATTAATTAATTAAGGTTCCTAATTTAGGCTAATTAATCTAATAAAAAGTATGAACAAGGGAGGATTAATAATCCTAACACTTCCTACTGTTAAAGCACCAGTCACATATATTATACAAGATGCAATCCATCAAGATTAATGTTATCAATAATAGACTATATTAATATACAAGCATGAATTTAGCCAAAACAATAAGCCCCAACACCAAGGAAATACATAAATATATACATGGGAAAAAAATGCTAGTATCAATTTTTCAAATCATGTGACAGTCTGTTTGGAACCAAGATGAACAACTGTAGATGGTGCTACTGGTATAAATGAAATTGGCAAAAATCAACCCAAATAAGTTTTCATCGCTTTACATTTGGATGTATTCTCTCTAGTTTTGCAGGTCTTTCCTTCGACACTCAATGTTCCTTGGGTTGAAAAAATATCATCTATTGGCGCCAGTTACCATAATATCCTATGAGTTTGCAAGTCTTTTTCAAATTGTTGAAATGTTACCACCTAAAATGTGGTACGCTTTTGAACATTTGAAGACAAAGCCATGGAAATCAAGGTACACATTTTTGCAATGAATCGAGGATACTTTCGACAACTATAGTATCAACTTTTAAATAGGGACCGAGACATCAATGGAGTACCTTTATAACAGTCAAAAGAAGGTCGAATTCCTGTATGTGATATTGCAGATGGAGTATCATTTGGGAACCTTCTAGTTAGCATTTTAGGTATCATTTCACAATGAAACCAACCCTAGGGAGTGGAATTTAGTGCTCATACATGAGTATTGAAATTCCTCCACATTAGCCACCTTATCTCTCAGATGATTTCCAGCACATCAACCCATTGCAAGGAAAACATTTTTTCTTTGGGATGATCTCAGCCTAGGTTTTAATATAGCACAAACGACCTGTGCTAAGGAATATATTGGGGCTGACCTATCATGTGATTAATTAATTAATTTAATTTTTAGAGAAAATACACCTATATATACACCTAGTAAGTGTTCCTTATAGAGGAAGTAAATCTCTAAAAATATAGGTGTTATAGATCAAAATGACACATCTCTTCCTATGACCACTTTCACGTGACTCTGTCGCATGTCGATACTTCCATGACAACACTTCATGAAATTCACTAAAAAAACACCTAACTAGGAGGACCCATATAGAGAGTTTTGTAACTCTGTTTGATGTCATCTATGCACTATTGGAAAGGTATCTATGTTAGCTAAAACTTTCCAGAAGACACTAAACTCTAAAAATGCCCAAAAATACCATAAAAATGAGCTTTTTTATGTGTACACGAGTTGCTATATATAATACTTGCGTACGCCTTAAATATGCGACATTTTGCATTGAAACCTGTGTATACCTCCTTGTGTACACGACTGTTGTCTCTGCAACCCGAGTACACATCCTAAAAATGTCAAAAAAATACGTATTTTGAAATTCGGGTACTTTGGGTAGTTATGCAGCTGACTCTTTCAGTTGTAACTACTTTGTCTTCGACCCTAACTCTTCATAAAGTGTATAAATAGAGGTAGGGAGGTCCATGAGATGAAACTTGAACTTTTGCATTGTCATGTTGGAGGAATTGGGACTCTCTTTTCCCACACCTTTGGCCTAGAAGCATTCTCCTTGTGTTGCAGAGCTTGGAGGCCGAGTTCCTTGGAGAAGAGAAGCATCAGAACTAGATCAAGGTTTCATGAGGTGCCAAACTTGAAGAGAAGGTATACTTGTACTTGTTTTCAAGATTAATAAAGATGTGATGTCCTTCTTCTTCCCAAATAATTGTTCATTGTGTGATTGAATATTTGTTTATAATCATATTATGATGTTAATCAGATTATTATTTCATGTTTATTTGATTATCATTTATTTATATGTGGTCATATTAGTTTGAGGAAGGTATAGCTTGTTTTGCAGGTCTCTTGGGGAAGAGGAGCGGGAGAAGGGCTAGAGAAAGCTTGGACCAGCCTTCAGTTAATTAGGTGTGGACCTTTATTATCTCTAAATATTGCTTGTATATACTTGTAGAACTATATGCATCCACCTTTCAACCCCAGTATGTTGATGGCCTCTTAAACCTAGCCATAGGATACTTTCCTTTACAACATAACTGGCGACTCCACTGGGGACCGCCTTGTCTGTTTAGGGTTTCTCTATTTTTCTTTCAGCCTTTTGTAAAGTTTCATGTCTTTATTTCCACTTAGGAACACTTTATCAGTCTGTTAGAACATTGCCCCTACCTTCCTAAGGTAGTTTTTGACCTTTTTGGGGATTTTTTCCACCCATATGCGAGTTGCAGGATGAACAGTCGCGTGTCTGGTTTGGTACACGTGACTTTCTATACTGTCAACTCACGTATGATACGCGACTTGTCAGTAATACAACCCGTGTGTGCTTATACATGTGACTTGTTGTACTATAAACCCGTGTATTACACATGACCTGTCAGTAGTACAACCTGCGTGTGCCCCTAAAACAATGTTTTTTCCTCATTTTTGTGGTTTTTTCTACTATTTTGGGTTGTTTGGTAGGTCTTTTGGTGTCCTCTGTAGGTGCATGACTCCAGGGGGTTAGTGTCATCCATTTTGGTTGTTCTTTATCTATGTGGTAAGCCTTTTTATAGCATTAGGGTTTTCTCTTTGCTCATCCCCCCCCACCCCCTTTGCTTGGTTATATGATTTTTGGCTTATGTTCCTGGTCAGCCTCTGCTAGTGATCTTTATCTAAACTTAGAAGCTTATTGGTCTTTGTTTCCTTCTTCTTTTGTTGGCTAACTTCACCATACCAAAGTAGTTGACTTGTCTCTTATGCAATCCTTCCTCCCAAGTAGGGTTTTTACTAACTTTAGGGCACTCTAAAGTCTTTTGGATGGTTGTATAGCAGAGTTCCGTTTGCTTTGTTCTTGTCATTTGCATGATTTTGTTTGTAGGTAGTTTTTATTTTCCATTTATAAAAGAAAAATAAAAAGAACATATAGTGTTTTAATATGCATGTAGATTAGGGTCTTGTTTCTAATACACTGCATATCATTATTTAAAAATAAAAAAATGAAAAGAAATTGTTCTTTTGTGGTTTTCAAGTTTCTATTTGAAAAAGAAAGAGAATAGTTTTTTATTTTGGCATTCCATTTCTCTTTTCTTAGTCATTTTGTTTCAACTTTGAGTCAAAACACCACATAAGTTTCATGCCATTTACCCTTTGACTAAAAAAAACCCTTAAAATAAATGATATAATTTAAAAATTATTAGTAGGTTTTATCTTATAGGGTCATACACCAACTATCTTAGGCTAGACTTGTGGGGTAGGGATTTTAAACTCCCCACAAGTGTTTACATTCAGACATAGTTGGCCAATCACTAGGTAAATCCTCTTCTATGTTGATTGTATTTGCGAATATCCTCTCAAATAGGAGTTAAGCACGAGGCCGCATGGAGGCTTGGACTGAGGACATAACCCTTTGGTTCCTTGTCAAAGCGTAGACCAAGGTTTTTGCGCATCTGGGGATTCTATCTTAGACAGGGTTTTGGGATTTGCTACCCTGCCCATGCATATGAGCCAGGCTTGCAACTGTCCCCCCAGACTGTCAATATAGTTAAGGTAGCCTTTAGTCTCTTTGACATCTAGGGTTCATACATAGGTACACCAGAAGGCTATTTCTAGTTGACCTTGGACGGGCTTGGAAGGTAACCCCAGTAGAAGGTGTGGGAGGGTGGTGGGTGATTCCTCTGCTTGTGCCTAAGAACATCTACAGGGCTATCAACTTTCTTATGGAAAGCATATCTTATACCTATTTGTCTATTTGGCTTTAGGAATTTTTAGTGAGTGCAGTGTGGTTTGTCTGTACTTAGTTTGCCTTGAGGTGTGTGCTTTGTACTGCTGGTTACCTGTTGATCTTAGACTTTGTCTTATTGTTTGAAACTATGGCTAACACCCCTTTGAACACCAACCAAGAGATCCCCATGCTGGGAACACCTTGTTCTATTCCTCTCACAGGGAATGTTGGTGTTCCGTTGATGGCCACCCTAAATCTACCTGGATTCACCCTAGGGCTACCGGTGTGGTTTTTTTCCACTCCAACTTCCCTAAATGCTCTTGATGCTTCTCAAGTAAGCTCCTTATATCAAGGGCATCAAAACACTGCTTCCCCTTCACTTGTATTTTGATCCAGGGAATTATTCCTCCTTAACGATCCAGTTTGGTACAATGGTTCAGAAGCCGTGCATGAAGAAAAATACAAAGAAGCCGCATAGATCAGAGGTCGGAAGAGATCTCCTTCCATGACATCAAAGGTCAGAAGACTTTCCTCTTCTGCAAATTCAGGGATCGGAAGGCATCTCCCTTCCGCAATGGCGGAAGCTTGATGGATGGTCGGACGGATCGGAGGTTAGAACGATTCGGGAGCCGCAACGGTAGAAGCCCAAGACTTACGGGTTGAGAAGTCAATGACAGTCCACAACGGCGGAAACCAAAATAGCTAAGGCCTCCGAATCGAAACCCAACCGACAGCCGATTGAGATAGAGTTCGTCGGAGCTCGTTGCTTATCCTTTTCCACAATGGCGGAAGCTCAGTGACTAAAACTTTCGACTTGAAAACCAACCGACAGCCGATTGAGGTGGTCGGAGCCCGTTTTTTATCTTCGTCCACAACGACAGAAGTTTAGTTCACACATGGTTCCAAAGGCTAGATCCTTGGCATGGCGGGAACATTATGATGTGGCTGGGTATTGTCATCATGTGTACAGAGTTGGCAAATCTTTCTTGGCAGTTATACCATAGTGGGGATAATGGTGAAAGGAAGATGAACAACCTTCTATGATGACGAGTTGGAATTTGGCAGGGGATGTGAACAATTGCATTTATTTGGTGTTTTGGCTCCTTTGTAACGGCAAAGATGAGGATAAAGGAGAAGAACTGGAGAACGTAGGGTTCAGTTGGTTGAGAACGCAGGCTTGGAGAGTTTGCTGAGAAAAACTATCCACATGCTGTTCCTTTTGAAGTCGACCATTCTCAATTATACTTGGCTTCTTTTGACTGTTGAAGTCCAGTTTTGTAACTTTCAGAGAGGAGGTCTTGAAGAATTTACTGTTAATGACCAGTTGCTATGATTGTAAAGAGTCGACTGTTTTCTCTATTTTATTTGGCTTTTCTTTGCTTTTGAAAGCCAATTTGTATTAGTCCAGAGAAGAGGTCTTGCAGACTTTTGTCCATACTGCTGAAACTGAATTGCAGAGTCCAGAACCATTTGTACCATTTTAATAAATTAATTGGATCGGTTCCCATTGGAGAGGGACCCGAAGACGTAGCCCATTGGAGGGGGTGAACTCCGTTATCAATCTCTGTTTATGACTCTGGTTCTGTGTTTTCTTCTTGGCATCTATTTATCAGTCTTGTTTTTCATTCCTGTTCCGAGCATTTAGTTACTGTTAATGCTGTTCCTTTAAGTAACCTGTTGCATGCATTCTTTTACAACAAACTTTTAATGCACTAAAGTTGAGGTCCTACAGATCATATTTGGTATCAGAGCTGGTTGACTGTTGTGCAAGTTTGTGAATGCTTACCAGGTCCAGGTTAAAGCTTGGTGAAGGAGAATTAGTTGAAGGAGATCCTGAGATTGGCTCCAGGAGAACATTATCAAGAACCATGTCTTCTCCACGAGGGGAAGAATAAGGACATACCAAACGGGAAAAACCTGTCATTTCTGAAACGGAGTTTCTAGAGGCTTTTATGAGCATGAAATCCATGATGGAAATCCTACTCGATGAGCGAGCAGAAAGGAAGAAGAAAGAAGAAGGATCTTCATCCAGAGATGCAGAAGTGAAGCCGTAAGAAAAGGGTAAAGGAGTAGGAGGTGATGGTGATCCTCCTGACACTAATCAGACTTTTTCTTCTCATACTTCTCATTCAAATAATGCAAGTCATAATATGCCTTATTTCAAATTGGATGTAAAATTTGAATTACCTATTTATAATGGAGATGTAGATGTTGAAAAATTAGACAATTGGATCAAGCAACTTGAAGTATATTGCAGGGTACAGGGCATTAATGATGACCCTTCCAGGATTCAATTGGAAACTTTGAGAATGAGTGGAATGGCTCTTACTTGGTGGGAGAGCAAGATTCAGCAAGATCTTCGAAAGAATGGTAAAATCATTTCAGTTTGGAATGAATTCATTGAAGTATTGAGGAAGCAATTTTATCCTTTAGGTCACATATAAAAATTAACCATGAATTGGCAAATGTTTAGACAATATAAAGGACAAAGCATTCAATATTATACTCATGAATTCAGAAAGAGGGCTATTGCATTGAATGTTTCGTTAGATACACAAGAAACACTTCTTAAGTACATTGGTGGCATGCATTCTTATTTGAAGCATACTTTGTTAATGTTTAATCCCAGTAATTTGGATGATGTATGTGTTCAAGCTACCCATTTAGAAGCCAGGGGCAAGCATTCTAATGATACTTTTGTGAAGAAGTCATTTAAATCTGACAGCAAATCGAAAGGTAAATATAAGGGGAAAAATAAGATGGCTACTGTTAAGAAAGAGGGTGAAAAGCCTACGTGTTTGCATTGTGAGAAGGGACATGATGTCTCTAAGTGTTGGAAACTTCATCCGGAGTTAAGGCCAAAGAAGTACGGAGCAAACAAAGACAAAGGAAAATAAAAAGCTACTGCAACCATTATTCAAGACTTGGGATCCGACTCAGGTGATGAAACAAAGGTTACAGCTATCGGAATCCAAGGTAAGGATAATAGTATC
This sequence comes from Pseudotsuga menziesii, assembly GCA_001517045.1. NCBI lineage: Eukaryota > Viridiplantae > Streptophyta > Pinopsida > Pinales > Pinaceae > Pseudotsuga > Pseudotsuga menziesii. The sequence goes on along the minus strand of LPNX010287826.1, from coordinate 4,063 downwards.
TCACTTCCCATTGATGCAAAATCCAGTTCTAGTGCAAGTACAAATCTGCCATCTGCTTCTAAGCAAAATGATAAAGATAGAAGTGCACTGTTTCATGTTCGTGTCATTGTAAATCACACAAAGATTGATACATTGTTTGATAGTGGTTCACAAGTAAATATGATATCAGAAGAAGTGGTTAAGAAGTTGCATTTAGTTACTGTACCTCATGAAAATCCCTATCCTCTAGGTTGGGTTACTAATGATACACGATTGCAAGTTACAAGGAAATGTGTATTAAAATTTGCAATTACTGAAAATTTTAGAGATGAGGTAGAATTAGATGTAGTACCACTTGACATTTGTGGAATTGTACTTGGGAGTCCATATTTGTATGACTGGAAAGCAGTCTTTTATAGAGAGCAGAATAAGTATCATGTTTTTAAAGAAGGTATGGAATATATTGTACGAGCACATAAGATAAAAACCAATCTAGCAATAGTCTCTGCAGGACAAATGAAGAGGTTGGTAAATGCTAGTAAGAATTTTGTGTTGATGATAGTTAAGATGAAAAATGATGAAGTCTCTAACTCTTTTGAAGAATGTGACCCTAAGCATAAATCTGAACTGATTGACATCATTTCTGAGTATGATGATTTGTTTCAAGAGCCGAAGGGGTTACAACTGAAGAGAGAGATTCAGCATGAGATACACTTGCAGCAGGGTGTGCCACTCCCGAAAATAGCCATGTACCGGATTTCTGTAATGCAGAACGAGGAAATCAAGAAGCAGGTTCAGGAGCTGATTGAGAAGGGGGTCATCCAGCCCAGTAATTCTCCTTGTGGCTCTCCTATAGTCTTGGTTCCAAAAAAGGATGGGTCGTGGAGGATGTGCATTGACTATAGGGCCCTTAACAAAATCACCATTAAGAACAGGTATCCTCTTCCCCGTATTGATGATTTGCTTGATCAGTTGAAACATGCAACTTACTTTACAAAATTGGATATGCGTAGTGGGTATAATCAAATCTATGTTGCTGAGCATGATGCTTGGAAAATAGCTTTTAAAACGAAACAGGGTTTGTATGAATGGCTTGTGATTCCTTTCGGGCTATGTAATGCTCCTGCTACTTTCATGCGCGTCATGAATAATGTCTTTCGTTCATTCATTGATGATTTTGTAATTGTATACTTGGATGATATCCTTGTGTTTAGCAAAACTTGGGAAGAGCATGTTGTACATGTGAAGAAAATTTTAGATGTACTAAGAAAAGAGAAGCTTTATGTAAAAATGTCTAAATGTGAATTTGCTAAAACTTCTTTAGTATATCTAGGCCATATTATTGGTGGAGGCCACCTGTGAGTGGACCCAGCCAAGGTTGTTTTCATTGTAAACTGGCCATGGCCTAACACCGTTATTGAAATCAGAAGTTTTCTGGGTGCGGTTCAGTATTGGAGGAAATTCATTTCTGGGTTTTCTTCCATTGCTGCTCCATTACATGCGTTGACAAGCATTAAAGAAATTTTCCAGTGGGGAGGCAAGCACCAGAGAGCCTTCGACACTTTGAAGGAAAATATTTGCACAGCACCAATTCTGACATTGCCAGATTTGCAGTAGCCATTTGAGATCGAAACCGATGCCAGCGGGTTTGCCATGGGAGCAATTTTGATGCAAGGAAGGAAGCCAGTCTGTTACCATTCCGAAATGTTCTCTACTGCGGTAAGTAACTATCCGACCTATGACAAAGAATTGTATGCTTTATTATAGAGTGTGAAAAAGTGGAAACATTATATCATGGGGAAAGAGACAGTCATACATACTGGTCATCAGCCACTTCAATATTTACAATCTCAAACTAAAATACAACAAAGTAGGCATTTAATATGGATGGGGTTCTTACAACAGTTTCATCTCGTCATTAAGTACAAAAAGGGAATTCATAATAAAGTAGCATACATGTTATCAATGCCACCTATGAATGCTTCAATCATTCTTCAGAACAGTTCATTAACACATGAAAGTTATATTGAACAGTATGCAGAAGATAAAGATTTTAAGAAAGTATATGGATCACCAATACATGGTAAACGGGAAGAGAACTATTTTGTGCAAGAACAACTCTTGTATCATCTCGGTAAACTCTGTATTCCAGATAAAGAAAGAGTGCATGTGATCCGAGAGGCACATAGTTCATTGATTGCAGGACATTTTGGAGTAAGCAAAACATTGTCTGTATTGCAGAATCATTGTTATTGGCCTCAAATGCAATAAATTGTATCTAAATATATAAGAGGTTGTGTTATGTGTGCAACAAGTAATCCTAGCAATAGGAAATTTATTTGTACACTCCTCTTCCAGTTTCTTCTCGTCCTTGGGAAAGTATTTCTATGGACTTTGTAGGAGGACTACCTATGTCTAGAAAAGGGCATGATTACCTATATGTTGTTGTGGATAGGTTCAACAAAATGTGTATCTTGATGCCATGTAACAAGCAGATCACTGCTAAACAAATAGCTCAATTATTATTTCAGAATGTTTGGGTACATTTTGGGCTACCCATGTCTATTATATCGGATCGAGATTCCCGGTTCTTGGGAAAATTCTGGTCAACTTTATGGGAGCTTATGGACACTAAACTGAAGAAAAGTACAGCTTTTCATCCACAGACCGATGGGAAAACTGATGTAGTGAACAGAACAGTGGTTCAGCTACTCAGAGGATATTGTAGAAAACATCGTAAACTTTGGGATGAGCAATTGCAGTATATACAACATGCTTACAATCATGCAGTTCATTCTTCCACGAAAAGATCTCCTTTTGAAACTTGTTTTGGTTACCTGCCAAAAACACCGATGGACTTCTCTTTTGGAAAAGATGCAGTGGATGGACATCATGACGCGGATAAGGCTTTAAAGTTCATTCAGAGAATCCAGGCAGTGCAGCAGGCAGTTCAAGAATAGTTGGAGAAGAGCCAGGAAAAGTACAAGGCCAAGCATGATAAGCATTGAATTGATCATCAATTTCAGGTAGGTGACAGAGTTTGGTTACACATCACCAAAGAAAGAATGAAAGGTGAAGGTAAAAATCTTAATACTATTAGGTATGGTCCTTTTGAGATCTTGGAAAAGATCAGTACTAATGCTTTTCGCTTGAAATTACCTCCATACATGCAAATTTATTCAGTTGTCAATGTTGAGAATCTTAAATTGTATGAGCCTCCTATGATCATGGATGAGGAAATTAACATACAGATTCCTTCAATAGATGATTTGGCACCTGAATGTATGAGAGAGTCACAGGATGATGTTATTCTCACTAGTACAAGTGATCAATTTTGCCACAGCAAAACGTGGCAATATCCACGGAAAAACGTGGATATTGCCACGTCTAAGTGTTTTTCTTTCCGTGGAAACAATTTCGTCGCAATAGAGACGACCCCTAATTTGTGTTGCAAGAGCGACAATGTTCTATATTTCGTTAGATGTCTAATCCGTCACTATATCCACGCCTGGTCGTCTCTGTATCCACGCCTAGCCGTCGTTGTATCCACGCTCTGGCCGTCGCTATATCCACGCCTGGCCGTCGCTGTATCCACGCTCTGTCCATCGCTATATCCACGTCAGGCCATCGCTATATCCACACCTATCCATCGCTATATCCACGCCTGGCTGTCGCTGTATCCATGCTTTGTACAAGTTTAAAAAAAAAAAAGCAAACCCCAGGAATAGCGACGGGGATGCTATACCTGCGACGGGCAGACTAGGCAAACGATTCTTTATTTTCTGATAAAGAAATTAGACTGATAAGCTGGAGGCCACATCTTTCTTTCATGACTGGGAAAGGTTTTAGAATTCCTCCCCATAGTCTTTACTACACTAGTAATCTCTTCGTATGGATCAGTTCCAATGCCAACAAAAAAATTGAGTAATATCCTTGATTTGTCATAACAACAAATTATCTTCTTTCCAAAGAGATTTTGAGTTAATTGTTTTCATTTCCTTGCAAATTTGCTTTGGATTATCCTTCCAGTAGTGGAAAGAAAATAATATAGATTGTTGTTTTTCCAACACTATCACCTACACTG